>JAVYIG010000138.1:0-600000 GCA_035222895.1 Strongylocentrotus droebachiensis | reverse complement strand
TGCATTGTAAGATGTTGGTGCCCAACGTACTGTACCTGTGCCTCAGCTAACTGTTTGGCTGCAAGTATATCCCGAGCCTCTGCTTTGTTACCCTTGGCTTGTCTGGCCTGGTCTGCTGCCCTCTCCAGCTCACTGCGTCTTGCTTCTAACTCGTGCTCTAATTCCTCCTTGTCAGCCTACATTAAAAACAAAAAAAAGTCAAATGGGTTGATTGGTGACAGATTAATGAGTTTTGTAAATGCCCCTCTTGGTATTAAAAGTCTTTCTGGAATCTAAATAAAGCATACAAGATTTTATCAAAAGCCAAGCACTTAGCTTCATGTATATATGCACAGACTGATGTCTTTTATGAATCGTTATTTAAACATTATAATCAAAATTACCATCACCATACAATTCTCACCTTCGTTCAAATATAATACATGGATTTTGTCTTATTATTATGTCTTTTTTATCTCTTTACAAGAAATGACAGAATGATTTTCAACACCAATACAGAGTATTTATGTTTCCAAAGCTAACAAAACTCATACATGTACAGGTACCATCATCATCAAGACTGTCACCAACTCTGTCATCACTAACCAACCATCACTCCTACCAATAGCCTCCTCCTACAATTACTACAACTCCTCCTCAACATTATCATCATTATGATCACCATCTCCATGATCATTACCACAATAA
Source organism: Strongylocentrotus droebachiensis (assembly GCA_035222895.1). Classification (NCBI taxonomy): domain Eukaryota; kingdom Metazoa; phylum Echinodermata; class Echinoidea; order Camarodonta; family Strongylocentrotidae; genus Strongylocentrotus; species Strongylocentrotus droebachiensis. Next base: position 599,313 of record JAVYIG010000138.1, on the reverse strand, counting down.
GCATAACTAATGTTATCATCATCATTATCATCATCATCATCATCAAGACTATCATCGACTCTGTCATCACTACCCCACCATCACTACTACCACTATCCTCCTCCTTCTACTTTTACTACAACTCCTCTTCCTAATCATCACCACAGTCATCACCATAACAATCATCATCTTCATGAACATCACCACAATAAGCATTAACATCATCAGTATCAATTTTTATTGTCAAAATTACCCTCATGATCAACATCATCACCGTTTAATAGAATGACAATCTTCATGATCATCACTGCAATAAGCAATAACAACATCATTGTCATTTTTATTGTCAGAATCACCATGGCGACCCTTTCTTACCTCTGCCTCCCTCTGCTGTCTCCTCAGGGCATTCTTCAGTTTACCTGCCTCTTCTATGGCAGCTTTAAGCCTTGCATCTTTCTCAGGGTCTGGTGAGTTCATCCCTCTCTGCGATTCCTTCAGAGCCAGGTTCTCAGCCTCGACGTCCTGTTTAGCGTCTTCTGCGTCCCTCAGTTTCTGTGAAGAGATGGGGGTATTAACAACATTCAGTACTTTAAAGGGCTAGTCCACTCCAAAAATAAATTACTTTCAATAGAAGCAGAAAATCAGAAAAATTAATGAAAAAAAATTTGAGCGAAATCAGAAAACTAATGAGAAAGTTATGAATTTTTAATTGCATGAAAAACTTATTTCCTCACACCAGCATCCCAGTTATATTGATAGTAATATGTTTTTGTGTGGACTTAGTGGACTTAGACTTTAAAGGGAGTGGGTCGTCAGTTTCCATGAGCAGAAGGTCATAATTTGCTGACACCAGACTTGGTGGAAATACTACTGATGGGTGTACAACAAGTCTGCACACAGCAAACTCATAGGTCAATCAAGAAATACCCTCTGTCTCTAGGAGAGTCTTCAGGTGATGCAAATGTCAGATAATGACTTTACCATGTGGGAAAAGACAGAGAATTACATAAAGCCTGTTGGTCATAACACTGAAGGCTAATCCTGGTGATATGACAACACTCGTTATTAAGTAAACACTTAAACAGTGTGAAATTACCAATGAGAGCCCACTTCTATGTGTCTTTAATACAGTATCTGTGAAATCTTCCATTTTCTCAATGGCAGGTACATATGTAATGTAAATGTACACTCAATTCAAAACTATAAGCATCCTTATATTTTCCAAAGTGTTTCATTGTAAGACCCATTTTTACACCAATAGAATTCGATGCTTCAACCCGGACCAAGCACAAACACCACATCTAACACCAAGCCTAACTTTAACCCTAAATCCAACAAACTTCAAATGGAATCCAAGGCATGATCCTACAGGTATTTCTTTAGAGAAAAGAACCACTGAAAATGTTGGATCAATATGGTACCTTGTATCATCAATTACACCTGTTGGAGAAGCAGACTCAGGAGAGTCTTGAGTAGTTTGCTTGCCTCTAACAAAAAAACCTAGTTTTCATGATTTTTCCTTCTTCTTTTGGACAACAGTACAATCAAGTCTTTCCATGGCACAAACACACTTCTGCAATCACTGAATGACAACTGCTGAATACCAACTGCAAATCTTGAAGTGGTACATGAACATACCTGCCAACCTTTGAAGACTAAAAATAGTAATAATTTTTTACGAGGACTGTGACGGAGCGGAGCGACCGAAAGGAGGAGCGAGGGGTGGTTGGTTTGTGTGATCGAGAGGGCTGTCCCTCTCCCACGGTAGGGAGCTTTTAGTCTTTTCAACATGTAGGAATGCCCTTTTCCTTCACTTTAAACTCATTTTTCAACACTTATGCAACCCCCTCCCCCATAAAAAAATAAAACCAAAACAAGGACTAAAAGCTCAAAATTCCCTTGATGAAATAGAACCTGGAGGAGAAAAATAGAGGGCTGTGCATAAGCCTGTAACAGTAATGAGGTACTCGAGGACACTTAAAGGCGAATACCCAATTTTGTTGTTGTTGACACCACCATACTATGGTAGAAGTATCCCAGGTCCATCACCGAAAACTAAAGCGATTTTACTTTGAGTTGCAGTTGAAGGCGCTGATTTAATAATAAAAATAGTAAACAATGGTGTTTTTAAAACCAAAGATGACAGACTAATTTTCCTCCGTTGGCAGGTATGCATGAATGTTGGTATAGATATACATAAGCAGTGTTTCCAAAGATAAACAAAAAGATTGGTGCTTGTGAATTTTACCAGCAGACAAAATGTGTGAGAAATGAAGTAAAAATCAAGACATTTTCAAGTCGGAGAAATGAATGTGTGAAAGAAAGAGGGGAGCAAAAACAATGAAGTATCTGAATAGAACGTACTTCAAACAAATGTAATCCGCGAAAACACAATGCCTACCGTCTGGGTCCACCACAGCGCCAGCTTGTGGCCATCAAGTGAAGAATCAACAAAGATTTTTTTTAACCAAAGAAACCAAAGCGATCACAAGTAAATGAATTAATTGGTTGGGATTAGAAGAATCATAACACAGCCATTGTATATAAATTACATAATTCAAAAACTCATAATAGAGTGTAAACAATGCGTGTGACGTATTTTGTAATAATTTTTAAAAACATATTATACATTATGTATTATTTTACAGCTGCACACTCTCAAAGAAAACATGAATATTATGTTTGGTGATATAGTATCAATTTCATATGAATTCTTTTGTAATGAAAGGTTAAAGAAATGATATAAGGAGAAGTTATAACTAGCATGTACTTTAATAGCCATTTGGTATAATCTCCAATAAGTAGACTACTCATTTGGTCTATTGCATATTTAGTCTAATTTCCAGTTTGTCTACTATCCATATGGTCTAATAATCATTCAATCATAAACAGTAATAATCATCAAATGATTATTAGACCTCATTAGACGGCATTTCAGGGAGGTAACAAAAATGACAAGAGTACCTAGTACCTTTTCCAGAGCATCCACTTTTTTCTGTCCCTCCTCTTTTCTCCTCCTCTCTGCCTCCTTCAGTCTCCCTAAGAGCTCCTCTCTCTCCTGCTGGAGCCGGGCATTCTCCCTCTGCTGCTCCACGACCTGACCTTTGACCTGGTTCAGGTAATTGGTCAGACCTCCCACAATGCTCTGCAGCTCGTTACGAAGCTCGTCGTTCAGATCGACTTGTCCTAAAAATTAAGATTTGATTTCCATGAGTATAACAAATTAAAAAAAAAAAACCTTTTTCTTACATATCTATTTGAATTTGCTACAATATAAGTGAGATTTTGGCAGAGCAATAATGTAATGTAGTATTTTATTATTCATGTTTTTACCAGAGATCTTTTAGAGTATTCATGAGCCTCATTGTGAATTGCTCACTATATTCTTGCTCATCATTTTCAGTGATTTTAATATCAATGACCTTTGGATGGTTCCAGTCATTTGTAGTAAAATTAAGTTCAGAAATGTTAATCGCACAATAAATTCATTCATAAATTAATTAAATGTATGAATAAATGTACACACATTAGATGAATAATATACAAGTAACACATGTACCCACAGATGCACATACTGTACACTGTATGAAATAACAATTGACTGAATAAATGAATCGGTATATGAAATGGTAAACCAATAGATTAATAGATAAAATTATTGAATGCATACATGAATGACATACATGAATTATTCAAACCACAGTGGTCTATGTACCCTGATTATCATATAATTTTACCATTTGCAATTATTAAAGGTAAAGGTGAGTTCTGGTAATGCGATTGCATTGTGAAAGAAAAGATGTGGAATGGATCAGAAACAGTTGATCATGTAGCATGTAAGTATTGGTGTGCACTGCGAGGTTCTGGAGTCATCAAAATCATAATAAATTTGGCCGAGACTTGGTAGTAACAAGCACTGTACACAGAAAGCTATATATGGGACAACACACATGGTGTGGGGGCTAGTACTACCTTGTTTTCCTTGTCTTTCTATACTCATTACTCAGCCAGTATACATTTTCTTCCAAAATTGTTTGGCACATGTCATTTATTTGTAATCTTGAACATTCAGTGTATGATTTGTTTGATTCTGTGAGAATTAATGTTCTTTTTTTTACCAGAACTGGAGTTTATCTTTAAGATTTGCTTGTCAAATGTGAACGATTCAGTCAATGGTTGCTAATCGAGATTTTTCTTATACCATGAATAAATGAACAAATAAAGAAATAAATAATGTATAGTCAAACCTGTCTATAGCGACCAAGGAAGGGAAACACAAAAAGTGGTCTTTGCAGACAGGTGGTCTTTGTAGACAGGTTCCTTTAGTACATGTTTCAATGAGAAACCATTTTCAAGGGAAACAAAAAATGTGGTCTTTGTAGACAGGTGGTCACTAAAGCAGGTTTGACTGTATAGGCGGTGTCACACAGAAAAATCCAGACCCATCTTGAATGAACCAGATTTTAGAAATCTATTTTTTGCATTTACGTCGGTGACAGACAGGCTACAAATAATCTGGATAACTAAAATCCGGAATTTTGATGGGCCATTATAATATAATTGTGCGCAGGTTATGATAGCGCGTTAAAAACCATATGCCAACCAATCATTAAGTCAAAAATTGACCTTACACTGACTTTAAAGGGGATTGTTTCAACATTGGTGTCAGACAGAAAAATCCCTTGAAAATTGAGAATTATCTTGCTTCGTTAGAGGATTTTTAAGGGATTTTTTAAGGGATAATTGATGGCAGATAGCCAATCAAGAGGATACTAAAATCCGGATTTTGGGCCTCTGTGTGACACCGCCTTATATGAATGGTTACATTAGTGAAGGAATTGAACCTCACCATCTGCTAGTTGTTGTTCTACACTTTTCACCCTATCCATCTCTGCAGTGAGTCTACCCAGGGTGTTATCTAGATCATGCTGGAGATTGGCGTAGTTCCTGGCTACCTGAGCGGCCTGGAGTTCCCTGTCAGCCAGCTGGGCGTGCAGTTCAGCCTGGGAAAACAACAGTATATTGTGATAATACAGTGAAACTTGTATATAAAGACCGCTCAAGGGAAACACAAAAAGTGGTCTTTGTAGACAGGTTCCCTAAGTACATGTTTTAATGAGATTTTCAAGGGAAACAAAAAATGTGGTCTTTGTAGACAGGTGGTCACTAAAGCAGGTTTGACTGTACAAGGAAACCTCTATATAAATACGGCCCAAGGAAGACAAGAAAAGTGGTCTTTCTAAGCAAGTGGTCTTTAAGTGAAGGTTCATTTAATATAGGTTTCAATGGGAAACTCTACTTAAGGGAGACACAAAAACTGCAGTCTTTATAGAGAAGTGGTCTTTCTACACAGGGGGCCACTAAAGCAGGTTCGACTGTACAAGGAATTTTAGGAAACCAATCTCATGGAAGTAGACAAATAATAAATCACTGCAATTACCCCTGTAATAATAACAATAATCACATTTGTATAGCATTTAATACTACGTTTCCAAGTGTTTTACAGGTAATTATTTTTACGCTGGTCATGGATTGCAATTGCTATTCTACAAAATAATAGTGCACACACTCTTCTCCCAGCTAGGTGCTATTCAACCATGTAGGTGAACTTCTCCAAGGTTCTCAAGCATTCAATGAATTCAATGACATTGTTCAGGTACCACTTACATGTACTTCACATGGTTTGAGAGTGGCAACAATAATGTCTTTCTTGCTGTGGTTGGAACTTGAAACACACACTATGCAATCTATACTATTATCATTATTATCATTAGTATAATAATTATTATTATTACTATTATCATTATAAATTACTATTATTATCATCATTATCATTATTATTAAGTATTTGGTGACACCTGTGCCTGGGAGGCAAAAAAGCAAACCAAATCACTGTAACCCTAGGGGCCTCTCATCCCAGTATGACCGATTGGGAGTGTGCAGGTGGACCAGTACACCAGGGTTTCCCCCTACTCTTATACGAATAATGCAGTGCAAAGGTGGCGACTCTTATACGAATAATGCAGTGCAAAGGTGGCGACTCTCCTCTTTACAGGGCCTCCATTTAAAATTCTATCCAAGGAACGGAGTGTTTTCCCCTGTAACATAGCCTGCATCTATATATTTATTAGATCATTATCACATATTCCATAGAAATGTGACAAATAAAAAGGCTGGAAATGAATCTGAGAGAAAAAAATCTTCATAACTCTTTCAAAGTTTTATCTTCACAATGACTTACGTGTCTTGGGTCACCTTCCTCCATCAGGGCCAGCTGTCTCTTGAGATCAGCCATCTCTCTATCCTTAGCCTCGATGATATCTAGAGTGGTCGCCATGCCATCCTCCAGTTGAGTGATGCGATCCTTCAGCCCCGTTACCGAGCGCAGATGCTCACCTAGCAACCCCTCCAGGCGGTGGCGCTCCTCTTCTTCCAGAGGCTGAAAGGAATAGAAGATTTTTTGGTTAAAGATAAAGTTGAGTTCTGCAGGGGTGATAGTGAGCACTAAAAAAAAAAGGTTTTTTGTTTCCCCTCAACCACCCCCCCCCCCCCCCCTTGAGAAAAAAAAAGAGAAGTGGATTCGCGGGGAAAAAATGGCATCTAACAACATTCCCCCCTTTCAAGTAAGAAAATTGGGAAAATTGGGACAAAAATAGGGCAAAATAGGAAAGAATAGAGAAAAATAAGGGGGAAATCTGAAAAATCAGGATACAATAGGGAAGAAAAAAAATCTGGTAAAAAAAAATATAAAAAAATAGAAAATGTCGGGAAACCGATTTAAATCGGGTTTTTATCAGGCCTGGTTCTGGGGGGCAATTCACAAAAGCCTTTTTTCCAATGACAAATGACAAAAATCAGTGACAAATCTGCTCATCAAAATCATAATAATTTTGGCCCAGTCTTGGTAAAGTATCAAGCACTGTACACAGAAAGATGTGTATGGGACTACACAAATGTTGGCTACTTACCTTGACTTCCTTATCATTCTATGCTCATTATTCAGCCAGTATACATTTTCGACCAAAATTGTTTGGCAAATGACATTTATTTGTAATCTTGAACATTCAGTGTAAGTTTCGTTTGATTCTGTGAGAATTAATTTTCTTTTTTTACCGGAACTCAAGTTCATCTTAAATCTCCCATTTTAAAAGACAAATCTATAACTCAGTGAGGCTTTGTAAAAATAAAAATAAGATTCACATTTAATTGTAATTTATATCATTTGAGTATCATGGCCCCCTCTTCTTGTTACTTTGCCAATATTTCACAACTCATTTTTATCTTAGCTCGGTTGACCGTCTGCTCAAGCTTTTGCTTATAACGGCAACCTTCTGCTTTCTTTCTTTATACACGCAATGGCCCAACGTATAAATTTACTCTTACTCATGTATTATACATTTGTTTCTATATTTTGTATATTGTTTGCATACCTTATGTTTTATATAATTATCCATATTTGTTGTATAATTGATTTGTTTGATTGCAGAAAATAAAGTCTTTGAAATAAAATGAAATATCAAAGAAAAAGGAATAGGTTGAGAAAAAAGAAGAAAAAAAAAACACACACTAAAGGTGACCTAAGCCAATTCCAAGATCTTGAAACTATTCACATCTATTTACATGTAGTAGTGTAATGAAAGGATAAAGAAATGATATAAAGAGAATTTATACCTAGCATGTACCACAGGTAACAATTTAGACTAAAAATGTGTCAGTTAACAAGAAAAAAAAGATGTAACACTTAATCAAGGGCCCTCAAAAACGATGCAAATGGATGGGCAGCAAATTAGTGTGCATTTTGAGAACTACATTTATGCATTTTAAATGTTTCACATGTCTTTCAGTTTCATGACATCCATAAAACACTTTTTTACTTCAGATCTATAAATGATCGACACTGTTAACAATGATAAGTTACACCTCGGTACAATATTTCTTTATCTTTACAAAAATTGAAAATGGGTATTTGTACCATTTCGCCTGGGACACAAAAAATTAACACATGAAAATATGACCACTATCTGATTGCTGAAAATACCAAGCTTGTGTATAATCTTACAGGTTTTTTCTCCATTCTGCGCTCTGCTTCTAGTAACCTGTCGTTCACCAATCTGATTTGATCATCTGCATCAGCAAGCTGCTTGTGTAATTTATCCAGTCTTTCTTCAGCTGTTTGGTTGTGAAGGAAAAATTATAGTGTTGGCAATGACTAGAGAATTTTGATTGATTGATTCACTTTTTTGTATAAAAAATGGTAAAAGCCTGCAACTAGGCTGATTTGCAAAGGGGACATGAAATAAATACAATTAAATATGAATACATATACATCAACAGAACATAAACAATACAAATAAGCATAAAAGTATTGGATGTTACAGAGCATATTAATGATTATTGAGATTAGAAGAATACAAAATTGCAGCAAAATATACTCTGAATGAGATGGTATAGAACGTAAAATACATGTATAATAAAAAAGAACACATTCAAATATTCTAATATATATATAAATATATAGTTTATAAAATGACACAGAACATAAGATTAGATTGCATGATACTTTTGGGTGAATGTATTCTCTCTATAAACTATACCAATTCTAAAAGATGATCTTGACAAATAATAAAATCATACATGTACATTAAGTACAAGAATGAGTTTACACATAAACCTAACTGCACAACTACTCTAAATTTATAATGTACATGTATACCAGGTATAAACTTACCAACTAAAGCATCTACATGTACATGTACATATATTTAGATGGCACTCAAAATGCTGATAACAAATATTGATACATCTGCGAATCCGAACTGATCACTGCTTATCTCCCTAAAACATCTATGAGATGGAACTGATCCCAAACTGAAGTTATTGAATACCGGTTTGCTCTCTATAACATTGCAATACCTCCATTTTAGTACATAAACGTTAAATTAATTTGCAACCCATATCTATTCATCAATTCTGGTACTACAGGCATGGTTGCCACGGTTACCAACCAAGCCAGGAAGAAGGAGCAGGTGCAATGGCAGATAAGCTAGTCTAGTTCACAGACTCAGATTTGATTTTATGACAAAACTAATAAATTAAAAAATGTCATTTAAAATGAGTAGTTATGACTTCATGAAAAATCTTAAAAACAATAAAAGTACAAAGCAAACATAAATGTACACATACATTATCTCCTCTTAATGTTGACTAATTTTCACCCATATTTCAGAAATCACTGTGATTTTTCAAAAAGAGTATATGAAAAAATTGCTATCCCATAGAAATATATCATACATGTAGCTCGGAAGCAGAATCTTTACATGTAGTTTTGATTGTTGCCTCCACAAGTGTTTCATTCATATAAAACCCTACATTGTACAGGGTGTGTAAAGCAAAATGTTGTAATCACGATTTATTTACACTAATGGATACCCTAAATGTAGTATTGAATACAAAATTGTTTTGAGAAGACTTAAAGGTATCACAGGAAATGGGGGCAGCTGCTTTAAAAAGTACAGGGTGTGTCAATAATCACAAAATGAGTGTAGTAAAAGTGGGTGTAATGTTTTCGTTAAGAACTATAGGAAATTTTAGAGCTACATGTACCCATACATGTACAAACGTAAGAGCAAAGTGAATTGAAGATAGATGTACATGCCATCACACCACTCAGCCAAATGTGCAAGTTTGCTACTTGGGTAATATTTAGTGCTAAAATGGAGTTTGGGGCGGCGACTTGTGCATTTTAACATTTTGTCACAATCAGAGTACATTATATTTACCCAAACCCACAGCTAATCCTTACCCTCAAAGTCAAAATGTGTGATGCAATTGTATACCCACAGATTTCTTTTCATGCATTATTAACCTGGATCTCACATCTTCTATCTCTTTCATTGATCAAGGGAGCAGTCATTGTCATTGTGCCTTGCACGCTTTAACAAACTTAATCTAAAAATTGATTTTCTCATTATCTGTGTTTGATTTAACGGTACTCGTAGGTATCCATTCTGAACATGAGTACGCAGACACATCAGATACATGTATAAATACAAAGAATGCAGAATCAATAAATCAATAAAAATCTATTTCATAGCCATGTAGATAACATCACATGTTTGCTTGCACCTAAAGGCCCTAGCTGTTTACACATGAAGCAATGAAATACCTAAAACAAAATACTGTTGCTGCAAAGTTTCACATGTATAATTGCAAGAGACGATTTAAGAAAGGGGGAGGGGGAAGGGGTAGTTAACGATGGCCATACATTGTATATGCATATTTGCCACAGCTTCTTTTAAAATCTCAAAATACCGTGCTACAAAATTTTACATGTTTAATTAATTGCAAGAGACAGGAGGGAGGGGTGTTAAAAATGGCTATATTTGCCACAGCTTTTTTCTTTTCTCTTTTGTAGAAGATGTTTACCGCTTCACATCTAAAAGGGCCTTCATGTATATATATATATATATATATATGCACGATTCTCATATGGTTCTACATATAACATCACCTCTCTTTCAATCTGATTCTCTTTATCCCAAAGAATATTGTCCAGGGTCTTATTGATTTGTCTTCTTATGGATTGGTCCAACCCAAGGTGAGTGTTGATTGCATGTACATGTACATATATAAACCTTAAACATCTAAACATATACGCACATGGGGACATGGATATCCCCCCCCCCCATCACCCCCATGCTTATGTGTATTTTCAACAGCCTCAAAATGGGCTGTATTTGCCACAGCATTTTTGTTCTTTTCTTTTTTCAAAGAGGTTTACTCAGAGCTGCCAACCTTGTGCAACCCCAAAATGGAACCATGATGGCCCCCAAAAAGAGGAATTTCAAGCAACAAAAAAAAGGAATTTATTAAAACGAAACTTACACCCACAGGCGACACACTTCCAATGCAGAAATGTCCATTCCTCATATTTTCATTTTAGGACCTACAGTGTATAGTGTATTTACAAGTACCGGCAGGTATTTTTTTGTTATTTTGTTATTGGTAATATCAGCGTTTCATTCTCTTTGAGAATAATTTTCTCTTCAATTAAGTTTTAACCTTAGTTTTCTATTGAAGTAGTAATACAAATTTAAGGGCCTTTGGTTGATATGCTGTATAATTGAAAAAAATTATTGGAAAAAAAAAGAAAAAAAAGTATTTTATGAAGAAAAAACGTACTACCGTAATTTAAAGAAAAAAAATTAATAATTCCTGGAAAAACGTGATGGTTGGCATCTTTATTTACTGCTTCAGAAACATGTCTCAGATGGTTTTTCATATATTCTCACCTCTACCAATCTGTTTCTCTTTATCCGCCAAGGTAATGTCCAGGGTCTCGTTGAGTTGTCTCTTCATGGAGGGGTCCACCTCTGCATTCCCCGCGGTGAGGTGGTACCTCAGCTTCTGGCCCCTGGGGGTGAGGTACTGCTCCGAGGCAAACTCGTTGCGTCTGAAGCTGGCTTGGCCGATGTACGCACTCTCTTCTGTGCCACCATCAACCTGAAGAAGGAAAGCACCAGAATTTGTTTTTAGTGGTTTCTTTTCTCCTAAAAATAAAAAGCATCCCCAAGATTAACCCATTAGCACCTAAACCACCCGAAACTGCCCCTCCTTTTACCCACTGAACAGTCCGAAACCGCCCGTCCGTTTTCAACGCGCTATAGTATCCGTTATAGGGTCTACCGAGATAATATTTTACGTACGTAATCATTACGATGTCCACAGTAGGATTCTGCATACAATATAGCACATGTTTCATATTGTTCAGAACAATGTCAAAATGAGAGCAATATTGCAACGTTTTTCAGTGTGTAATAGGCCATTTTTACAAAATCTCTAGTTGCTGTTGGGTTAATATATTGCAACTTGCTTGATTAGAGGCTGACAAGAACAATTTTCTGATATAGGTTTTATTTGTGACAGGAATTTTTTCATTTTTCTTTCACATCATGCATTTTGGAACTCAATGAGTTCGTTACACATGAGGCCTAAAAAAAAAAGTTGTTGTATTGCCCTTAGGTTCCAAAACATGGGGCGGTCGGTCGGAAATCATTTTTTCAAATCATTTTTTTCTTCTTCTTTTTCTCCCTCTTTGGGTTGATATCTCTCAGTTTTGAATGCTTTAATATTTTTTTCTCTCTAAAAAACGGTTAATTTTTTTATTTTCAAAGGCAGTAGATTACAAGATTTTTGGGTCGGTCACAAAGGGCAATAAAACATCTTTGTTTTTTAGGTCTGATTCATATACAAATGTATTGTACATGCCATTTCCCATACTGAATCAGCAGTGGCAAAATATCACTACGCAGGAGGGTCACAATATTTTAATTCCATAACAATTTGGGATAAGTTTCCACTTTATAGGTGCATCAGAATATAAGAGTACTATATATATAATTATTGACTTGACAGTACAATATGCCTTACTCAATAAACTTGAAAATCTGCATGGAAAACAACAAAACAAAACAATTACAAAAAATCTCTCCTGATAAACAATACTATACAGCAATACTGGTAATATAATACAAAATTCTTGGCTACAATATATCATTTCCAGCATATCATATCCACTGTTTTTCATACATCAACAAATTTATGAGTACTAATTCTATCAACTTGGCTATGCCATCAAAATTCATTACCTGGTCTACAAAAGCCATATAAGGGAGGGGTTCAAACTTGGCATCGATCTTATGGAAAGCCAGCTCCTGCTCCAGACGATACTGCTTCTCACAGGCCTTTGTCAATTCAGCCGTCTTCCGTCTCAACTACATGTTCAAGATCAAGTTCAAGTTGACATTTATTCCATTCATTCATAAAAAAGAAAGATAGAAAAGATCATAAAGTAGCAATAGCTACATGGAACACAAATGCGGACATGCATGCCAGTTAGTTATTAAAAACGTATGTATTGTATTCAACAGAATCAATAGCTTACAGTGACTGTGAAACGTTAAATTTTCAAGGAATCATTGATTGATAATTGTGTTTCATTTCTGCCTTCCTGTTTTTTTCTCTCCATTCCTGTAAGGTGGTCTCTCTGACTCTCTTTCTGTCACTTTCTTCAGTTTATCCTGTTTTTAAATAAACAAGAACGATACCACTTGGTGAAATTAAATATAGCAGATTTGTCACGACTTTTCTCTCCAATTTAGTTTCTAATTTTCTTCTCTCCAACTATATGCCTCTTTGCACTTTCATCCAATCTCTCATACCTTACAGTGCAATGTCATCATTTAAATGGCAATTTTTTGCAGAAATTCCATGTCTTCTCTCTCCCATTTCCCTTAGTTTGTTACTTCATTCAATATTTAAATAGATTAACCAATATTGGTAAGGGTATCCTCATCAGCATTGACAATGCTCTTCCTGAGAGTCCAGCCACTATCATTACTCCGGCACTGCCATCCAACCATTCCATCGACCTTGGTCGAGGCAAACAGAAGTGGACGAAATACCAAGGACTGCACAGAGGACATCTCGTATTAGATTTACAACAATTGCTGTGGTAGACAAAGAAACATCCCTTCACTGCTATTATGTAAACATGTGTAGAACAGGTGAATATGCATGTGACACCTGTTCTACACATTTTACATTATAGCAGTGAAGGGATGTTCCTTTGTCTACCACAGCAATTGTTGAGGGTAGAATGAGGAACTGTATATTTTGTCCTCTTTATTTGTCCGTCATGTTCATAGTGATACCACAATGGTCAGCAAACATCATCCCTACTTCTCCTGCTCTCACCAGTTCATCCTTTGCTTTGAGTTCACTCTCCAGCTCTTTGACCCTCTGCTGGTCAAGTTGGGACTTCTTCTCTAGTGCCTGGGCCTTTCCCTCTGTCTTCTTTTTCTCGTCCAGGGTGGTGGTGTGGTCTGCTTCCAGGGCATGGAAACTCTTATCTCTGGCCTCCAGCTGGACCTCCAGGTTCTCAATCTCCTCTGAAAACAATGATAATGGATTTTCAATGGATTTCATCTTATTATTATTTATTTGACCAATCAGAAAACACACAATGAGTATAACAATCAAATAATACATGTACATAGAAATGTCATACTACATGCAAACAGCTTTCAGAAAGTGGAGAGAGGAGAGAGAGAGAAGGATACAATCTGCTGGTCAGGGGTGACAAAAGCAATTGAAATTGCTATTACTTGAAAGCATGTCACCCCCCTCAGTCTGCATCCTGGAAAATTAAGAGTAAAGAACAGAATAAAAATTCACAATATGAGATAATAAATATATAACAGGATAAAAATGAATTTCATGAATTTCATCAAAACCATTTATATTCTTCTCGTCATCAGGCCTAAAAAGAAAAAGTTGTTGCACTGCCCTTTGCGACCTACCAAAAAATCTTGAAATCTACGGTCGGCTTTTAAATTTGTTATATTGTTTTTTACTGTATTTTAGAAAAAAAATGTATGAAGGGCATTCAAAACTAAGAAATATCAGCCCAAAGACCGACCCATGTTTTGGCACCTATAAAGAAGGCAATACAACATTTTTTTTTTTAGGCCTCATCATAATCATTATCATTATAATCATAATCCTCATATTTATCATCATCATCATCATGTTCTTCATATTCATCATCATCATATTCTTCATATTCATCATGGATAAAATAGCAATCAGCATTACCAGGTATACGTGTACTCAAAAGTTTCATTATAAATGAAGTTCATCATCTTTATCATTAAAATAATAAGAATCAATTTTATCATCTGTAGGTTTACCACTTGTTAAACAAATTATGCTATCATTTTATATATCCTTTTTTTTTAAATTGAATTTATTAACCATAATATACATGTAAAAGCAAACATACAATAGAATTCATACAAAATACAAAGCAAATACATGATCAGGACCGCAAAGAAGCAAATTGCTTATAAATAGGGCCCCCACAAAAACCAAATTAAATTAAATATAATTCAGTCACCATAACCAGGTTACTCACTTTCAAAAAACACAATCATCATCATCTTCTTCATCATAACCATCATCACTATCATCACCACCACCCCACTACCACCACCACCACCACCAACTCCCCCACCACCACCACCACCATCATCACCTTACCTTGAGCAAACCTCTCCTCCGCTTCCATCCTCTCCCTCTCTGTGACCTGCTGCCTATCCAACAGCCCTACAGTTCTGAGATGGAACACGGCATAGAGGCGGTAGTGGGCCAGGTCGCACAGAGGATTCTTGGACAGAGACAGACTCACCAGATCTTTCAGAGGTCGTAGTCGAGCTACATCGCTCAGCTGTAGGAAATGTGACATGAATGGTATCAGGGGGGCGTTTCACAAAAGCCTTTTTTCAATGACAAATAACAAAAATCAGTGACAAATGTGCTCATAACCAATCAGAAGCAAGGATTTCAGTAGCTTATAACACAAATTGTCATTTGTCACTGATGACAAGTTTTGTGAAATGCTCTCCTGACCTTTCTTGTTCCTTGTAAAAGTCAAATAATAACAAGTTCTTCCACTGCGCATTTCAGGACCGTAGGCCCTAACAATGCAATTTACAAAGTGCAATTTACAATTTATGGTAACACTTATTAAAAAGATAAGTTTTACAGGCTTTTTTTGAAGACTTTGATGTCTGTAACGGGGCGTGTCGAGTAGCAATACTGGAAGAGCGTAACAATGTCTTTTGGGAGTCCATGTGCCAGTGCTCTGTCGCCATAAGTCTTTATAGAATAGAACCAAATGTTTTGTTACAAATTTGAATACCATAGTGCATTGACACTGTTTCCAAACAAATGCTATACATGAATTTCATCATCTCTATATGTAAGGGTGAAAAGAGATGTTTTCTTTGTCAATTGTTTTATATTGGAATACATTTAAATCATGATTTTCACGATGTTCTAGTTACTTTTTTATATTCAGATACTTTTTTATTATTTCAGAACTGTATTAGCTAGATTTATATCAATATAGCACTTTATTCAAAGGATACAAAAGTGCTGAATGCTGTCATGGTCCTGGGCCCTGTTTCATAAAACTTGTTATCAATCAACAGTTACAATAACTGTTATAAGCCACTGGTACTGAAATCATGGTATTTGATTGGCTGAAAGCAGATTCGTCATAGAAAATTAGCATTGATAACAAGTTTCATGAAACCGGGCCCTGGCTTTAGCTGAGCCACTATGAGGCACTTAATATTTTCAGGTAATTCTTCATAACAAAATACCCATTAATTTCAACAGAGTGGAGAGTGGCAGATGTAATTTCATGTCTTGCTATGGATGATCAGCGTAATGGTAAGGATGCAAACTGTGTAACATGTCGGCCATAGTCAAGCAACTTACAAGTATCCATTAGACCACGACATGAATGTAAACATTAGGAATCTTTAAACACAAAATTAGGAATACAGTCTATTTTGTATATTTTTCACACAAAATATTTCAGAAAAAGATATGAATTCAGGGTTTAAAAAAATAGCTTGAAGGCCAAAAAATAGGAATGATTGGCAGCTATAATTGCGACTTAATCAATATTTTCCTATTGGCATTACTGTTGAACTAGGTTAATGATATATGTTTATTTTGCAAACGAGTATTATTTTTGCCATGTCTATTATAGCTGTGTCATATCTTTCTAAATGTACTATGGAATTTCATTTTAACTGTTCTGTATAAACGTTATGCTTTTTGATGTAAATATGTTCATGTTTATTCAGGGTTCCACTACTTATTGGTGAATGGGCTACCCTGACAAAAGATTAGAAATAAATAAATGAGTAACCCCTTACAGCCAATATTGACTCTAAAAATGTCACCTTTCCCACTTAGAGGTGTCGTGGACGAGTGGATATGTCACCGCTCACCGGACTGTGGATCACAAGGTCTGCGGTTCACGTTCCAGACATTGATCTACATTTGCCACTCTCCACCCAGGTGTTAAACGGGTACCCGGTAGGATGCGCAAGCTAATGTGCTTAGATTAGCAAGTGTGCGCTTGTCAAAATGCTCCCCAGGGAGTGGAGAACTAGCTATTACTTACAGAGAAGAGCATGTTGCCTTCCATGTGGAACTCCCTCAGTGCCTTGAGCCTCTTGCCAAGCCAAGCCGGTATGGTCTCGATCAGATTGTGGGACAGGTTGAGGATCTGAACGTGCAGCAAGGTCTCCAGGCCCTCGATCCGAGCGATGCAGTTACAGCTCAGGTCCAGCTCCCTGAGACGGGTCAGGTGGGCCAGGCGTTCCATCTTCTGGATCTGGTTGAAGGACAGGTTCAGGACCTGCAGCCGCTTCAGTCCCTCAAGGTTCTCAATGTACTAAACAAAGAAATAAGATCTGAAAGTACTTGGAGTGCTGCTGGCTAAAGGCAAAATCTATATTGAGGTTCAGCAAGAGCAAGTGCTATGACAAGCAGCGCAGCGCTAAAAATACACGGGGGCGATGGGCGATTCGCCCCCGTGAGCAACATAATCACCTCCGTCAGGTAATTCAAGGGGGCTATTGAAGGGGGTTATTGAAGGGGGTTTAACCCCTCCCCCCCCCCCCTCCACCCTTGGGCTGCCAAGTAAAAATGTGATGTGCATAGAAAAACGCCATTACCGTATGTGTCCAGACCCACACAGTATTAGTAGATGCCAGGAACAGGGGTTCAAACTAGCACCCCCCCCCAAAAAAAAAAAAAAATTGCCTCGCCGCTTATGCGGCTTGTGGACGAGTCTCTGCATTGGGTCAAATCCCCCCTTAGCAAAAAGCTAGATCCCCCCTGGATAAAGACTTAAAGTAAAGAAATAATGTGAAGGTTGCTCCGGATATTAAATGAGGAGGAAATAATGTGCAGAACGGGAAGAAATCAAGAGAATGTCATCACGGGATGAAAGTCAGTAACAGCTATGTAACTTTTAATAAATTATAATGATGAAATAGCAAAGAATTGAGGAGTATCATGGGTACCAATTCAATGGAAATTTGTATAAAAAAAGAGCCTCCGTCAGTCCTAAAAGAGCCCCCATGAGAAGGCTCACAAGAGGCTTTTTTTTTTTGGAAGAGCCCCCGTGAACAATTTAAGCCCTGATGACAAGTACCCCTGCTTTTAGAAATAAATCCTTTAGTGCTGTACTACTATTTTTCGAAAAAGAAAAGCATGGCTTTCTTCTTGAAACCAAAGCAGGTTCATGATTTGTGAATTCAAAGATGGTCTTGTTCCACTGATTGTGATTGTATCAAGACAAAAGGCTCTGGGATTAAAAAACACATACAATGGAAGTAAAATGGCTAGACATGCCTCTAACTACCGGTAAGCATTTATACGTTATTCTTCTTCTTTTTATGAG
Organism: Strongylocentrotus droebachiensis; assembly: GCA_035222895.1. Lineage (NCBI taxonomy): Eukaryota > Metazoa > Echinodermata > Echinoidea > Camarodonta > Strongylocentrotidae > Strongylocentrotus > Strongylocentrotus droebachiensis. Next base: position 581,006 of record JAVYIG010000138.1, on the reverse strand, counting down.
GGTAAGTTATATGTTGCAATTAACATTTTAATCATTGCTGTATTATAAACATAATCTTCACAAAACAATAATGACAATAATGGTGAAAAAACACAATTCCTCACCCTAATTTTCTTGCCGTCATCTTTCCTGACGGTGAGGCGAAGGGATAGCACATCATTCAGGCTTTCCTTCCCTGTAGTCTGTTTGATCAGACCCTCTGTGATGTAGCGAACCGGGGACTTTGATGGGGATGCTGCAGTTGAGTAACAAAGATTAATTAATTAATTAATTACGGTATAGGCATTTCTATAGCGCCGTCTATCTAGAAATTCTATTCCGAGGCACATTAATTATTACCACGGCTTTAGCCTAGCTGCCATTACAGCTCTCCAGCATTTCAAGAAATTAATTCCTGCCAGGTACCCATTTATGATTTACCTCACCTGGGTCGAGTGTGGCAAATGAAGATTAATGCCTTGCCAAAGGACATTAGTGCTGTATCGAGGATTGAACCACAACCTTTGAATTTCAAGTCAAGTGCTTAAACCACTCCACTACGACACTTCTACAATAGTGCAATTGATGGTATGTAAAGGTGAAGACTGAAGAATGATTTGCGAGCTTCCTTTGGATCTTTATCAACATGTGGATGTCACATTTAATGTGCTATTTTTTTTAAGATGGAAGGAGATTCCTGCCTTTTAAAATCATCTCAGATTAACTGTTTATTTTTGTTCTCAGAACCCAGTGAGGCGCTTCACTTACATGTTTTGTATGATATACCTGTAGTAAAGACAAGTTCAACTTCAATTTTATTTAATTCCAATAAAAGCATATGCATGCACGGTAAAGCAAAGATGCAAATCATTATACATGGAATGAAGGGTGCCATAAAAGACCAAGGCGGTCTTGTCGAGATAGTCCCCTTTGCTTGAACAATATTGCTCATGAAATATCTAGAAAAACAATATCAAAACAAAAATAACAATTGAAAATTAAAAATCAGAAAAACTAAAATTTAAATCACTCACTCTCTTCATCTCTGTTCTCTGTAGGAGGTGCCTTTTTAACAGGGGCAGCTCTCTGGGGTGTTTTGGGGAGCTTCTTCGATGGACCAGCGCCAGGTCTCCTCTTGATAACACCCGTCTGTCCTCTCTTCATTGTGATGCCAATCAAGTCTCTACAACGTATAAATGTAGTCGTGGGTCCCAGGAACAGCCAAACTCATGTTGTAGTGGTTCGTCTTGCTCTTGGTTCTACCATGCAATGTCAAGTATGTAAGAGTGGATAGAAAGAGATATCCATACTACAAGGTAAATAGCATTGTAGATATTAGTTTACTGCCAGTTCTGGCGCACTGGTGCATCTTGATCATTGTCAAGATTATGTACAATTCTTGGACACTGCAACTATGCATCTCCATGACCATGTCCATGAAAACGTGATACAAATGCACACAATCATGACGATGCGGCTGATCGGCAAGTTTGACAGTAGACTCACAATTTGAATTTTTAAATTATTCTTTCTAACAGTAACATTAGAGAGTTAAAAAAAATCGTATTTTACTGCTATTTAGGTGTCATCAATATCAATTGTCACTAAAGTTAGGGTGTCTGATCGCGCACTCAGTTTTGTGTGCTAAAATCCTTCCCATAGAGATTGCACACGTCCCTATGCAGTCCATGTGCATTGCGCGCTCATGCTAAATTGGTCGATGTTTTTATTACCAAAATGAGATTCAAACCAATATTGCTCGTGATCCTGATGGTGATCCTGATGGTGATGCTCAATAAGTGAGGTGTCATATGGGGCTCAAACCAACGCAAGATTGACAAAAACATCGTACTCTATCTACCTTCGTATGTGCAGTTTGTAAAAATCTGCAATTAAAAAGATATAATCCTTTTTCGTTATATTTTCTAGTTGTTAAAAGTGACATTTGTGCACATCTGATATGTTAATCTCTATCAAAAGTTCTTTGATGTTAAATTGATTCCATATTTTTAGGCTCTACCTTCAGTCATTGAGAAGGATTTTAGTGAGCTAACCTCATCGCCCTCTAGGACCCTTCTAGTTTCTCATATGTGCGCGCTAAGTTCGTCTAACAGAATTATTGGATCTAAATAGGTCAAAATCTGCAAGATCGTCAACAAATGGTGAAAGACCTTTACAGATCCGTGATTATACTGTAGGTATGTTGTGGAGTGTACAATTGTGTATTTGTTATAGAGTAAAACCGCCAAACTTCGGACAAAAATCACTTCAACGGCTCGAACGCAAAATATGAGCCTAGCTCAGGCGGGTAACTTGCATGCATTTGATACTACTACTAACCTATATCGTTAGTACAAAAAGTTAGGGCAGGTTGCAGTCTGCAAAACTCACAAAAAACATCGAATTCAGAGACAGATTTCAGGTTACCTAGATTTTTACAGTTCCTTAACAGGGGAGTTAAGGTGTAGAGCCTCCAATATATCGATTACAAACAAATCCTTGGCATATTTCAGGTGGTTTCTGCCAAAATGATGGGAGCTTATGAGATACTTTTTCACTCTATCGCGAAAATTTTCTAATGGCGGCCGTTACCACGGACCTAGGGGTACTAGATAAATTCCCCTACCAGAAGATGGCGCTCTTCCAAGCTTCGGACAGGCAACATTGAGTGTCATTTTGACTACGAAATAATAGCGCTTTCTTTAGATTTTAGCACCAAAATATTGTACAAGTGTTGTGAAAAACACCTTTCTGATAGTTCTATCTAACTTAAATCTACCCAAAACGAAAAAAATAATACTTTTTTTCATAAAATCAACGCAGTCAAACTTACCCCCGTCGTACGATTTTGATCCGGTTTCCAAACCTCCGATGAATGCGCACTTTAGCGCGCGCGTTATACGTGCGCTATGTGCTGTACGTGCGCTACACATGAACGTCCGAAGGTTGGCAAGTGCGTCCGAAGCTTGGCATGAAAACAGGTTCGGCGGGTAAGTAAATAATTATAGTTTTCCATTTCCTTTACTAATTTTCTTTTACATGATTAGGGAGGCCAATGCCCAAATCTAACTTTTTAATTACGAATTTGTTTAAAATAAAACAAAGATTAAAAGAAAGCATTTACTTTCACTAAGAAAACTCACCCATCTGCCGACTCCAGAAGTTCCATAAAATAGGAGATATCCAGCTTGTAAACACTCCCTTCCTTCTACGCCTTGGCCGTACGCAAGAGCCTTGAAACAGATAAATTCATGTCGCGAAATTACGTTGATAATTAGACAGGCCCGAGGGAATGGGCGTGTCATTGTCCGGACAAAGTTCATGATGAAGTTTAAAACTTCGCGCGAAAGTGCAATCACTCAACAGCGGCTAGCCTTGAATCGGTCGCACACGTACACACCGACACAGGCTAGGCAAGCCCCGATGCAGGCTGAAATCCAGCCATCAATGTGCGAACGATTACATCTTCTACTACTACGAGCCGAAGGCGATGGTTCAAAAATGAAGAAGAGATATCAAAATTGGCAGGAAATAAATGTATATAATTAATTGATATTTACCTTAGATGTGCATTCCAATAATTTGATTTCCTCATGAGTATTCCTTATTATCAACGATCGAGAAGTTACGAGGTCCAATTAACATCCATCTTGCAGCGAACACAACGCGGAGTACAATAGGACAGCAGCATGCATAGCGCATTTCTCTCACTCTCTCTCTCTCTCTCCCTTTCGCTATACGTAACATACACACTCACTAACCATGTATCATACAACACACACCTTCAAATCATGGCTTTTATTTCAATTCTCAATTGGAGTATAGACTGCTCATGTAGACTTTTTTTTTTACTTAAATATCTTTTTTAACACTTCTCATACATTACTGCACGACACTCGAATCTAGTGCTGTGAGAATAAGGTACTAGGGTCTATAAATAAGACTACGCTTTGCGCACGATCTGACCGGAGGCTCAGTGGAGCTCAGACATATGTCGCAATACCCTTTATTTTTGGCGCGAACAATGACGTCACCGGCCACAGTTTTCCTTCTCATTTTGAGATGGCTGTAGCTATAGGGCTCAAACCAACGCAAGATTGACATAATCATCGTACTCTATCTACCTTCGCATGTTCAGTTTGTAAAATTCTGTATTTAAAAAGAGATAATCTTTTTTCTTTATATTTTCTAGTTGTTAGAAGTGGCAATTGTGAACATCTGAAATGTTGATCTCTATCAAAAGTTCTTTACTCAAAACGGATCCCATATTTTTAGGGTCTACCTTCAGCCAATGAGAAGATTTTTAGTGAGCAAACCTCTACGCCCTCTAGGATTTTCTTAGTCTGTGATGCGCGTCCGTAAAGTTGTTCTGCTACGACAATTATTGGACTCAAATACGTCAAAATCTGCAAGATCATCAACAAATGGTGAAAGACTGTTACAGATCCGTGATTATAGGTATGTTGTGAAATGTATAATTGTATTTTCTTGTTTTATTTTCATCAATTTTTTGTTTACATCATTTTTTTCCCTCTGCTAATTTTTTGAAGTGGGCGACGAGCGCACAAATCGTAGGCGTAGAAGCCTTACGCCCGGGCATTGGCCTCCCTAACATGATATACATAAACAGTATTTGTACAATAATAATATAGTCTAGACCCCTATTTGATCTTTCAATAATTAAAAAAAGAATTTAATGTTTTCCCCCGTTTTGTCTTAAGTTAGGGAGGCCAATGCCCAAATCTAACTTTTTAATTACGAATTTGTTTAAAATAAAACAAAGATTAAAAGAAAGCATTTACTTTCACTAAGAAAACTCACCCATCTGCCGACTCCAGAAGTTCCATAAAATAGGAGATATCCAGCTTTTAAGCACTCCCTTCCTTCTACGCTTGGCCGTACGCAAGAGCCTTGAAACAATCAATTTCATGGTCCCAAAAATTACGTCGAGAATTAGACAGGCCCGAGGGAATGGGCGTGTCATCATGGTCATTGCCCGGACAACAAGTTCAAAACTTCGCGCGAAAGTGCATTCATCATCACCGGCTAGCCTTGAATTAGTCGCACACACCGACACAGTACTACAGGCCGTCCACGTACGGTAATTTCATGCAAGCCGCAATCGAGCCATGCTAGCCATGCCATAATGAGAGAAAGCTCGAAAACCACTCATTGTAAATTAAGAAAATGATTGAAATAAATAAATAGGCCTACCTTAGTTTTGACATGTATTCCAATTATTTCCTCATGAGTAAAGATCAATCTGACACTGCAAAATCCAACAGTTGCAGCGAACACAATACCAATCGATAAATCCAACAGTTGCAGCGAACACAATACGGAATCAAACATAGTCAATAGGACTGCACGCATTGATAGACGTGTACTGACGGAGATATTTCTCTCCCTCTCTCTCTCTCTCTCTCTCTCACTAACCATGATGATATCATACACTAAAACACACACGTTCAAATCATGGCATTCATTACACTTCTCAATTGGAGTATAGACTGCTCACGTAGACTTTTTTTTTTTTACTGAAATGTCTTTTTTTACACTTCTCATACATTACTGCACGACACTGGTGTCTAGTGCTGAGAAAAAGGTACTATGTGTGAGACTACGTCAAATTTGTTTTGCGCGCGATGAGACCGGACCTCATACATATTCATATTATGATGTCGCAAGACTTCTATTTTGGGCTGGAACAATGACGTCTTTGTCACAGTTTTGCTCCCCAATTTGAGATGGCTCTAGCTATGGGGCTCAAACCAACGCAAGATTGACAAAAACATCGTACTCTATCTACCTTTGATTGTGCAGTTTGTAAAAATCTGCAATTAAAAAGATATAATCCTTTTTCGTTATATTTTCTAGTTGTTAAAATTGACATTTGAACACAACTGATATGTTAATCTCTATCAAAAGTTCTTTGATATTAAATTGATTCCATATTTTTAGGCGCTACCTTCAGTCATTGAGAAGGATTTTAGTGAGCTAACCTCATCGCCCTCTAGGACCCTTCTAGTTTCTCTTGTCCGTCCGTTATTTTCGTCTGCTAACAGAATTATTGGATCTAAAAACGTCAAAATCTGCAAGATCGTCAACAAAGGGTGAAAGACTGTTACAGATCCGTGATTATAGGTATGTTGTGGAGTGTGTAATTGTGTATTTGTTATACATTTGATTCCATAGATATTTGTTTTCTTTTTTTTCCCCTTTTTTTTTCTTCTGGTAATTTTCTGACTTGGACGACGAGCGCACAAATCGTAGGCGTAGAAGCCTTACGCCCGGGCATTGGCCTCCCTACTTAAGTGTCCGAAGTTTGGCGGTTTTACTCTAGACCTAGGTCTAGAATCTATATTTTATTCCATAAATATTTTTTTTTTTTTTTTTTTTCTTCTGGTAATTTTCTGACTTGGACGACGAGCGCACAAATCGTAGGCGTAGAACTAGATTCTCTAGAAGCCTTACGCCCGGGCATTGGCCTCCCTACCAATGGCAATGACCAATGTCCAACAAAAATGGTGAAAAACAATCCCAAATTGAAAAAATCGTTCAGACACCCTGGCCTAGATCTAGACCTAGATCCTAGATCTAGTCTAGAGGTCTAGATCTACTAGATCTACTAGATCTAGGTACCCGGTAATCGGTCAGCTCCGGTTTTCGGCCAATTGGTTGGATACATGGTAAAATCACTTTAAAATACATCGCATAATAGCATAACACATATCCCACACATACCATACCATGCCAGTGTCACTGAAGAACCACATTTGCAATGAAAAATATATCCTAAAATATCACATTTTAGCGATGTAATCGGCGGTCCCGCTACCCAAATCTGAAAAATCGAGTTTCTTACGCGTGTATGTAAGAAATATGGGTACCATAAAATGAGCTTTATTTCAAGTATTTTTCAGATATAGAGCCCGATTTTGTGCTGGTCGCAAGCTCAAAAGTATCTCATCGCATGTATTAAATCAATGCAGCCGCACACCGCGACGCACACACGATATGTCCGTCTAATTCAGATTCCAACTTCCGATCACCGCTGCGCCTGTATTCGGCCAGGCGAGCACCCGGGAGCTCCGGCGTGGGATACCTGCTCCGCCCGCTTGTGCTATACATCAGCGCAGAAACGCACGCGCGCGCGAGCGCTTCCTATTGACTTTGTACATGCGGCCGTAAACTGAAACGCTCGGCCGATAACCGGCTCCAAAACAGTGAAAATTGAAATGAATATTGTCATGGCAATTCGTGATTTTTTGGGGGGATTCTTTTTTTGTTTAAATAATAATATTTGCTTCATGATTTGAACAAGAAATGATAATAAATAGTCTAGGAAGTAAAGAGTCCAATAAATAGGATTTTGTCTTAAGTTAGGTATGTGACTATCGCGCACATTGGCTTGGTTTCAGCGTGCCTGGCAGCGGTTTCACGCCCAATGCGAGTTACTCTAAAGGGCTCATCTTTGATTGGGTGCAGTAACGGCGGTTACTCGCCAGATTTGGCTTGCTTGTCTGGTGAAGTCATTCAAAAAAAATTCCTTTCGCCTCGACTTCGAATTTTGAAAAGCGGACATGTGAAAGTGCATTTTTGTTCAAGTTCAAGTTCAATGTCATCTTTACCATTGTAACCTTCCCTGAAGACCAGTTTTAATAGTTCTAAAACTAATTTATTTAGTTTATTTATACATTTTTCTTGTTACTTGATGAATATAAATCAAATTGGAACATACAATCATTGTTTCTTTACTTCCTCAAAATTGATTGTCAGAAGCTGAGAGTAGCGTTTTTGTGTCCGTTTGCGGCAGTGAGTTCATTAACGACTAATTAGCTAATTAATAAATCATAGAAGGGTCTAGATCTATATACAATATATTGATTAAATAATACAATATTGATTTCCTTCCTTTATCACATGTTCTTTCCTTTAGGTTTTATCTAGAATTTTTTTTTTTTTTACATTTTTGAGAAGACCATCCTTTATATTGGTCATGGTCGGTCACAGATTTTGAGACCTCTCAATGGTAAAACAATGGCGATAATTAAATCAGATTTTTAATCTTTAAAAAATCATAACTCGTTAAATATTTGTCCTAGAGCTATGGTTTATATACCATTTTAAATGGTTTTTCAAGCCCTTTCCAATGATATAAGTTACAATGTAATCCCACAATTTTTATTTTTTTAGTCACATACCTACTTAAAGGTATTACAAAGTTTTGGGAAATTTTGAAAAATGGATGGATAGTGATTCTTTACAATTTTGATATATTTGGATGCCCCTGTGGATGTATTAAAAACACCAGAAATTTTAGCCCCTAAAACACTTCTGCTTTCGAGAAAAATTGAATATAAAGATTTACCGGTGCTCCCGGTAAATTTTGATAAATTTCAAATAGCTCCTACGGCCGTACAATGGTAGCTGCGACCATGAAAATTTCAGAGTATGTAGTTATGGTATATAATTTCTGAATGAGAATAGCTAATCGGTCGATTTTAATCAATAAACATTGTTTTATAGCTTAATTAATATCTTGACCTTGAGAGGGAGCTATTCAACATAAAGTGTTTATTATTTACAATTTCATAACTTTGGAGTCGATTTCGACAGGGACAACGATCACTGAATATTGTAGGAAGGTATATGCTTCCAATATGTTCATTTGAACCAAATTCATGACCCCATACCAAAACTTTGTATTACCTTTAAGTGGCCGAAAACCGGGTAGATCTACTTTACTCTAGATCTAACTTTTAGAGTCTAAAGTCTAAAGTACCGATTTTGAGTGAAATCAGTTCAGTTTTGTACAGTGGTGTTTGAAATGTTGAGAATCAATAGCATAGCTTTTAATACACAGCCAGGATAGTAATGCACCTATGACTTGTGTGTCCAGATACCATATTTTTTACCACACACAATTTTCAACGTATGGGACAATTTAAACAGCAATGAACAAATGATCTCGTTAGATTGTGGGGATGAAATGAACCTTACTTTGAAAAAAACATTAATCGTTTATTCGATACTTAAAATGCAAATTCAATTTAAAATAAAAACTCACCGTAAGCACAGAAAGTTTGATTACAGTGGTTCATCCACAGTTCAAAATACAAACCCGTAAAAGCCGTTCAAAATGCCGCCATGTTTTGTTTCCCAATATAGTCTAGTCTACAATTTCACGCTGCACTATATACTACAGCTTTATGAAATGCATATTTAGGGCTGATCAAAATAAAAAAACTGGAAACTTTACATTTTGAAAATACCAAATCAATAAATGATTCATTCCATAACTCTATGGAACTAATCCTTTATTGATTTGATATTAATTCATTTTTCAGATATATATAATAATAGGTCTATGCAAGAGACTAGGTAGGGGCACAAAAGAGACCCCGCCTACTTTTGGCAACAACAACAGTTCGTGATCATACATCCCACGTGAGCAGTAGGTTTGTAGTAGTAGACCTACTGAGTACTGTACACTACTCAGGCGTAGACATCATATCATAGAATTACTCTACAGTAATTACGTAAGTGTGTAGTCCTTAATTGTTTGTTATTTGATAAATGATCTAGGAGTAAAAATATTCTTTTTCAACTTCAAGTCAAGATGTCACTGATTCACTGATTGCTTTGCGAACTTATTCCAAGTTGCAATAATTGAGTGATTACCAAAACTCAAAAGATACAACCATGCTATAGGCCTATACATACAACACACTTAATCTGTAAAATGTATTAACAGTTTCTTTCCCAAAGGTGTTTTTTTTCTGCATTCATAATCATATTTTCTTCTTTTTCTACACACATTGATACAGGCAGCCGGCCGTAGGATCTCGCACCATATGATGCAGGCAGCTTGAGACAACGTCCATCATGTTGAGATACAGACTTCTGACCTTTGATGTGAACAACACCCTGATGAGGGTGAGGAACTCTGTCGGAGACCAGTACAGGAAGGTGGCCAAGCAGTTCGGAGTCACCATCAAGATGTCCGACGTTGATCGAGAATTCAGGATCGCTTACAAAGACCAGCTCTGCAGGCATCCCAACTTTGGAGTCACCACCAGCCAGACAACGGAGCAGTGGTGGGGTGAGGTCGTCCATCGTACCTTTCACGCTGCAGGATGCGATTGTGACAAGGAAACCCTTGATAAGGTGTCCTCTAAACTCTTCAACGACTTCAAAACAAGCCAAACATGGGAAACATATGCTGAAGTCAAGGAGATGTTGATTTTTTTAAACCGCAATGGAATCGCACTTGGAGTGCTATCAAACAACGACGAACGGTTAATGAGTGTGATGAAAGCAGTGGATATTGCTGAGCATTTCGCGTTCATTCTTCCATCAGCCTTGGCAAAGTGTGAAAAACCTGATGCAGAATTTTTTAATATGGCTTTAGAAAGACTGAATATTGAACCTGGGCTCTGTGCTCACATAGGAGATAATGTTAAACTAGACTATCATGCAGCAAGAGCCGTCGGAATGGATGCATACCTCGTCGATCGGGAAGGTACACTGCTAGAGAAGCACCCAGAAGTCAACCCTGCACATGTCCTATCTGATATATCTGATCTTGAACCTCTGATCTTCATGCAATAATAACCTAAGCTTGTTCTTGAGAAAAATTGATATGCCAGTCACTCATTTATATGATTTTTTTCTCCTGACATGACTGTGTATGTTGTATTTGTATAGATTGACCGACACACTGCTATTACTGATATATACACTGTACATGAAGTTGTCATACTATACAAATGAGTTCAAAGTTCAAACTATGCATCTATTATAGGCTTCGTAAATTTGTACCAAAAGGTGCATAAAGCCTCAACAAGAGCGGATACATGTAGATCCTTTCGTTTACTACAACTAACCTCCCAGATTCCTGTAATTTGCAGGCGCGTAGCCAGGGGGGGGGGGGGGGGGCGGGCGGTGGGGGCGGTCGCCCCCCCCCCCAAAAAAAACGCCGGCCAAAAAAAAAAAAGAGAGAGAAAGAGAAGAAAAAAAGGAAGAGGACGTAGGAAGAAAAAGGGAAAAGGAGTCGAGAACGGTACAACGAATCGTCTCCTTTCTCTATTAATTTGATAAAACTTCAAAGCTTCCGCGCTTCGCGTGTAAAGGGGGAAATTGAGTTCAAATTAAGTTTTACGAGTCGAGAACGGAACAACGAATCGTCTTCTTTCTCTAATAATGTAATGAAACGTCAAAGCTTCCGCGCTTCGAAAGAGGGGGACTGAATTCAGATAAGGATTAAGGGTCGGGAAAGGTACACTGACGAATCGTCTTCTTTGTCTAATAATACGTCAAAGCTTCGCGCAGGAGGAGGGGGGGGGGGACTGAATTCAGACAAAGATTAAGAGTCGAGAACGGTACTTCGAGTCGTCTGCTTTCTCTAATAATTTATGAAAATTCAAAGTTTCCGCGCTTTGCGCTTGAGGGGAGGAAACTGAATTCAGATAAGGATTAAGGGTAGAAAGGTACAACGAATCATCTTCTTTGTCTAATAATCAAAGCTTCCGCGCTATGCCCATGAGGGGCGGACTAAATTCAGACAAGGATTATGAGTCGAGAAACTGGTACAAGAATCGTCTTCTTTCAAAGCTTCCGTGCTTCGCGCGGGAGGGGGGAAACTCCCCCCTCCCTGCACCCACCCCCCTAGGGAGCGCGCTACGCGCGCTCTTTAAGTGATTCGCACGCTTCGCGTGCTCACTACCGCCCCCCCTAAAATGAAATCCTGGCTACGCGCTTGGTAATTTGATGTTAGAATAATTGTTTTCAAGAATGTTCTTGATTGTATTGCTGACAAAAAAATAGGAAGTTTAAAGGTATATACAAGTTTTGGAAAAGCCTCCCTCTCAAAAATGAAATGGAAGCTCTATTACCAATCATGTGAAAGAGTATGTTTTGACTAATATGTGATGATACAAATTTTGCTGGGAAACCGCCTACTAATGGATATATTTGGTAAATCATTATATCTATGTTGGCTGCAATCATTGTAGATAGAAAGTTAGAAACTTTGGTTCTTAAATATCTCTTAAATTATTACCCCCTACTGAATACTGGTAAATTTTTTTGTTTACGATATTGCCTGGTAAGGTGTTAGCCATTATTAGGAATGCTGTTGTGAGTTATACTTATTTTCCCCAAGGGGTTATCCTTTTCCCCCCTAAAGCATGCAGCCGTCTCAAGCATCTGGGGGGGGGGGGGGTGTTTCACAAATACTAAGATTGACTTTAAGTCACTAGTTCCTCCAACCATTCCTGGCATTGGTTTATCAAGGGACATATAAATCGTGGTCACAAATCTACAGAATTTACATTTAATGATAGTTCATTATTGAAGAGAAAAATATTATCTAAAGATCATTATTGAGAGATCAATAGTGAGCACAACCAGTGGCATGAATGGCCTACCATAGTTAAGTCCAAACTTAAATTCGATCTTAGTCTTTGTGAAACACTCCCCAGGACCCCAAAATAATGGAAAGGACTTCTCCATTGCAACCACAATAGTAAATGAAATCATTGCCGAAGCTACCTTCCACTGGAATCAAACCATTTAACTTCCTATATGAGAAATACTTGACTGTTTCGTTGTAAACGAAACTGGATAATCATCAACCGAATTCACGTGTTAATGAGTAGTATTATTATGTGGAGATATGTATAACAATAAAAAAGATACAATATAATTCAACTTAGAAAATTGAAAGGCATTTGTTTTTGGAATAGATAAAATCTTTAGAGAAATGGGGGGGGGGGGGGCAGACGGGAGAGTACAAAAGGAAAGAGGATCATATCTACATTTGATTTGATTTGAATTTGATTTGAATTTATTTCCATATTTCACAAACAAAATATGAACAAGTAATTATACAAACAAACAATATATTAAAAAACGAAATACAATTAAATGAATAAATTGAAGACTAAAGTACAATAAAATATGACATACGAATAAAAGAGGCACTCACCAGGGATGAAAAAAAGTCATTCATGAGAATAGGAAATCGGCATTTGTCGACGGAAAAGGAGCCCCCATCAAATTTTGATAGGGGGCATTTATAGGAGGTGAAAGGGGGCATTTATGAAGTTTGAAGTTTATATATTCTACATTTTACACAAAAAACAGTTAATTTTTTTTTTTTTTTTTTTTTTTTTTTTTTATACAGGCGTTTATTATATAAGAGAACATTTCACACAATAATTTTTTTTTTTAAAGATTTCAAATTGAGTATAATATGTACGGAAAATAGGTACGAAATTTCGAAATATGTAGATATAACAGGCAAGGTAAAAAACAATGTAAAATGTGGGGAGCCTAAATAAAAAGCATAGCTTCTTAATAGCTTGTACCTGTGAATAGGCTACCGTACTGAGTACACAATATAGTAGGTCTGAATTTAAAAGGTATTATAGGAGGCGAAAACGGAGTAGTATAGTATGAGATTCTAGAGACGTACAATTAAGGAGAGTGAATTTGAGAAGAAAAGAAAATAGAATAAAGAGTAAATAAAATAAGTAGGAGAAGGTGAAGAAGGGAGAAGAGGAAGACGAACACAAAGTGGAAGAAGAAGAAGAAGAATAGGAGAAAGCAAATTGATGAAATCAATGGCATTGTAAAATAACAAAAACAAAGTCTGTATATAAAAAAAACACCTGTACGATCCAGCGCGACATCAAAATTACTCCAAGGCCCTCCCTCGAACTTATGGAGTAGAATATCGTGATTAATTATATCGACGGCCTTGGAGAGGTCCAGGAAAATACCCGCAGTATGTGACACATTGTCGATAGCATTTGCGATCTTATTGATAAATAATAGAAGTGCGTGCGCGTTTGAGTGCTTCTTGCGAAATCCAAATTGGGAGCCGGAGAAAATATGATTACAATTAAAAAAAGTAATAAGGCGAGAATAAACAAAGGGATAGGTCCCTTATTAGAAAGGAAAAGGGGCACGTATCATTGTTAAAAGGGAAATTATCAGAAGTGGAAAGAGGCACTATCGCATCTGAATTAAAAGGGGCAATGACCAGATATGAGAAGGGGCACTTATGTGAATGAAAAAGGGGCACTTTAATAAAGGAAAAGCAGCCTCCCACCCCCCCATTCATGTGTTATTTTTCTTCTCTCGATGTAATATAATGTTATGTTGCATTTAAAAAGATCATCATAGATGATTATTGATAAATGAGTTCATAAATGTTGATAAAAAGACTTAGTACTGCTGCTTAATTCGTTTCTTTTCATTTTCTTATTTTGTGAAAGATATGCGATGATGGTGGTGATTATGATGGCACTCTGTAATCATAATAGTCTTAGCAATTTTAAACGTAAACTTAGGAAAACATTAATCAGCCAATACTCCCCACCAACAAGCCAAGCTCAAAAATCTAAACCTACGGAAAGATAAAACAAATCTTTCCTTTTGTTATTCCTCCTTTTTTGTTTCTTTTTTAAGAATAATCTAAACAAGCCTAACGACCTGGTGGTGTACCTGCCTCCTGTCCCCATCTCCTTCTTGCTGCCTTTCTCTCGCTCTCTATTTCTCTCTTGCTCTCTCCCCTTTCTCTCTCTCTCTCTCTCTGTTACTATATTTATCTTACTTTTATTTTTACTTTTACTTTTTCTTTTTTTTTGTATTCCCTTTCAGTGTGTTTTACTGGTATTAGCTTTCGACCATAATTATTTAAGCGTATCCATGTAACTAAGTCAGGGGCTTGCCTCATACAAGCTCTGCTTTTTTTAGCAAGCCCCTCCGTTTTGAATTACTTCATCAAGGTCATTTTTTTCTATTGTTCAGTACTGTTTTTTCCCAATATTTCTTATCAACTAAATTTTGTTCTACATAATACTGAATTTACTTTGTTTATATTATATTTGACTGTATTATATTATGTCTGTTTATATTTTGTTTGTTTTGAAACGGAAATAAATAAAATCTAAATCTAATCTAATGCTGTATGATTGAGGTGTGTAGGCGCGCCGGAAGCAGTTTGGGATGGGGGGGGGGGGGGGGGCAAACATTCCAGGGGCTCACCTTCCAGGGGCAGTGGCGTAAAGAGCACAAACTTTTGGAAGGGGGAGGGGCAGAAGAAAAATCTGCATCACCACCACACGTAACATGCAGCCCCGGCAGGGGGTCAAGGGGCTGAGCCCCCGGAAGCTCAGGGGTTTTAGGCATTAAATTACAGTCAGATAAGCATATTTAGATACCTTATTTGTGACACTGGCAGGTCACTAATTGGCGGGGAGTCCATGGGGCAGAGCCCCGGAAGCTCAGGGGTTTTTAGGCATTTAATTACGGTTAGATGAGCATCCAGGGGCCCTCTTTAAGGCCATTGATGTGGTTCAGGGGGCAGAGCCCTCTGAAGCTCAGAGGTTTTAGATATTTAACTACGGGCAGATGAGCATCCAGGGGCCTGCCTTAGGGCCGTTGGTGGGCTCCAGGGGAAGAGCCTCCGGAAGCTCAGGGGTTTTAGGTATTTAATTACGATCAGATGATCATCGAGGGAACCGCACTAGGACCCTTGGTGGGGTATGGGGTTGGGGCCCCCGTAAGCTCTGGGGTTTTAGGCATTTGATTACGGTCAGATGAGCATATTTTGATACCTCATTTGCATGTGACATTGGCAGGTCACTTATTTGTTCTTTGTCTTTTTTTTTCTGTCTGTAACATACTTTCTCAAAAAGTGAGGGGTGCTCGAGCCCCCGAGCCCAGCCGTTCTGCAAGCCCTGACACGAAGCGTTTTGCCCCCCCCCCCCCACTTTTTTGATGGGGGGGGGGGGGGGGGGGGCTGTGACGGGGCTGGTGCAGTCTTATGTATGATTGAGTTATTGTTTAGATCTGGCAGCAGCGAGGTAGATTTGATCATCTTTCCTAATGAGGGAGAAGGAGGAAAAAGAGAGTAAGCAGGGCAAAAGGTGCAAACCTCCTCCATCAGGCTCCGCTCATCATCATCTGTTCATCTTCAAATATCATCTGGTCCTCGAACTCACACCCGCTATGGAGATCGTGCCTTCTCTGTATGTGCTCCTAAACTCTGGAATAATCTCCCCGTCTCTGTCCGTGAATCCCCAACTCTTGACACTTTTAAACGTAGACTTAAGACCTATCTATTCAATACGAAGTAATTGTCCATCATCATACCGTATTTATAACCACATGTCCTATCTTCTTGTAATTTATTTATTGTCTAATGTACATAATTATTGCAGTTTCATTAATGATACTTAATTATTGTATTTAAATTTTCATTTTTCATTATCATGTTATTGTTATACATTGTTAGTTAAGTAATTCGTCCAAATTAAGCGCATTGTTCAGTTCACGTTTCTTGTTGATCCTTATTACATACTTTTCATTTCACTTGTTTTGTAAAGCGCTTAGAAACTGTACTTGTATACCAGCGCTATAAATCTTATATATTATTATTTATTGTTAAAAGTTTATGCAGTAAAAATGTTCAACAATAGAGGGGGGGGGGGGGGGCAAAGTTAAATGAAAAATAAGTTGGTGCCGAAATGACAAGGTAATTAACATCGCTATTCAGAATTTGAGAAAAGGGTTATTATTCATAGGCCCATGACATTATTGTTGTTAGTACTAACATTATCAGTATAATTATCAGTATTGTAAAAAATGTTGTTGATGGCCTATCAAAAAACAGTAATTGGCGCATTTTGTAAGTCATTGATCATGAATAAACATTGACCCTCCAACATCGTTCAAATGGCACAAATAATAATGCATTCCATGCAAACCCTATGGAATGTCAAAGGCCCCTCTAGTCCTCCTCTGGAAGACATACTATGTATGATCGAATCTATTTGAGTTCAACTTGGAAAAGCGCCCACTCCCGGCGAAAAACGAGTAACTCTGCTTTTCGATAAATCGTGTTTATCGGTCGATAAACATGGTTTAACGAGATATACAGTGTTTATCGAGAGAAACTATGTTTATCGAGTGATGAAAATAGTTTTTCTCGATAAACAATGTTTATCGCTCGATAAACCTTGTTTCGGGACAATTACCCCCCGATGACAACTACCCCCGTGGACAATCAGGATTCAGTAGCAAAAGACGATCTGACACATTGAGAGATGGCTACGAGCCCATAAGATCGTCTGTATGACCCCATATTCTTTCAAATACTATAGCCTATTTCCCTTTTATTATAATTTATGCAACGCAAGCGCGGTTGCTAATTTTCACGAAGGATGTAAGTTTTAGGTAATTGTCCAGCGCTTTTCAAAATGCAAAGAAATACATTTCTCTGGAGCAGCGTTATTTTAGCTTTTGTTAGTCACGATACCCTCTTAAGAAATGAAAAGTTTCTCCCAAATCCCAAAGTCTTTACAGACTATTAATTTTGCATGACTCTGGCTCTCGTCAAGTACTATGCACACACGTATGAGCACATTTAAAGGGCAAGTCCAATCCAAAAATAACTTACTTACAATAAAAGCAGAAAAATCAGACAAACCAATCAAAAAAAGTTTGAGCAAAAAGCAAGTCCACTCCAAAAATAACTTACTTACAATAAAAGCAGAAAAATCAGACAAACCAATCAACAAAAGTTTGAGCAAAATCGGATAACTAATAAAAAAGTTATGAATTTTTGAAAAAGTATGTAAAACTATGGAACAATGAGAATCACAACACAATTTGCCAAGATGGTTATCAGTTTGTGACGTCATGTCCTCACAACTTATCAATTGCTTTATATAGTTTAATCCCATTAATTTCCCTTTTTATCCCCCAAAACTTGATTTCCCCATGCCTTTGCCCAGGTTATATGATTTGTATCATATTGCGTGCATGACATTTCCCAAATTTTGTTATGAATTTTGAAGAGTTGATACTATTTTCTGAATACTGTATTTCATAATTATTGATTTTTATATAAATAGTTTATCAAAATTCAATTTTTCATGATTTAACTGGACATAAATTACTCTTTATTTGTGCATCCACACATACAAATATTACTAACAATCTAACTTGGATGCTGGTGTGAAGAAATAAGATTCTTAGAGTGAAAATAGGAAATTTATATTATCAATATAAAGAAAATAGTGGATAGTGAGGACCATACGTCACAGACTCATGAGTGAGTTGCCAATTTGTGTAGTGATTTTCAAAGTTTTTCATGTCATTAAAAATTCATAACTTTCTTATTAGTTATCCGATTTTGCTCAAACTTGTTTTGATTGGTTTGATTTTTTATTTTTGGAGTGGACTTGGGCTTTAAGAATAAAAAGACATTTTCAAACTGGTAAAAAAATAGTTTGTAATCCACACACTAGAAACTATTTAAAGTACTGTATGCGCCTATGCGGGCACCTTGCCGCCGAATGTACATAAATAAAAAGTGATATATCGGTCATGACCTTGATACACTAATATGAGGATATTCGGGCCTCTCGTTGCCCTTATTTGCCTTGCTGTCAAAATATTGTCAGCGAGCGAGGAAGGAAGACACTTTAGTATCTTCCACATTTTATCAGGTGGGCTGTATATCGTACAGACCACCTTATAATTTCGTTAGAATTGCCTTTATTTATTTATTTTTCTTACATCTAACCACTTTTTTGTATGCACGATTACTTGAAAATGGCTCAATCGAATACCTTCAAATTTGGCACACACATTAATAGGCATATATAGAAAGCACAATAATGTTTTCAACATTGATCTTCACTGATGACGTCATCTAGGCTCCATTTTGTAAAATTTTCGGAAAATCAATTCATGATCATATCTTCATAACGGAAAGACATTTCTCATTCATATTTATCATGATTAAGGTCAATATCCGTCCGGTCAATTTCATGTAAAAAAACGCGCGCGTACGCGTACGTCCGCGTGTAAAATGTAAAAATAGTCTCAAAATCATTTTGCATACGTTTTAGGTCATTTTAAGCATTTTATAAAAAATCACTCACACACACACACACACACGCATGCGCGCGCGTTTTCGCGCGTAAAACTATTACACAACATAGAATCGGCATTTTTTTTTCTTTCATGATATTCCACATATTTTTACAAACAAATTGATACCATGTTTATCTCTTTATGACAATTAATAACGGAATGATCGACCGTTTAACATAAATTTCTGTGCGTGCGAGCTTTTGTATTACATAGCATATATGAACAAAAACATGCCTACACAAAATCCATTGTAGCTCTTTAGGATGCAAGGTGACCCTAATTCTTTTTTCATATTGTGATAGAATATAAATTGGAGATATGATTTCATGTCTCATTTGACCCTCAATTAACTCATGACGTCATCATAATGGCCTCCGAACTCAAAATTTCAATTTGCATATTATGTCGTCATCATATTTTTGGAAAATTGATTGTATCTCTGTTAATATTGATCAATTTTCTTCCAAATTTTAATATGTTTTAGCTGAGACAATGTTCTACAAATGCAGTTACTACGATCCTTCATTTTGGCGAAGGCATCATGGCGTATTTTTTGCGATTAAAGGAGGCATGTCAATTTTTCACATTTTGCGTATATTCTATATGGGACATGACTTTTTCTCAAAACTGGAATCTACATTCCCGTCTTTCGCGAGCAATATCTACGTCGTTTTAGCTTCGATTACGCTGAACTTCGAGTATGTTGTAGCTGAGACAATAAGATTTCTCAAATGTGCCCTTTATTTTGTCTCAATTTTTTGTTGGATCAGCCCACCTATACTTGTTCCAAACAAGTATTACAAATCTAGTCAGGTGGGCTGTATATAATACAGATCACCTTATGTTTTCGTTAGAGCTTTTTTTGTGAGCACGATAACTTGAAAATGGCTCAATCAAATGACGTAATCTAGGCGCCATTTTGTGAAAATCAACTCATGATCATATCTTCATATTAACGGAAAGACATTTCTCATTCATATTTACCAGGATCAAGGTTAATATCAGTTAAGTCAATTTCAGGTCAAAAAACGCGCGCGTACGCCATTATTAGCAATAGTATTTCATAAAGAAAATAAAGAAACGCGCACACGCGCATGCGCGCGCGTTTTCGTTTGTCACGGCCGAACGCAAAATAATTCCTCCTAGATTTTTTTTAACACAGTATTTCTCATGCTTTTCCGGACAATTTGATACCATGTTTATCTCTTAATGACTATTAATAAGGGAATGAGCGTCCGTTCCAGATATATGTGCGTGCGCGCGAGCTCTTGTAATACATAGCATATATGGGCAACAACATGCCTATACAAAACCCTTATGGCTCTTCGGGATGGACGGGAACCCTCAATTGTTTTCTTCATATTCGGATAGAGTACGAGTCGGAGATGTGATTTCATGTCTCATTTGGCCACTAAGTATATCGTGTCATCATCATATTGACCTTGGAACTCAAAATACGAATTTGCATATTATGACGTCAGCATATTTATGGATCTACATGACATTAATCTTTGAGCACTATCTAGCTTATTAGTGCTCTATGTTCTACCAGGTTTTGGTATGTTATAGCTGAGACTATGGGCTATAAAAGTTGTGTCTTTTGTTTTTGGATCAGATGTTGGGGTCATGTCAAAATTTTCAATTGAATGTTAAATTCGCAAAGCTTGTAGAACATTGTAGGAATTTTGCATATGTCACGTTTGTCCTATTTGTGAAATATAAACGTTAGCAGTTTTCTAGTATTCAAATTAAACAAGGAAATCCCTTTACTTTCTAGACTTTACTGTCAGACACTATTGAGTGACTGACCAATTTGTTTTCCTCTGGTAATAAAATACATTATATAAGCCTAACGGGTACATGAGCATTTGTCCACATCAATAACCCACTTCTTGTAATGGCCCAAAATAATCCGATTGAATCTATGCGCAGCACAATCTAGGTAAAACATGACGGGTAGAGCATTTCATGGAAGAAGATGAAATTGTGAAAATGCATTCTTCGTTATGTCAGTTAGGGTCAAAGGTGTAACTGCTTATTGTATGGGGTCAATGGTCATATATCGTCTCAATCTATCTTCCATAGATCCATAATGGTCAATATACTACACAGTTGAAACTTTTCATATGGATAGACCTTAAAGGTAAAGACCAGTTATGGTCATGCGATTGCATTGTGAAAGAAACGTTGTGAAATCGATCAGAAAAGGTTGATCATCTAGCATATAATTATTGGTGTGTACTGCAAGGTTTTGGAATCATCCAAATAATAAGAAATTTGGCCCAGTCTTCGTAAAGTTACAAGCACTGTACACAGAAAGATGTATATGGGACTATACGCACACGTGCGCGACACGTGCGTTTATCTCTCACAGACCATGTAGATAAACTAATTTACCAAACATATCAACTAGTAGGCGGTTGCCCGGCAAAATTGTTATCATCTTGAATTAGTCAAAACATATCCTTTCATATGATTGGTAATAAGAGCTTCCATTTAATTTTTTGAAATTGGGGCGTTTCCAATACTGGTCTTTACCTTTAATAGGAAGAGCATTTTAGAAGATAATATAAAATCGTGAAAATACATTCTTCATTATTTAAAACATTAGCATACGTATAACCTAAATTGTCAAAGTGACAAATTCAAGTTATTATTATTCCCATTTATTATTCTGCCATTAATTTTTTCGCAGGATATCTCATGAATGAATAAAGCCATTATCATGAAACTTGCAATGATGATTAATATTAGTATAACTTAGAATTGTGACACTTTTCAGTAACTCAAGATCATCGTGACGTCATCCAAGCGCTATTTTGTGGAAATCAACTTTTGATCATATCTTCATAACGAGTCTTCAAAACTGAACCATATTTAAAACACATGAACTTCAGGTCAAGGTTCGACATAACATCTCATCAAAATCCGCGCGCGTCTGAATTTTAAAATGCTCAAATTCACTTTTTAATCAAAACAGAGTATGTTCTAGGCCATTTAAAGAATTTCTAAAATTATGCACGCGCGTTTTTGCGTGTAACGCCATTACACAACAAAAAAACGCTATTTTTTGTTCTTTCATGATATTTCATAACGGAATGCGCGTCCGTTTAAGATAACTGATTGCCGTGCGCACGAGCACATGTAATACATAGCATATAATAGGCAAAAACATGATTACACAAAATCCATCACAGCTCTTTGAGATGCACCTAGACCCCCAAATGGCCCAATTGTTCTTTTATTTTGATTATATGAGTCGGAGATATGATTTCATTTTAACGTCATCATAATGGCCTTGGAAGTCAAAATACGAATTTGCATATTATGACGTCAACATATTTACAGAAAATGATTGTATCTCTGCAAATATTGATCAATTTTCTTCTAAATTTTGATACGTTGTAGCTGAGACAATTCTTCACGAGATTATTACCAATATTTATTCATTTTGATGACGTCATTAGATTTTTTGCTTAATATGCGTCTTATGCCTATGGGAGGTGAATGATACTACATTCCAGTCAAGACCTGTTCATTATGTTGCGTATGTAGTGCGTCGAAATATCAGTTCAATGATTGGTAGGCTCTGCAATCAGGCGAAAATGTGAGCTTGTTTAGTAAATTAATAGTTTAATCATATAACAATTGTCTATCGAATACCTGAAGGGGGCGCTATACCATTTTTAATCATTGTCATCGTCATTTTAACAAATAAATCATCATCATCAATATCGTCATTATCGTATTTATGAATATTATCATTAGATCATCATCGGCACACTCTCATGATACAAAAATAGCATACGTATCACCTAATTCGTCAAAGTGCAGAATTAAAGTCTAGTTATAATTGTTATCATATCATTATTATCATCTGTATTATCAGCATAATCTACAATGGCAGTAGTATAGTATAGTCATGTAGAAGTAGGCCTAGTAGTAGAGGCATCATTCTGATCCTTATTATCCTGATTATCTTTTGCGATACGTCTATATAGACGATAAACTCACGACAATTGACTATTGTCATGAATCATTGTCTTTAAGCTTACCATTATTATGCATCTGGTTCGAATTTTGCTTAGGTATTTGGTACGTGATGATTTAAATGGTAGAAATGAACTTGTGTCCTATTCATTCTAGTCTTATCCATTTACATTATGTTTTATTCATTCAAGTTCTAATGTTTCTGACTGTTTTCAAGACAATATCTTTTTTGTCGATCATAGTTCTATGTAGCTTGATACCTCACGGTAATTTTGAGAGAAAAGCAATGCAAGCAATGATTTCTGAATTGTAGCGACAATCGCGTTCGCCTTTGCTGTTCTTCAATAATATTTGACAAGCAGTATTAATTAATTTTCAAGGACTCATGATAAATTCGTTTAACAGTTGATTACCCTCGGTTGGATCTTTTGTTCGGATTATTTGGCGGGGAAAATAGAAGTGAATGTATTATTATTCTTATTTGTTCATCGTCTCTACGATGCTCTTTGAATCAAAAACAGCTTTTAGTGTTAGGCTTCCGGAAAGGAATTTCAATTGTTGTTAAGAAATTTTTGGTTGCACTCTGTAGATTATGATGATGTGTTTGATCTTTTTTTCAATACAAGATCAAACACATGATGAAAATCTACTGGCTGCATGCCAATAAGTTCTTGACAACAATAACAAAATGTGAGCTAGTGCTATTCGGTGTGGCGTACACATGGCAATCACATGGTAGATAAAATTATGATCATCAGTACTGGGTCAAATAAATTAAAGAGAACTGAATTTGAACCCGGGCCATAAGCAACCCCCTCTCGTTCTCTCTCCCTCTCTCTCCCTCTTCGTCGCCTTACTTTTCCCTCTCTGACCTCCCTGTGCATTTGTATGCCTCGATAATACAGAAAATGAACAATAAGATTCTTCCTCTTCCCCTCCTTCTTCCTAGTACATGTAGTAGGAGTAGTACTAGAAGCAGTATCACAATAATAATGACAACAATTATTATTATGGTTGGTGGTGTTACTAATGTTATTTTTGTAATTATTATGTTTGTTATTGTGATTATTATCCTTATCATGATTATTATCGTTAATATAAATTATTATTGTAATTATTATAATCATTATTATTGTTATCATTATGATGAATATGAACATGATGATTTTGATGACGATTAGTATAAGTATATAGTATTATTATAATTGTTATCATATCATTATTATCATCTGTATTATCAGCATAATCTACAATGGCAGTAGTGTAGTATAGTACATGTAGAAGTAGGCCGAATAGTAGAGGTATCATTCTGATCATTATTATTCTGATTATTTTTTGCAATACGTCTAGACGATAAACTCATGACAATTGACAATTGTCATGAATCATTGTCTTTAAGCTTACCATTAAATGCATCTGGTTCCAATTTTGCTTAGGTATTTGGTACGTGATGATTTAAATGGTAAAAATGAACTTGTGTCCTTTCATTCTAGACTTATTCATTTGCATTATGTTTTATTCATTCAAGTTCTAATGTTTCTGACTGTTTTCATGACAATATCTTTTTTGTCGATCATAGTTCTATGTAGCTTGATATCTCACGGTAATTTTGAGAGAAAAGCAATGCAAGCAATGATTTCTGAATTGTAGCGACAATCGCGTTCGCCTTTGCTGTTCTTCAATAATATTTGACAAGCAGTACTAATTAATTTTTCAAGGACTCATGATAAATTCGTTTAACAGTTGATTACCCTCGGTTGATTCTTTTGTTCGGATTATTTGGCGGGGAAAATAGAAGTGAATGTATTATTATTCTTATTTGTTCATCGTCTCTACGATGCTCTTTGAATCAAAAATAGCTTTTAGTGTTAGGCTTCCGGAAAGAAATTTCAATTGTTGTTAAGAAATTTTTGGTTGCACTCTGTAGATTATGATGATGTGTTTGATCTTTTTTGTGTTCCAAACAAGTATTACAAATCTAGTTTATTTATTTATTCTTTATTTTTCTTATTTCTAACCACTTTTTTGTAAGCACGATTACTTGAAAATTGCTCAATCAAATGCCTTGAAATTTCGCACACATAATAGGCATATGTACAACGCACAATACGTTTTCAACATTGACCTTCACTGATGACGTCATCTAGGCGCCATTTATCATATTTTATCATATTTATCATGATCAAGGTCAACATCAGTCCGGTCAATTTCAGGTCAAATAACGCGCGCGTGTGCGTACGTCCGCGCGTCAATGCGCGCGCAAAATTTTAAAATGCTCAAAATAATTTTGCATACGTTTAAGGCCATTCTAAGCATTTTATATAAAATCGCGCACACGCTCATGCGCGCGCGTTTTTCGCGCGTAAAACTATTACACAACATAATATTTCACATATTTTTACAAACAAATCGATACCATGTTCGTCTCTTTATGACTATTAATAACGGAATGATCGACCGTTTAACAAAAATTTCCGTGCGCGCGAGCTCTTGTAATACATAGCATATATGGGCAAAAACATGCCTTTACAAAATCCATTGTAGCTCATTAGGCTGCAAGGTGACCCCAATTTTGTTTTCATATTTTGATAGAAAATAAATTGGAGATATGATTTCATGTTTCATTTGACCCTCAATTAACTCATGACGTCATCATAATGGCCTCCGAACTCAAAATCTCAATTTGCATATTATGATGTCAGCATATTTTTTGAAAATTGATTGTATCTCTAAAAATATTGATCAAATTTCTTCCAAATTTTGATATGTTTTACCTGGGACAATAATCTACAGATGTGGCTGCCACACTTTTTCATTTCGACAAAGGCATCATGGCGTATTTGTGCGATTAAAGGAGGCATGTCAAATTGTATTCTCTATGGGACATGACTTTTTCTCAAAACTGGATTCTACATTCCCGTCTTTCGCGAGCAATATCTCCGTCGTTTTAGCTTCGTTTACGCTGAACTTTGAGTATGATGTAGCTGAGACAATTAGCTATCTCAAATATGCCCTTGATTTTGTCTCAAATTTTAGTTGGATCAACCCACCTATATTTGTCCCAAACAAGTATTACAAATCTAGTTTTCTCTTGTAATTACATATTTTAACCGTTTCTGGTATTTGATTTTTTTTTACAAAATCAACGTTTTCCAAATCATTCTCTTGCGGCACCCCGGTTGAAAAACGCTGTGCTGGAGTTACAAAATCAAATGAGATGAATAGAGCGGATATTTATTTTTTATTTTGACATGGCACCGTAAATGTAACTTAAAGGCAATTTCTATTTCAAAATAATTTAACGTATACGAAAACATATTATAATTCAACAGAAAAAAAAAATAACGTGAAGAAAACCTTAATTATGGATCACGGCATGGATGAGGGCCCATTATACATACAAAGACACGATCAGCTGATGAAAAAGTTACAGAGGATGCATAAAGGAAATCTTACATCCTAATTTCTTTGTTGTGCCATTGATGGTGAGAGAGGCGCTGTAACGCGTACTCATCTGCGCGCAATGTATTGTTTAATTTTTAAGAAATGTAATTTCTGTTCTTTACTCGGTAGCAAAACAAAATCCCTCAGTCCCCAACAGGAACAATTCCTCTGTAGGGCCATCCATTATGGTTCAAGGCATGCTCACGTAGAAGATTTGTTTTATGTTGGGGGTCGGGGCAAAATGCAATGAATTATTGAAAATTTATTGCATTTTCTTTGTTTTTTTGTTTTTGTGGGGGCGTCGACGTACCCTAGCGCCCGCTGCGTACAGTCATGATTCATTGGCTAAGCAATGGCCTCGTTACTGTGAGCCCCCAGGATCAAAACCGTGTCGATGTGCTATTAGTGCCCTTTTATGAGACATTAAATCCCATTACTGTCAGTTATGACTTAAAGACGTAGGTCCCCTAGTTGATTAGCATAGTAGCACACACGTGCTTTAGCAGTCACGCAAAACAAACACTCCCCAACTGTCATTCAATAAAATCTGAGAATGTATACTATTATCTAGATCTATTAGTAATACATCATTGTCAAAATCATTCAATAAATTGGGGTAAAAATAATTATTCCACCATTATGACCAACAGTGTATTATGCATTTCCCAAAGGAAAGTTTCCACAGGAGAACTAAATATATCTCTTTAAATATGTATATATATATATATATATATACGAATTATTTATTGAGCTTATTTTGCTTACTAATGGATCCATACAATATGGCACAGCTTGTGGGGCTTGGCAGAGACATTGCCGGGGATTCCGGGGCGGAGCCCCAGGATGCTCTCGAGTTTATTTGACTTTCAAGAGAAAGTGTCTCTAAGAGAGAAAGGGAGGTTATCTCTAAAGTGAAATGACAGGACTTTTTAAAGTAGAATAGCCCTTTCATTTCATTTAAGAAATAAACTCTAATCCATCCCTTGATATTTAAATTGCACTGCTCCTACTGTGTGCCTTTTCACACTGTCTCTGATCTATAAAGGGTGCTTTCTTTATTTGATCATCAACCGAAACAAAGTTCAAGGCCACGAACTTTTCGAGGCGTGATCAGATTCAAAATATGCTTAAATGGGGGCATTGATGTAGAAAAAAACAGGATTAAGATCCCATGCAACGCTTCGAAATGTAAAAGAAGAATAACAAAATAAAGTTGAGATTTGACCTTAATCTAGACGTTGCTTAATGCATTTCGTATTGTTATTCCTCTTTAGGGCCATGCATTATGGTTCAAGGCATGGCCACACAGATTATTTTTTTCTGTTGGGGATCGGGGCAAAATTCAATGAATTATTGATAATTTATGTGGGGGCGGCCCCGTACCCTAGCCCCCGCTGCGTACAGTCATGATTCAGTGGGTAAGCAATGGCCTCGTTACCGTGAGGCCCCAGGATGAAAACCGTGTCGATGTATTCACGAACTTTTCTAAGCGTCACCAGCTTCAAAAAGGTAAACAAAGAATGAGAACAATTAAAGAGTTGAGATTCGACCTTTGTGTCTAGACGTTGCATAATGCAATTCGTATCGTTATTATCTTCCATCTGAGAGTGATTAAGACGTTATTTATAAGGATAACACGGATTAAACTGTCCGGGTGTTTGAAGATAATGCTTCAAAACAAATCGACCAAGCTGTTTATTTCTTTATTCGTGGTCTGTTTCTACTGTTTATCTATTTTCATTGCCAATCCTCGAAAACTAATTTATTATGCATTTCCCAGAGGAAAGTTTGCATAGGAGAACTATATATATATCTCTATATATGCAAGTATACCCATATATATAGATATATATATATATATATATATATACGAATTATTGATTAGGCTTATTTTGCTTTCTAATGGATCCGTACAATATGGCACAGCTTGAGGGGCCTGGCAGAGATATTGCCGGGGGTTCCGGGCGGAGCCCCAGGATGCTCCCGAGTTTATTTGACTTTCAAGAGAAAGTGTCTCTTAAATATAAAGACCAGTTATGGTCATGGGATTGCATTGTGAAAGAAACGTTGTGAAATCGATCAGAAAAGGTTGATCATCTAGCATAGATGTACTGCAAGGTTCTGGAATCATCAAAATTATAAGAAATTTGGCCCAGTCTTCATAAAGTTACAGGCACTGTACACAGAAAGATGTATATGCACACTAAGAAATAGGGGTACATTTGGGGTGCAGATCGCTGCTACAATAGCAGCCACCTATAGGGTGCAATTAAGTCTGCAATACGTGGCTGCTATTGTAGAAGCGGTCTGCACCCCTAAGGGTGCTCTTTTGCACCTCTAAGGGTGCAAGCCTGCACAATTGCACCCTAGAGGTGGCTGCTATTGTAGCAGCGGTCTGCACCCTATAGGGTGCAAATTTGTACCATTATTTTTTAGTGTGTTGGACTACGCACACGTGCATGACACGTGCGTTTTTATCTCCCACACACCAATAGATAAACTAATTTACCAAATATATCAATTAGTAGGCGGTTTCCCGGCAAAATTTGTATCATCATGTATTATTCAAAACATATTCTTTCACCTGATTGGTAATAAGAGCTTCCATTTCATTTTTTTGAAATTGGGGCGTTTCCAATACTGGTCTTTACCTTTAAGAGAGAAAGAGAGGTTATTTCTTAAATGAAATGACAGGACTCTTGAAAGTAAAATAGCCCTTTCATTTCATTTTAGAAATAAACTCCAATCCATCCCTTGATATTTAAATTGCACTGCTCCTACTGTGTGCTTTTTTCACACTGTCCCTGATCTATAAAGGGTGCTTTCTTTATTTGATCATCAGCCGAAACAAAGTTACAGGCCACGAACTTTTCGAAGCGTGATCAGATTCAAAATATGCTTAAATGGGGGCATTGATGTAGAAAAAAATTAGGATTAAGATTCCATGCAACGCTTTGAAATGTAAAAGAAGAATAACAAAATAAAGTTGAGATTTGACCTTTATGTCTAGACGTTGCTTAATGCATTTCGTATTGTTATTCCTCTTTAGGGCCATGCATTATGGTTCAAGGCATGGCCGCACAGATTATTTTTTTCTGTTGGGGATCGGGGCAAAATTCAATAAATTATTGATAATTTATTGCATTTTATTTGTTTTTTGTATTTGTGGGGGCGGCCCCGTACCCTAGCCCCCGCTTCGTACAGTCATGATTCAGTGGGTAAGCAATGGCCTCGTTACCGTGAGGCCCATAGGATCATAACCGTGTCGATGTGCTATATTAGTGCCCTTTTGTGAGGCATTAATCCTCATTACTGTCAGTTATGACTTAAGGACGTAGGTCGCCTAGTTGATATGCATAGTAACACACACATGCATTAGCAATCACGCAAAACAAACACTCACAAATTATTATTCAATACAATTTGAGAATGTATACTATTATCTTGATCTATTAGGAATAAATGATTGTCAAAATCATTCCATAAATTGGGTGAAAATAATGATTCCACCATTATAACGAACAGTGTATATATAATCTTGGAGCACACAGATGGAAACAAACCGAAACTGGAGAGGTAGCAGTACTTACCCATTATAGCACTTTATATATATGTTATAACAGAGAATGATTATTATTTCACTCTACAGGTTCATTCAAAGCTGTAGCTTTGAACATTTTCACAATACGGCCATTTAGGAGAAGAAATTTGCTTGTAGGCAGGCCTAATGATCAATAAAGATAACTGCATTTCGTTAAATGGCAAAATATAAAGAACCAGATTAGACCATGAATACTCATAGAATACATAGTCTTATAATACACTATAAGGTTGCGGTTCTAACATGATTCCTAGCACTCTTAACACAGAGGCAGCCCAGCAGACAGTTCTCAGATTGATAACTACTGGCTAACTGACCAGTTTTTAATGTGTAAATGTATTATTGCATTCTATGTAGCATTCCACATACATTCCATGCAAATTAAAAGAAACAAATTAATATTCATAAAGTCACATACAATTATAAATCAACATCACAATGTATCTTGAATATTCAAACATAAACAAAAGGTACATATTGAACATCCACAGAATATGTACATTATACTTAAGCTGCATCTGGTGAACATTGAAACCAATTAGAGAGAGAGATCGATAGATGGAAGGATGGTGGATGAAAAGGGTGAATGTGAATGAGGGATGACATATTAGTATGAAAGAGATGAATCATGGATATGAAGGGGAGATTAAAAAGTTCAAAAATAAATCCCTACAATACAAAAGAGCAACATGACGAAAGAGTCTTTTCCATGTGTTTATAGAGTATTATGAGGGAGTTATACGAAGAAGCGAAGTAGCAGCTATTACATTCTGAGTCTATGCAGTCAGTGTCAATGACCAAGGGTGGAACTTCACTCGAAATTATTTAAGTAAAAAGTAGACTATTATTCGCTTAAATATCTAGTACCATGGCGGGATCCCATTCACAACACGGTCATTATCACAAAATCCATTTGGTGGTCATTGTGCTGATCCAAAGCACTGTAGTCTCAATGCGTAAAAGAAGTACATACAAAACAGGTAATATGCATAGAAAGTTTGGGCGTGGAGTAGCAACTCCCAAATCTTCTTTCTTGTTATACCACTGAACAATTCACCTTGAGAAGAACCCTCTCGTTGTATAATGAATAAGGTTTTGTAAGATGGTACACATGTACACACAAGAAAGTCATTTAGTATAACACTGGCATCTGTAAGATCAATGTAATGAGCACTTATACGTCTTAATCAGAGAAGATCGCCATTTTCTTGAATGTAAGAAGATATTACAAATTCGTGATAATGGCTCTAGGACACCTACCACCTGGACTACCACCTTCTAAGACAACCACCCCCTCGGACAACCACCCCAAGTCAACCACCCTCTAGGACGACTACTCCAGGGACAATTACCCTCTAGGATGATTAGCCTACCCCAGCTAAATACCCCCTAGGACAACCACCCTCCAGAACAACTACCCCATAGGACAACTACCCCCTAGGGTGATCACTCTCTAGGATATACTCCCCTTTGACAACTACTCCGGAAAACTTTCCAAGGGGGAAGTTGTCTGGGGTTAAAAAAACTGTCAACACTTAAATGTTTGGAATGGAATATAAATACAGTTCATTGCTTTGTGACGATTATCATTCATCTAAATTTAATTAAATTATAGTAAGAAAGTTAGGAAAATGAAGGAAATTTAATTTTAATACAGGTATCTAGCATTGAAGTCACTACCTTAGCACCATTTTCTCTCACCTGAACAATGTCACCAAGTCCCTTTAACGGTCTAAACAGAATTAATACATTCGCTGGGATTAGTTGGTAAAAGTGGAGTTAGTACATATGGGGGGGGGGGGGGGGGAGGCATAAAGTAACGAAAACGACCAAAGAGCAGAGAGAGAGAGAGAGACCTTCGATTTTTACAGCCACCACGGTCGGCTGGTTTACGAGAAAGAGTAAATACTTCGAATCCTTTCAAATCTCTGAAGGAGAGGCTCTACATAATTATAAACGCACCTCTTTCAATAATTAACAACACTTTTCATCGATACATCGTACTCGAGGGTCCTAGTTGAATCGTGCTATGATGGAAGGCTACACTATACTCTCGCTTCTTCTTTGCCTCAGTGCGGCAAGCGCCATACCCAGTTTGGGTAAGGTTACATTTCTTTCATTCACTTTTCATTCATTCATTTATTGGATACCCATTCAATCATAGCCACTATATCTATTGTGCTTTTTCATTGGTTAAATGTAATTGAATGTATAACTCGTCTCTTGATTGGTAGATTAAAGAGAAACACAACATTGATACGTTATCAAGTAACATACCATATAACAATATATATTTGGCAATTGCGCTCCCTTTTTAATGTAGTGGTACGCTGATTTGCGCAAAACATTGATCAGAAGGGAGCGCTATAGCAATAGAGGAGTAGGGTTATTTTTATCATTTGTTTCCGATAAATAATCATAATATGCCAGGAACGGATAAACAAGCCCTGGACTTGAGGGGGGGGGGGGTGGTGTAAGAGCACTATTTTATTTTACCCCAAAAAGCGGAGGGGGGGGGGGGGGGAATGAGCACTCTTTTTTTTCCCTTCCAGACCCGGTTATTTCAAAAATTTAAAAAACCTTCAAAAATAAGACCCCATAATCCTTTTCCTGTGGAATAACATGAGAATCGAGCGTAGTCTTTCCTCCAGACCCGGTTATTCAAAAGTAAAAAAAAAAAAAAAAAAAAAAAAAAACTTTTAAACTAAGACCCCACCATCTTCCAAACTAAGACCCGGTAGCGTTATTTTTTAATGCGGCACAGATTGGGGCATGGCGCGTGTTAAACCTATGGGAAGTACGTTCTTTCCCTTCTGAATAGTGTCTGCACGTACGTGAGCCTAGTCATGTTAGCTAGCGCATTGGCGCTGCGAAGAAGTTTGTATATCCATCGCGAACTATGTGTTTAGATAACATTCCTCTTCGTTTAAGTTAGTTAAGTTTTATTGACTAATTATTGTGATGTTCTCCTTATTGACGTGCTGCCTCCTCTTCAGATTTCCAATTTGATTTTAATTGTTGATGTAATGATTTTCCATGCGGTAGTGGATTAAATGTAACACTATTAAAAACAGACCTCTACTACTTATACTGTCTAGTACGCACATGACCAGTATTAGTCTGTAAATCAAGACCCCTTTAAAAAAAAAGCCCCAATCTGTGCCGCATAAAAAATAACGCGACCCGGTAATAAAGCATGGGTTTATAGCGTAGTTTTTCTTCCAGACCCGGTCATTCCAAAACTTTTTAAAAATCTTCAAAACTAAGACCCCATCATCTTATTCCTGTGGAAGAACATGAGTATTGAGCGTAGTCTTTCCTCCAGACCCGGTTGTTCAAAAGTTAAAATAATAAAATAAAATCAAATAAAACCTTTTAAACTAATACCCCATTCACAGTGGCCTCAAACACCGCGACAGCAGCGGGACTGTCCCGCTGCTGTCGCGATGTTGTCTTCAGTGTGAAGGCTCGGACCCGTTATAAACTATCGCGGGATAACACCGCCTATGGCGCGCCATTTGACCAATAACCCCGATAAACATTGTTTATCGCCGATAAACAAGGTTTATCGACGAAAAACAAGGTTTATCGAGCGAAAAACAAGGTTTATCGAGCGATAAACATTGTTTATCATGAGAAACTCTGTATATCGACTGATAAACACAGTTTCTCTCGATGAACAAGGTTTATCGACGATAAACAAGGTTTATCGATAAACAAGGTTTATCGAAAAACACGGTTATTCGTATTTCGTCAGGAGTGGGCGCTTTTTAAAGTTGCACCCAGCTCAGAGCACTGCTCCGCACGTGCGCTTTACACCGTAGAATATACCAACACCGTAACACTTGCTCGCGCTCATGACCACGATGGCGAAGTATTCTTAATTCCAGGCTTTTTCCCCAAGTTTTGAAATGTTATGTTTATATATCTCTCTCTAGTTCTCTCTCTCTCTTTCAAACTTTCTAGGTTTTCCCCCTTCTCTTATCTCTCTCACTCTCCCCCTTTCTTTCTCTCACTCTCTCTTTCTCCTACCCTCTCAATATAACCCTTCTGTCTCTCCCTCTCTTTCTTCTAATTCTCTCTTTCCCTTTCTCTTTCCTTTTTCTTTCTCTGCACTCCCTCTCTGCCTACTCCCCTTTTATCTATTTCCCCCGGTATGAGAAATAGGGTAGAGATAGATGGTTGGAGAGAGAGGAGAGATAAAATCAGATAAAGGACAGATAGGGTAGAGATGGATGGATGGAGATAGAGGACAGATAGAGGGGAGATAGAGGAGAGATAGATCAGGAATAGATGGATGGAGATGGAGAGATAGAGGAGAGTTAGGGTAGAGATAGATGGATGGAGAGATAGAGGAGAGATGAATGAGAGATAGAGGAGAGATAGAGCAGGGATAGATAGATGGAGATAAAGGAGATATAGAGCAGGGTAGATGGATGGAGAGAGAGAGAGGAGGGATAAAGGAGAGAGAGGAGAGATGAATGAGAGATAGAGGAGAGATAGAGCAGGGATAGATAGATGGAGATAAAGGAGATATAGAGCAGGGTAGATGGATGGAGAGAGAGGAGAGATAAAGGAGAGATAGAGTAGAGATAGAGGAGAGATATCGATCTATCTCCGCTCTATCTCTCCTCTATCTCTCCTTTATATATATATATATATCTCTCTCTCTCCATCTATATCCATCCATATATCCCCGCTCTATCTCTCCTCTATCCCTGCTCTATCTCTCCTATCTCTTTCTCTCTCCGTCTATCTCCATCCATCTTTCCCTGCTCTATCTCTCCTCTATCTCCTCCATCTCTCATTTATATCTCCTCTCTCTCCATCCATGCATCTAACTCTACCCTATATCTCCTCTTTCTCTATCTCTCTCTACATCCATCTATCCCTGCTCTATCTCTCCTCTATCTCTCCGCTATCTCTCATTCATCTCTCCTCTCTCTCCATCCATCTATCTCTACCCTTTCTCTCCTTTATCTCTCCTCTATTTACCCTTATTCACCATCCATCTTTCCCTGCTCTATCTGTTCTCTCTCTCTCTCTCTCTCAAATCTCCATCCATCTATATCCCTGCTCTATCTATCCCCTCTCTCTCTCTCTCTCTCTCTTCATCTATCTCTATCCATCTTTCACCCGCTCGATCTCTCCTCTATCTCTCCTCTATTTATCCTCAATAACCATCCATCTATCCCCGCTCTACCTCTCCTCTATCTTCATCCATCTATCTTTAAAATATCTCTCCTCTATCTCTCCTCTCTCTCTCTCTCTCCATCTATATCCATCCATCTATCCCCGCTCTATCTCTCCTTTTCCCCTGCTCTATCTCTCCTCTATCTCTCATTTATCTCTTCTCTCTCTCCAACCATGTATCTCTACCCTATTTCTCATACCGGAGGGAAATAGATAAAAGGGGAGGAGGCAGAGAGGGAGTGCAGAGAAAGAAAAAGGAAAGAGAAAGGGAAAGAGAGAATTAGAAGAAAGAGAGGGAAAGACAGAAGGGTTATATTGAGAGGGTAGGAGAAAGAGAGAGTGAGAGAGATAAGAGAAGGGGAAAACCTAGAAAGTTTGAAAGAGAGAGAGAGCTAGAGAGAGATATATAAACATAACATTCCAAAAATTGGGAAAAAAGCCTGGAATTAAGAATACTTCGCCATACGTCCACTCAGAAAATGTTGATCGTGGTCATGAGCGCGAGCAAGTGTTACGGTGTTGGTATATTCTACGGTGTAAAGCGCACGTGCGGAGCAGTGCTCTGAGCTGGGTGCAACTTTAAAAAGCGCCCACTCCTGACGAAATACGAATAACCGTGTTTTTCGATAAACCTTGTTTATCGATAAACCTTGTTTATCGAGAGAAACTGTGTTTATCAGTCGATATACAGAGTTTCTCATGATAAACAATGTTTATCGCTCGATAAACCTTGTTTTTCGTCGATAAACAAGGTTTATCGGCGATAAACAAGGTTTATCGGGGTTATTGGTCAAATGGCGCGCCATAACCGCCTCGCGATAACGCCGCGACAAACTATCGCTAGGTTCGCCTAGCTACAGCAGCGGGACAGTCCCGCTGCTGTCGCAGTGTTTACTCAGTGTGAAGGCTCTCCGCTATAACACCGCGACAAACACGTGTGATTTGTTTACTTACCTATCACTGACCTCTTTTCTCCAGCAATGGGGAACATAAAGTGAAATAGAAATAAAGTAACCAGTGGATTCAAATTGATTTTATTATTATGTAGATATTATAATTATCCAAATAAAAATATTTCACACTTCAAAAAATTAAAATATTCTGACTGGAAGCAATAAAAATGCTAGTTTTTTAAAAAGTAATATGATCGAGGATACAAAAAGCAACTTGACATGCAATAGAAAACCCCGCGCTGAAGTATTTCCGGTCATATCGGGGTCACTCGCGGGTCATGAGCCATGCATACACGTGTTTGTTACGGAGGTAATAAAAATCACCCGCTCCAGCGTGAATGGGTACATGATATTTATCCCGCTGCTGCAGCGGGATAACTTTTCTACTGTGAATGCATTTGTAGCGGTGTTATGGCGGTGTCGCCGCTCCGCTACAACGCCGCTACAAATTTCAAAACCACTGTGAATGGGGTATGAGACCCCTCCATCTTCCAAATTAAAACCCGGTAATAAAGCATGGGATTAGAGCGTAGTCTTTACTTCAGACTCGGTTATTTAAAAAAAAAGAAAAATCTTCAAACTAACTCACCTCCTCATTCCTTCAAAATATCACTTCAAATTTATTACATTTGTGGGTAAAGTCATTATTACATTTGTGGGTGATTCAAAATTATTACATTTGTGGGTAAAGTGGTTATTACATTTGTGGGTAAAGTGGTTATTACATTTGTGGGTGAAATTATTACATTTGTGGGTAAAGTGTTATTACATTTGTGGGTGTTATTACATTTGTGGGTAAAGTGTTATTACATTTGTGGGCGTTATTACATTTGTGGGTGTAACGGGGGGGGGGGGGGACTAGGAAAAATCGTGAGGGGGAGGGACGTGTACCCTATGTCCCCTCGTGATTGACGCCCTTGACGGTGTAGTAACATTTCCACATAAAACATAGCCATAAAACCTCATTCAGATATAAGGCGGTAATCCACGGCGGTTTCGTTTGATTTTTGTAAAACTTATGACGACGTAAATAATAATAATAATTATAAGGCGCCAAATCATTCCACTTAAAATGAAATGATCAAGGCGCACAAAATGGAGTCTTACTCTGATTATATATTGTAACAGAGAGCTCTGTGAGTGCTCGTCGGACTTTTGTCGCACGCAGTTGTCATTTATTTATACGTCATAAAAAATACCGCGGTGGTTATGTTATCCAGCTGAAAAGTATAAATACCAGTACGTTCCAGTACGTGAGAATACGTTGAAAGAAATTGGTGTTACGATACGTTACGTGGTAATCATTGTTACGTGGTGAAAATTGCGTTACATGGCCTTACGCGACGTTACGTGACGATACAGGTTTTACTAGTACCCCATTCACAGTGGCCTCAAACACCGCGACAGCAGCGGGACTGTCCCGCTGCTGTCGCGTTGTTGTCTTCAGTGTGAAGGCTCGGACCCGTTATAAACTATCGCGGGATAACACCGCCTCGCGATAACGCCGCGACAAACTATCGCTAGGTTCGCCTAGCTACAGCAGCGGGACAGTCCCGCTGCTGTCGCGGTGTTTACTCAGTGTGAAGGCTCTCCGCTATAACACCGCGACAAACACGTGTGATTTGTTTACTTACCTATCACTGACCTCTTTTCTCCAGCAATGGGGAACATAAAGTGAAATAGAAATAAAGTAACCAGTGGATTCAAATTGATTTTATTATTATGTAGATATTATAATTATCCAAATAAAAATATCTCACACTTCAAAAAATTAAAATATTCTGACTGGAAGCAATAAAAATGCTAGTTTTTTAAAAAGTAATATGATCGAGGATACAAAAAGCAACTTGACATGTTTACCTTTTGCAAGCTTGCCTCATCGTTTTTCCGTGTCGTGCTTTGCTGAATCGCTGCAGCGTGAATGGGTACATGATATTTATCCCGCTGCTGCAGCGGGATAACTTTTCTACTGTGAATGCATTTGTAGCGGTGTTATGGCGGTGTCGCCGCTCCGCTACAACGCCGCTACAAATTTCAAAACCACTGTGAATGGGGTATAGGTGTTATGTGGCGATACGTCACAGTGATACGAGGCGTTACGCCGTAGCAATTTTCGCAAACTCATTGCGGAATTAGAATCTGCGGTTCGTGTGCAAAATCGAGAAGATACTATAGTAAAAGTTGGATGACCGCTGAGGCCCTGAAATCTAGAACGGGTTTTGGCCAAATCTACGGGCGTTCTCAATGACGCCCCAAGTGAATCAAGTGCCTCTATACAAACTATTTTATTCACCTGATAATAATAATAGTATTTAAATAGACAGAATCCAATCTGCATACATTAGTTGTTGCCACACTTAATACATGCAGTTTGCATTCTGACTATTGCGAATCCTAGACAGGTGAATGAAATAATTTGTATTGAGGAACTTCACAAAGACGTATGTATTAAATTTGATTACATTACGAAAATGGCCTGTTCCCTTCCACGCAATAGAGTACAGACGGGACTACACGACTAGCACAACTTGTCTCGACCAAGCCACAAAACGGCCTTTTATCAAATTTCAACAATAATTTATCATCAAGTTTTAAAATAATTCATGTTATATCCATATTCATGTTGTTATTGTTCAGAAACAATAATCGGGCCAAGGTGCTTTTTACCCCCCCCCCCCCGAAATATTGGTTGGCATTTTTTTCAAATTGAAAACAAATTTTAGTGCTCCCTACCCCCCACTAAGCGAAATATTGGTCGGCGCGATTTTTCGAATGTCAACCCCCCCCCCCCCCCGCCCACGCCATAGAAAAGAAGCTAGATCCGCCCGTTAAAATTCGTCATCCTTCGTTATTAGACGACGAAATTCTCATAACCATCTTTGGTACAAGCTCGCTGATTGGCTGTTTATTCACTTGGGGCGTCATTGAGAACGCCCGTAGATTTGGCCAAAACCCGTTCTGGATTTCAGTACCTCAGCGATCACCCTGCTGTTACTATAGTAGTTTCTCGATTTTGCACACGAACCGCAGATTCTCTGTCCGCAATGAGCTTGCGAAATATCCCTAATGTTTGTCGAACTGGCAACAACAACTAATGTATGCAGTTTGGATTCTGTCTATTGAAATACTATTATCCTTATCAGGTGAAAGAAATATTTTGTATCGAGACACTTCACAAAGACGTATGCATTAAATTTGGTTACATTACGAAAATTGCATTACGAAAATGGCATTACAAATGCAATACCTCCTTAGAGATACGTACGCATTCACCGAAAAGCGAAACCACGTATTGTATCGAGGGCGGACTGTGTGCGACGGCCGTAAACCTGAGTGCTCAGCGTCCGCGAAGGTCTGTATGTTGCTGAGCGAAAACTCGCTATTATTGTTAAGCACAATCATTAACTGTGTTTAATGACCATTGCAGAATTAGTTCATGTCATATAACTTATTCAATTCAAATATCCCTTTCAGTACGACTTGCCTCATCAGATGGCTCCACCAATCGAGGTCGAGTCGAGGTCTATGCCAATGGGCAATGGGGAACAGTATGCGACGATGATTGGGGGCAGAACGACGCTGATGTAGTGTGCAGGGAGTTGGGCTTCACTGGAGCATCTAGCTTCACGTCTGGCTTCACTAGCTACAAGACTTTCGGCCTAGGCTCAGGACCGACCAATCTGGGCAGTTTGGAGTGTGTAGGCGACGAAACTTCAATCCTGAACTGCCCGATGGGAGTGAGGTCCAAATGCAGTCACTTTCAGGATGCTGGAGTGATATGTAACGGTAAATAACCTAAATCTCCAAACAAACTCTGACTTTGCTCCTGCTCTGATAATTAGTACTCCATGCTTGGTTTCGTAATCAAGGCTATAGCTATTCAAATGGGAGAAAGGTGGAGGGGAGGGGGGGGGGGGGGGGTTAAATGGGCCTGAAACCTTTAATTGCCTCCAAAACAAATATAAATGGCAAGCATTCAACCTCGCCTCGTCCAAAAAAAAAAGAAATCTTCTAGAACCATGACCAGCTAGATATAGGATTAGAGTAAGAGATTTCGAAAGGGTTTCATGGATACGTTTAGACTGACAGGGTTAACTTTTCGTGTTTGGTCCTGATTCGAAGTTAGAGCATGGGTCGTTCAATCAACACCCCTAATGAACCCGAAGAAGGCCTCACAAGCCATAAGCTCGTAATAAAACGTAAAGTATAGCTACGTCTCACGTTCCAAGACCATTTTCTTCACGCCTATATATATATATATATATATATATATATATGTATATACATATATATTATAATTATCATTCTTTTTAAACACATTTTTTCATGTGAGTCATCACCACTCTGCGGTATCGTACGGGACAGCAGAAAACTCATTTTGCTTTTACGAATAGAGTAACTTGTGCTAAGGCAGGGACTTTTATACATAGTTAGAAATGTCACGGTATAGAGGATATCTCACCAAATCGTGGATCGCATGGTTCGCGGTTCGAGTCCTCTGGCGGCGCTAATGTCTTTTGGCCTAACATTAACCTAAATTTGCCACCTTCCACTCAGGTGTAATAAATGGGTGTACCGTATATCCCTGAATGCTTTGAACGCCTTGGTTAGTTGGTATAAAGCTAGGGTGATCATAATACGTTGTAGGCACCGTAAACCTAGTCAGGCCCCCCCCCCCCACTCAGTTTTATTTAGGGTACGCATATGCTCGTACCCTCTTTTTGAAAGCACCCCCTATCTGAGGACTGCCAACATTTCCGAACCCCCCTTTCGCGGGCTTTTCGCGGGCTTTTCCTGCCTTGGAGACCCCCCTAAATCAGGAA
This sequence comes from Strongylocentrotus droebachiensis, assembly GCA_035222895.1. Taxonomy (NCBI): domain Eukaryota; kingdom Metazoa; phylum Echinodermata; class Echinoidea; order Camarodonta; family Strongylocentrotidae; genus Strongylocentrotus; species Strongylocentrotus droebachiensis. The sequence goes on along the minus strand of JAVYIG010000138.1, from coordinate 540,066 downwards.
AAATGCTCAATGTACCCCCCTAAATTCGGAATAATTTCTCAGGAGTCCAAAGAGATGAGAGAAAAAAAGAAAAACACCCCCTTTTTAAAGAAATCTCCGGGTGAAAAGTAAAAAACACCCCTTTTTTTTACAATTCTCGGGCCGGACTTTGTCGCACGAAAAGTACCTCTTTACCGGACACTTTGGCAACACGCATGCGGTCATTCCGACCTCTGAGTGGGGGGGGGGGGGGGGGGAACCTAGATATTATATTCATGCATCCATTTTCTGTATTGGTCCATTGTGCATTCAAACATGGAAAATTGTTTTGCACACATTAATGCATTCGTCAAGATAAATGTGTGGGCAATAATAATGTACGTAGAAATATCATGTATTGCATATACTAGAGGCATTTTTATGGAAAGACCTAGTTTCGGTTTCAATGGTTTCGTGGTATAGTGGTTCATTCACTTTACTCTTTATCCTGGGCTTGAGGGTTCAAAGCCCAGTCCGGCACTTACGTCCTCTGGCAAAACACTTTCATCATGCCAGGTGTAAATTAGTACCTGACAATTACCGGGGTAATAATTTCAGGGCCATCAGAAAGTAAAGAGTGATGATGATAATTTGTATGTTTCCTTATTCAATGAGTATTCAAACATTATTAAGGCAACACACTGAATTGCTTGTTCTGTAAATATTTGCGAAATCATAATCATCGATAAAGTTAACTTTTTTCCCCATTCCACAGAAACTTCTATTGGTGCAAGATCTGATCCAGGTGAGAATGTTTTATTTTACCTACTTGATATTATGAAAAGTAAAATACGCTCATTTTATAAGCTGAAAGATGAAGAGAAAAGTGTAATGTAATGTGATGTTAATAGCCTTTTTCTTTGGGGGACCTGTAAGTCCTATAAATCAATGAATACAAATTCAATAATCATTCTCAGTCCATACATTCTCAGGGTAAATAACGTAATTCTCCTCTTCCCACAATCGGAATGAATGAACTTCATATGCAGTGTCCAATATATATTAGAGAGATATCGACTGCCATGAGAGGCCTGGGTGTTTTATAGGTTCAAGGGGACGTGTACATCCTGCCATGACCCCTCGACGCGCCGGGATGCAACTTATTTTTCGTACCCCAGCGAGCCCAGTATGAACTCATTTTCATACATAACAAGCTACGAAAGCTTGCAAAGAGGTCCCAAACAATTAGACTTTGATTATTTAATGCTTTGCCTCACTATTTATAAAGGCAAATACCGCGGTGGTTATGTTATCCAGCTAACAAAAGTATAAATACCAGTACGTTCCAGTACCTGTCAATACGTTAGAATAAATGGTGTTATTTGGTGTTACGTTACGTTACGTGGTAATGATTGTTACATGGTGAACATTGCGTTACATGGCCTTACGTGACAATACCTGGTTTTATGTGTTGTTATGTGGCGATACGTAGCAGTGGTACAAAGGGGTTACGTAGTGTTACCTGGCATTATTATTAGGTACAATCATTAACCGTTTTTTAAGACCATTGCAGAATTATTTCATGTCATATATTCAATTCAAATATCCCTTTCAGTTGTGCGACTTGCACCAGATAACTCCGACAATCAAGGTCGAGTCGAGGTCAAAGTCAATGGGAAATGGGGAACAGTATGCGACGATGATTGGGGGCAGAACGACGCTGATGTAGTGTGCATGGAGTTGGGCTTCCCTGGAACATCTAGCTTCATGAATGGCTTCACTACCTACAAGAATTTCGGTTTGGGCTCAGGACCGACCAATCTGGGCAGTTTGAAGTGTGTAGGCGACGAAACTTCAATCCTGTACTGCCCGATGGGAGAGAGGTCCAAATGCAGTCACTTTCAGGATGCTGGAGTGATTTGTAAAGGTAAATAACCTAAATCTCCAAACAAACTTAGATTTTGCTCCTGCTCTGATAATTAGTACTCCATGCTTAGTTTCGTAATCAAGGCTATAGCTATTTTAATGGGAGAAAGGTGGAGGGGAGGGGGGGGGGGGGGGGGGTTAAATGGGCCTGAAACCTTTAATTGCCTCCAAAACATATATAAATAGTTAGAAATGTCACGGTCAGACTAGATATCCTGCCGAATCGTGGATCGCATGGTTCGCGGATTGAGTCCTCTCGCGGCGCTAATGTCTTTTGCCCTGACATTAATCTAAATTTGCCACCTTCTACCCAGGTGTGGTAAATGGGTACCTTGTGGGGAAATTATTTCCTGAATGCTTTGAATTGAACGTCTTGGGGTAGTTGGTATAAAGCTTGGGTGATAATGATACTTTGTAGCCGCCATTAACAAATTATATTCATGCATCCCTTAATTTTTGTATTGGTCCATTGTGCATTCCCAATATGCAAAACTGTTTTTTCACATTAATTCATCCCTCAGAATGGATTTGTGTGCACTTTTTTTTAATAATAAGTGAATAATGAAAACAGATTTCTGTTTAATCATTATTTACACTGACTTGATCAATTGTTAATATATGCAAAATCACAGTCAACGATAATGTAATTTTTTAATATATGTTTTTTCCCGTTTTTTCTACACATTCCATAGGGCGTTCTAGGAAGTTCTGGAAATATTATGAAAAGTTAAATACGCTCATATTATAAGCAAAACGACTGGGGGGGGGGGGGGGGGGGGACCCGCCAGTCCTATAAATCAATAAATGAAAATTCAATAATTCTTCCCAGGGGATACGTTCGCATTTGTTTGTTTTTGAAATTTTTCAATAATATGTTGTTTTTTCTTTTAAACAAAAAATTATTATTTGTTTTTTTAGCGCTAGTGTGATTTTAAATTCAATTCTAGCAGTATTTTTATTGTCATCAGAGCTGAGAATGCCTGGTTAGAAATTTAATAAATATATGTATAAGTACAATTATTGCTATAGGGCATGCATAATTTATTGATTAAACAAAAAGAGACAGAAGTTAAAAAAAGAAATGACCATCCAATTACTATTGACGGAAAGTAGTTCTCATTCAGACGCCGGCGTTATGAAAATTGAATGAAAGAATAGTATTTTTTTTTAGATACAAATAGATGCAACAATAATGAACTTAATTTTTGTTTAATCTCCCTTTTCCGTAGATAAGTTGTCAGGTAAAAGACTCGAAGTGGAGGAAGAAGAGGTAAGGATCATATTCAAAGACAGTTTGGAATTAAATACACCATGTGTGTACGTATATATATATATATATATATATATATATATATATATATATGGGTATATATGTATGTATATATATATATATATACACTGTACGTATCGAAAACGTTTTGCCAACTTTGGTAGCTTCTGATAAAAAAGTTGTAACCTATGTGACATTAAATCATATTTGATGGTAAAGGGTAACTATTACACCCTTTTCATAATCGTGCTGCCACGGATGACTGAGCAGCAGGATTAATTTTTTGGCCTCTGTGTGACACCGCCTAATGTAATCGAGAAGGATTTTCAATCGAAGGGTTGAGGGTTCGAATCCCAACCCGACGCTAATGTCTTTTTGACAAGACATGCCACTCTCCACTCAGGTGCAAATGGGTTCCGAACAAAATGCTGGGGTAATAATTACAGGACCATGAGGAAGCGTGGCAATGATGCTGATAAGGCTTCTCTGGGGAAACACAGTTTTAGTTGTAGTAGTAGTAGTAGTAGTAGTAGTAGCAGTAGGAGTGAGCAAAGCACACTGAGTAGTCACCCTTCTGCGTCTCTGTGAGACCCTTTGGCACGGCTTCCAAGGTCACCATGTGAACTCCCGATCGGTCGCGAATAACACATAACCCATAAACATCATGAAGCATTCCCAACCCATTTTCAAACTACTCTTTAACCTTTGCATCCGATGCCTTTGGTGAACTTTCTACTTGGGTGGTGAAGTTAGTGAAGAAGATAAATACTGCCACAAAGACTTTGTTAACCTTGCAAACGGAAGACCAACTCACACAGATGAGTGTTACAAAAGAACATAATTATATGTAGTACAAACATATGAATCTTACACCCAAGATTAATACAATTCAATGGTAAATGTTAATCCTCAGCCATGTCTTTAATGTGGGTATCCCTTGCTTCTTGAGTATCATGACAACGACTAAATTGTCCGCTGACGTCAGCCCATGTTCCTGGATAGACCTGGAACATTGGTTCCGTCATGTCCTTCAGTTCCAGTTACAGTATAGCTTCATAAACTTAAAGGGAAATTCAACGCAAATAGACAACTACTCTGAAAGAAAGCAGAAAAGTCAGATGAAACAAACTGATGAAAGTATCAATTAAATCTGACTAAACATAAGAAAGCTATGCATTTTTGAAACTTGTAATCACTATCAGGTCAGAGAAGATGATAAATATAAAAAATGATATATGTGTGAAGGATTAATTGCAGCATTTTGAATTTGACCGCGCCGCTTTTTTTAATAAGTTTGTCATAATTTTACGAATCCTGTTAGTACGCCATTAATTTCTTCATATAGTTATGTATTGTACTCGACTGCTTGTAAGTTCGTGGAGTGACCTTGGACGGTGCGAAAGACCTTCACTTAGTTAGAGATGTAGGAAGCGTGACCGCTTAGTGTGCTTTGCTCACGCTGGCAGTAGGAGTATCATCATCATCATCATCATTATCAAAGTGTTTTTATTTTCTTATAAAAAGGATGCTGACATGATGAAGAAAGACATCCTCATGGCTCTAGCTGATCTCCTGGCTGAACTCAAGAACAAATAGATGATGCCGCAGCGGACACACTGAACTTGGGGCGGACTAGGAGCTGATAGATATAAAGAGCCTTTTTTCGGCACGTTCGCTCGGCCGTAAATTCATTCGCGGTTGGGTCTGGACGAGCAGAGCATACAGGTGGTGTCACTTCATATTGACGCGTGATCGATACAGCGGAGTCGAAAATGACCCCTTATTTTACATACTTTCAAAAACAATTGCCCCCAAATTATACTGAAAACATGATCCCTTTTGCACAAGAGCTGGTACAAATATAAGGCTCTAGATAAAATTCGTATGTCTAACTAATCGGGTACACAGTTACAAAAAGTAGCCTGTTTTCGAGAAAAAAAATGAACATACGCATTTACATGTTTGCGAACAAATATCACCCCTTTTCGTCAAATTGTATGCTCTTAGACCAAACAAAAATCAAATCCGAGAACATTCCCGCAAATCACCAATTTTACGCGAAATGTATAACTATCATGTGCCGCACACGACATCGATAAGAGTGATACCACCGCGTAGAGACTCATCACATTTTGACAAAAGTTGGATTTTAGGGCCGTCCCCAAGTTTATACCCCCTAAATGACGGATTGCCTAACTTTTACTAACCCTATAGGTTTCTAACCCCTCTACTAACTGCTTTAACCCACATTATAATTCCTTTGAAGAGAAACCATCTTTTTCAGGCCTCGTTCAGAAATGATGCGGCAAAACTGGGCTTTTTTTATGTTGACGTAAAATGTAATGAGCGTCACTTTCCAAATGTTCAAACACCCTCCTTTAAAAAATCCTGCGTACGCCACTGAACGAGCCTGTATTAAATGAGAGGGAAAGAGAGTGGGAATGAAAATATCATCGGTTCAGGATTCTCTATCCCTCTTTCTTTCTCCATTTCTTTCTGTTTTTAAAAGTTCATCTAAAATACAATTTATAAACACGATATTGATATTTTTTACTATATAGATGATATAATTCGTTGCTTTGTTTTTGTAGAGGTTCATCTCGAACAGACATAATTATGTAACTCACCAGATTTTGGTACCCTGTATTGACTAAATCTTTTTATTAAACATGATATATTCATTGCAAGAAGAAAAATTATTTGGTTTACTATTCTCTGTTGTCCTCACATGCGTAATGGCCGATGCACATAAAGGCATAGGGTTGATACAAATGTCTTTTTTATATTCTGATTATTTGTCATCGTTATAAGTTTATCATCATATTATTTATCATTACTTTATATGTAATCACGTCGTGATAGCAAAGACTTCTACAACATCAATCTTATGTTATTTAAATAGACTTATGCGTTCAACACAGCTGATTGTATGGAAACCGTCATGCGTATATTACTCCTTGCTTCAAACCGTGAATTAGGGGTGCAAAACAAAGCAAATTGTCATCTTAAATTTTACTCAGGAAAACAAATATACATTATATTTAAACGTCTTTGATATAATTATACACACAAATACACATGCGCGCACACATTTATGATGAATGAGCAGGTGGTGAGTAACGGTGGTGCCCTTGTTTCACTGTACATACGTTGTGAGAGCTCACAGGCGCGGATCTAGGGGGGGGGCGAGCGGGCCTTTGCCCCCCCCACCCCCGCAAAAGAGAGAGAGAGAGAGAGAGAAGGAAAAAAGGGAAAGGAAAAGGGAAAGAGGAGAGACAGGGAAAGAAAGAAGAGGAAGAAGAAAAGAGAAGGAATAATGAAGGAGATGGGGGGGGGGGGGGTGGCCTTGCCTCCCAGGCTGTTGATTCCCCCCCCCCCCCAGCAAAAAAGAGAGAAGGATGGAAAGGGAAAGAAAAAAGGAAAAGAGGAGAAGGATGGAGAGGGAAAGAAAGGGGGATATAAGTTGCAATTTTCCGCCAACAAATTGTGGATAGGGGGGGGGGGGCAAAAGGCCCTTGTCCCCCCCCCCCCGCCCCCGCCAAAAAGAAAGAGAGAAGGAAGGGATAGAGAAAGATGAGAGCTAAAAGGAAATATAAAAGAGAAAGAAGAAAAGAAAAGAGTGAACAGAAGGGGAGATCAGGGGGGAGTTTCATAAAACAATTAGTCGTTGTTTTTCACCGACTAATATCATGTTCACCAACAATTTAGTCAGCGCTAAATTTGACCAATCACAGGCCTGGAAAATAGTCGGTGACAACAAAATTGTCGGTGAACATGATATTAGTCGGTGAAAACCACCGACTAATTGTTTCATGAAACACCCCCAGTTGTGATTAATCTCGCCAACAACGTGTGGATCGGGGGGGGGGGGGGGGGGGACCGAAAGGCCCTTGCCTCCCCCCGGGCCCCAGCAAACCTAACAGAGAGAGAAGGAAGGGAAGGGAAAGGGGAACAAAAATCGATACCGATGATTTACAGATGTTGCTAAAATGACGTAATTTTCCGAGATTTTTCCTAATTTTTTAGTAAATTACACTTTTTTATGCGTTTGTTGGAACATGGCAAATTCCTAAATTTACAGTCAAGGAAGAAATATGCTTATTTAGAGGCATACATGTCAGGGCCCGCGGTACGTAGAGGCTCGAGGCCTCGAGCTCCTCCCCTCCACTTTTTTGTGGAAAAAGTATAATAAAGAGAAATAGAAAGAAAGAGAAAAAAAGAAAAAGAATAGTGACCTGTCAGTGTCACAAAATAATGAGATATCAAAATATGTTCATCTGACCATGATTAAATGCCTAAAACCCCTGAGCTTCCGGGGGCGCTGCCCTCTGGATTCCACCTGGAGCCCTAAAGCGGGCCCCTGGATGCTCATTTGACAGTAATTTAATGCCTAAAACCCTGAGCTTCTTGGGCTTCGCCCCCTGGACTCCACGCCAATTAGTGTCCTTCCAGTGTCACAAATAAGGTATCAAAACATGCTTATATGACCGTAATTAAATGCCTAAAACCCCTGAGCTTCCGGGGGCTCTGCCCCCTTGACCCCACCAGAGGGTCTAAGACAGGCCCCTGGATGCTTATCTGACCATTATGAAATGCCTCAAATCCCTGAGTTTCAGGGGGCTTAGCCCTCTGGACCCCACGCCAATTAGGGACCTACCAGTGTCATGAATAAGGTATCAAAATATGCTCCTCAGACCATAATTATGTTCCCATACCCCTTGAGCTTCCGGGGGCTCAGAACCTTGACCCCCGCCGGGGCTTTGCCCCTAAACCCCACGCCAATTTATGCTATGCTCTACCTGATCGTAAATACTTTAGCCTCCCCCCACCCACTTTGAGAAACTTTTAGAGGGGCCTGCACGAAGATTGGGGTGATGCGGATTTTTTTTCTCCTGCCCCCCGTTCATTACGCCACTGCTTGTTACCATTACGTACAAATATTTGCCTCGCATAATTTGAAATTTGGGCCCCCTAAGAATGATCAGCGAAATGAAAACTTATGAAAACTGAGAACCGCAAAATGCTTCGAGAGCAGAGAATGACGGAAAGGGAGTATCGAGTCCACATTGTTCAAAGAAAGGAAGTGCGTACAAAAGGCATGAGGGATCTTGCAAAATGGTTATATAAACAAAGTGTGTCAGTAGATTGATGTAATTGAACATATACAAGTGGAGAGGATTTAAACTGCCATCAGAGAAGACTACGGAAGACCCGTGTGCGTGTATGCGTGTGTTTGTGTGTGTGTGTGTGTGTGCGTGTGTGTGAGTGTGTGAGAGAGAGAGAGAGAGAGAGAGACGGACAGACAGACAAATAGTGACAGATGAGAGATAATTGTGAGGGGGAACTGACAGAGAGAGAGAGAGAGAGAGAGCGAGATAGATGGATTACAAATCATTAGTGAATATACTTTCCGAAGAATTTAATTTGAATTATTCTTTTGCCCATAAAAGTTGGAAACAAAATTTCATTGACTATATATTTGAAATCACTGCAAAATCATCGTTAACATACTGATATGATTTATTTTCGACAGTTCTGAGAAGATATCAACATTTACTATCAGTAATAAAACATATTCTCACAATCCATTCCTAAAAAGAGATAAGAGCAATTTATTCCAACTTAATGGGCAACATGATAGAAACACAATCAATCTAATTAAACATTAAACAACAATTATCTACACATTTTCATTGGTTTTTATTTATATACATGAAGTCGTAACATTAAGCAGCCTACCGAGAAAAAGCTACACAACCAATCGTGATGCAAGAATTAGGATTGGCCGTTTCTGTTATTAGTAATATGAACAAAATCTGCGTTTAGATTTTATTGAAATATAGAGGAATCATTGTAAATACATCATCATCTATAAGCCTACACGTACAGGGCTAATTCGGTTCCGAACTTCCACCCCCCCTAATGAATAAAAACAGATAACCAATCAGGCATTAGTCTGTGAATCTTATCTTCTTTTTTGTTGTTATTTCAACAGACTGAGATGTCAAAATCACAAATTGAATAAACCATAACAAAACAAAACATGTCATTCAGAAATACCTTGTAATATTAAGAATACAAAATAAAGTCAAAGAAACACTTTTTCTACATGAAAATAATAAATGTGAGAACGCACACATGTAAACAAAAATATAAATTTCCTTCAAGATAATTATGAATACCTGCCAAGTTTACATCCAGGTATATACAAGAAAATACTGTAATGCCCTCTACATATCTATCAAATTTGAAATGTGTAAAATTTGCAATGTTTTCTTTGTTATATATTTGTAAAAATGCAAAAGAAAAAGAAAATCAAACAGAAATAAATAAATCAAATCAAATCAAATCAAGTATTACAAAACATTGATGCTGATTTCAAAACCAAAATACTAAAAGGGCGAGATTATTTTTAAACAGAAAAATCAATGTCGATCAAAGAAAATTTCACCTAGATGTGGAAGAAATTAACATGACTGGTAAATACTTTAACTTTAAAGGTAATACAAAGTTTTGGGAAATTTTGAAAATTGGGTAGATAATAATTCTTTACAATTTTGATATATTTGGATTCCTCTGTGGATGTATTATAATCACTAGAAAATTAAGCCCCTAAAACACTTCTGCTTTTGAGAAAAATTTAATACAAAAATTTACCGGTGCTCCCGGTAAATGTTGATAAATTTCAAAAAGCGCCTACGGGCGTACAATGGTAGCTGCGACCATGAAAATCTCAGAATATGTAGTGGTAATATATAATTTCCAAACGGGAATAGGTAATCGGTCGATTTTAGTCAAGAAACATTGTTTCATAGCTTAATTAATATCTTGACCTTGAGAGGGAGCTATACAACATGAATAATTTATTATTTCCAATTTCATAACTTTAGACTCAACCGCGACAACGATCACTGAATATTGTAGGATCGGATTTACAAAAAAAATTGCGTGTTGTTACACAACTATAACTTTATCATGAGATAATGAATACTTTAATAAAATCAGTTTTGAAATTGTGACATTGTTACATGTTAATAGACATGAACATAACTACCGTATAACTTTATCATGAATTAAGTTATAATTTCAGTAATAATGACTGTCGGAAAAAAACTTCTGACTTTAAAACTCCTGCCAACACTGTGAAATTTAAACCGTCAGGTATAAATGGAAATAACTAACACAAATTACATTACTTTAACCGAATCACGAAGTAATGATTACCATAATGATAAAAACAATCTAAAAACAGCCTAAAAACTGACAATAAACTCCTGCTGACACTCTGAAAATTAAAGTGTGTAACAAGACTTTGACATGTTATTACACATGGACATAATCACAAGATACATGTTATCATGAATTAAAAATCACGGCAACAATAAACCTGAAACACTGATTAAAAATTTCTTATGATTCACAGTTCATATAAACCCATATAAACATTCACCATCAGCATCGTCTTGTGTGCTGTGGTAGGGTAGCGTACTATTGCGTAGGCATGGCGTACAGTAGCGGAGTGTTGCGTAGAGATGGCGTACAGTAGCGTAGTGTTGCGTAGACTTGTGTACTTTCTGCGTAAAGTGTCTACGCCGAAGGTATGCGAAATTTGTTTGCGTCCATCTCGCGTTCCCATTTGCGTCCCTCAGCGTACAGTTACGTAGGCCGGCGTAGGGTTGCGTATGATCGACGTACGATCGGCGTTGTCGGTACGCAACTTTACGCAACTCAACGCAAGGCCCGGTGTAAAAGCCCTTTTAGTCAGACTGGCGTAGAGTACCGTACTATCGTGTAGGCTTGGCGTACTGTAGCGTAGTGTTGCGTACACTTGCGTACAAAATGCGTAGTTTTTGCGTCTAGTGTCTACGCCGAAAGTACGCCAAAAAATTGTGTGGTAGGGGCTTAAGCGCGGAGAGTCACGAGAGCATTTACACTGCATTAATAGGGGAATTTTCGACAGGTGTTTAAAAAACCACACTCCAGAGGCGGATTTTTTTAATTTCGATTTTTCGTCGCGTTTGCCGGTAATGTGAGAAAAATGGACGATTTGTAGTTGCAGTGTTAATGCAGCTAATAATTTGTCCAGCCAAATTATTGATATCTCTACTGTTTGTGACCAGGGAGGCTAAAGACCTCGCTTGATATGCTAAATTGTATCTGTGCGTAGATCCCTGTAATCTAGAATGTTGGGATCAAATTCATTTCATTGTGGTTCCTCACTTCATATTTTCGATAGGCCTAATAATGTTTTAGTTACTTGAAGCAATGACAAAACACCTCGAAATTCTATTTTTAACTTAAAACGTAATCGTGATTGCAGTAAATTATGAGATCATATGCTCACAAACAGTTATGATTAATTAATTTTTTATCCATCTTAATGAGTGATTAGGATTAAGATCATTAGTACCTATTTATCATTGTAAAGTATTAAAAGGTAAATAAAGAAGAAGAAGTAGAAGAAGGAGAAGGAGAATAAGAAAGATGAGGAGAAGAAGGAGGACAATATGAAAAAGGAGCAGAAGGAGAAGAAGGAGGAGAACGAGGATAAGAAGAACAAACCATATCAGCGCTCAAAGACAAAGGGATACATTACCTCCGTTTCCTTGTTATTTCGATTCTGAAAGATATTTAGGTTTCAATGATATAGCTATTTTGCTTCATTGATACGACTTGTACATGTCTATCGTGATCTTTCGGGGCTGCTTCAGAACTTTCATCCATTTGCAAAGAAATCTTAGTATTGCTAGCATTATTCGTATTACTCAATGTACCTCCGTCATCTTTATTCCTACTACATGGACATATCTCCTTCAGCTGCTGACGGAAATCGGTTAACCGAGTCCAGTAAATGATCGCATTTAGAACGCCATTGAGCGATTGTATTCCCCTTGAAAGTTTATAAACAACTCCAAACCAAGGAGTGTAATCATTGTTAGCGAAAGTTATGTCGGGTCTTAAGGTAATTATGAAACTGCACAGGCAGTATGGCGTCCAGCATACGATATTTGTCCCCACAACAAGCGCGAATGTAGTAAGCACCTTCTTATTTTGCTTTATGCGCTGTACTAACATGCGATCGGCTAAGCCGGCTTTACGCGCTGCGCTTGTAATTGCCCAATACACAAGTGCATAGCAAACAGTGGAGAGACCGTTGGAAGCAAATATCAAGGCCGGTAAGCCTAGGCGGATAATTGCGAAACTAGTAATTCTGTCAAAGCTGAAAAAGGTGGCGAAGGGTACGGCCCATATGATGACACACACGACGATACAGCGAGGTGCTGTGACGAGGTTACGCTTGTTAAATGGGTCGAAACGGATGATGATGAAGCGATGAAGTGCCACAGCTAAAGTGCTGAATATTCCTATGAAGTACATCGATCGGAAGGTAAGGATGATCCACAAGACCTATATGAACAGGTTAAAGGGAAAAGGGTAATCATTATTACGAATTTGAATATACAAACAGCCGATTTTAATGGTTGCCTAATTGTTAGGACTACAAAACACTCACACTGTACGGGCGTTAAATCGCGTCAGTGTCCAATGCAGTCTCCGATGCACCGAGTGAAAGTGACATCATCAAACATAAACTGATGCAAAATAAATAGTGCAAACATTGCGTTTAATCTACTGTTGGCGCTGATTGCGATGAATTACTGGCGCGTGCACTAACTGCATTCATTTGTATGCCGCCGGCCGGCCGCCATCGAAGGTGGTGCTGGCGCATTATGCTTTCGGGTTGTTCGTCCGTCCGTCCGACCGCCTTTGTGTTCCGCTCTTTTCTTTTCTCTTTACCGCGATAACCTGATAATTAATAAACATATGTTATCCAAACATGTAAGTAGTATGTATTAGCATTTAATTATGTACGTGTCAGATTAAGAGACTAGTTGTCAAAGGTCACAGGGCCATTACAATGTTTCCAAGTTTCCAGAAAATATCCCGTTACCGAGACAACGCAAATATCATTTTTTTAAATATCTTTTTTAAAATCTTCATATACAAAATTAAGATCCAACTACATTGTACCACATATATCTGTAAATCTTGATGTGCACCCCCTCTTTCTCCCCCCTTCCCCCTTTCTCTCTCTCTCTCTCTCTTTCCACTTTTACCAATATGTGTTCCTCCATATTCGTATTATTTTGTATCTATTGAGGGAAGTCATGCTATCAAGCCTTGCTTATTTTTGTCAACCCTCCTGCTTGATTTTTTCGATTATTTACAGCCAGCCTTACTTTATTCGACATTATATCTTTTGAAATCTGTAAAATTTGCAATGGTTTGTTTGTTATATGTTTGTAAGAATGCAAAGAAAAAGAAAATCAAACATAAATAAAATAAATCAAATCAAAAGTAAGGTGGTTAATCAAAGAAGCAACATAAATTGAGACTATTATTAATCATGAATGATAAAGTCGATAGTAGCCGGGGGTAGGGGGAGGGGGCTACATGAGGCCGATATACGAGTAGGTAGGCCTACGCGAATGCAGTGTCACGTATAAAGAATTGTGTTTTTACAAAAAGTATATCTACAACAAGTTAGGAGAAAAGAAAAAGAGGACATGAATGTGAATTAAGTATTTTTTGTTAATGAAGTGGTCATATCAGACTAATCTATAAAAAAAAACATACAGTTTAATACAATTTGTTAGGAGCCATGATCATATTGTTTAGGAATATTTGGATATTATATAATTGTTTATCGGGGCTTTTGGTGAATAAAGAGACGCAGAGTGTTTAATAATTATTGTCAAGTAAATTATTTCAAATATTAAGACGCCATGTCTTATCGATTAAATGGCTATTTTTTCGAGGTCAGGTTAATGGAGGTCCGATGAATGTGGCGCAGGATTAGAATTAATAATAATATCAATATTGCACACGAGAATATTTCGAAATGCTAATGGTTTATTATTTATCAAAAATGTATACATAAATACTGAAGTTTGAACAAAATGTGAATATTAGCAATTGTTATTATTGTTATCGTTGATTACTACAATTTTTGATCAGTATGGGCTATTTAATGTGAATGTGTTCAAATATGAAAAGCTTTCTTTTGGAAGCGAGAAATTAACATCATTTTCATCATGTCTTTTACCCATTACTATGTTACGCTAAAATATGTATGACAAAATGATTGAATTATAAAGCATAAATAGTAACTTTTGTGAAAGTTAATAGGCCTATATGTTAATTTATGTAAAATGTCCATGCCTCTTGAAATCAACATGCAAACATTAGTAATGTGACTTTTGCAAGTTAAATGTTAAACAATTATTACTCCTGATACTCCTTTTTCAATTATGGGAATGTCACCTATAAAATTGTTATTATGAATTACAGTACATTTCTTACTATAGAGTGTTTGCTTTTGAAATAAATGTCATTAGGCTGATTAATATCTAGGGGGTGTTTATTCGGTTTTAACCAAGATCAAAGTTTATCATCTTAAAATTCTAAATTTAAATTTGTAATAAGAATGTTATGAGTAGTGATGCATTAACAATATCATTCATATTTATATATTTGAATGAGTACGGGACCCGAAATAGAGCCATGTGGTAATTACATATATGTGATCTTATAGGGAAGCTATGAAGTGAATATTGCTATAATAAACATACACTGTATTCATCATAACCACTAGCTTTACCGGATTTTTATGAACGAATAATTTCTACAATCTGGTAAATATTTGTTCGAATTGAAAAATGACGGCTCAGCATTATCATTAAAAAAAATATATTAATCGTTATTTTTTCGTATGATCGAAATGACGCATCGTGTTTTTTAAGTATTCAAAGTGTCTATTTAGTATTAAGATGTGATAAACCGTGATTTTTTTTTTTTTGGGGGGGGGGAGGGTGGGGCACGGTTTATAGCTTATACATAAATGTATTACACTGCACTTCACTTAACTTTTCCCTGCGTTCCTTAATAATAAGGTTTGCGAGCGAGGGAAGCAAATGAGAAAATGAACCCGTGTTGAGGTCAGAGGTCACGTCAAGACGAACCTAAGGCCTACAAGATCGCTCTCGTTTTCTTATCTTTTTACGAAGGAAAGAAATTATAGGAACTCATAAGAACACATCTATATCAGCGTTAAAGGAAACATTATTCAAGCTGTGTTGAAATCATTTTGGAATACACTGCGATTGGAGAGATATCTGAAGATTGATTTTGTTAGAAAAAACTCACACAATGTATGCCCAGGCCGCCACGCCCACCCGAGACGCTTACGTACCCAAAGGTCCGAAACCCGTATTCGTACAAGCCCGCGATATTCCCGTCAGCAACAACAACAATATGCCTACAGGTGAGGAATTTTATTATGCCTTATCGAAGTCAGTTGCTAATGATGCCATTGTAGGAATACAAAGAATTGGATCCCTATGGAGAATTTACGTGGGTACTCAAGAGGATAGGGTTAGGCTTATTACAAGTGGTCTACAAATGCGACAAACCGTACTTCCAGTATACGACATTAACCCATTCACTAAAATGAATAACGAAGAACTAACAAGAGTCACGATTAAGGATATCCCCTTATCAGTCGGGGATGATCTCTTGAAAGCTTCGCTTGAAAAGCTGAAATGCAAAGTAAAGGGACAAATCATCAGGCAGAAACTACGAGTGAATGGGCAACTTGTAAACTGTTTGAATGGTGATCGTGTATGTTACATAGAACCGCCATCGCAACCACTGCCGAGAATGCTAACCGTTGCCAATATCTTCCGGGGCAGAGCTTTTCACACAGGACAGCCCGAACAGGTCAAAAACTGTTCCAAATGCCTGGAAACTGGCCACCATACATCACAATGCACAAACGAAGTCAAATGTAGAATCTGCAAGAATTCCGGGCATAAGAGCACCAGTTGTCATACCGTCGCCGTTAACAACGAAAACACACCGGATGAGGCTCAGATCGACACCGCTGATCAACCACAACAAAGGGGAACCAAGTATCAACACACAACAGATCACGCTTCACAAAGCAACTCGGAAGAGCCGGGAATCCCCATGACGCAGCGTAGGGATGACGTAATCGTACGAACGAAGACTCCTCGCCAGCCGGACATATCGCACTATCTACGCCCGAAATCGACAACAACGTCCCCACCCAGAAACAGCCGCCGCGAAGACACTGATCACACTAGCGATGACTCGAGTACACTCTCTTCAGGTGAAAGTACCCAGGAAGAGCGGATAGTTACTCCACAAAAAACCACAACACCAAAGAAAATGCAAAAGAGGAAATCAGAAAGAAAGAAAGGGAACACAAGAAAGTGAGTAGACTGAAATTTGGATCAACAGACAAGTATTACGGAAATGAAAATCTCTAGCTGGTGAACGAAAACAAATTATGTCCTTTTTATCCCTCAATGTAAGGGGGATCAGGAATAAACTGAAACGAAACAAAATCTTTTCATGGATACATAAGCAAAAAATAGACGTAATAATGTTACAAGAAACTTTTTTGACTCTCGGATTAGAAGCAATTATTAAGTTAGAATTAGATTACCACTGTTTCTTTAATCATGGCACAAATCACTCAAAAGGTGTGGCTATTTTTGTACGTAAATATTATTCTGAACAGATTGAACATTTTGTACACCTTGATGGTCGAGCACTTGCGATAAGATTGAAAGTTGGTGAAAACTCTTATTTTATTTTAAATGTTTACGCACCGACAAAATACAATGAAAAAGAAAGATTTTATAACAACTTATTAAAATGGTTAAAAAAGGTGAAACAAGTAAACGATTCATTAGTGTTAGGTGGAGATTGGAATTGTGTTCAAAATGCCCAGCTGGATACTCGGGGTATGTGTTATGCTTATAAAGAGATTCAGGGGTTTAAGAAATTGCTTAAACACTTTCATATGATTGATGTGTGGAGGAAAATGTTTCCTTTCAAAAAACAATACACTTGGCGACAATTGTCATTAAATATATTTTCTCGACTTGACTATTGGCTATTAACAGATTCAATGTGGTGTTGTGTGCAGACGACTGAAATTAAGCCTGCTCCAAAATGCGATCATTGTGCAATTACTCTAAAATTGGCAACTAATAGTCCCCGAAAGGGGTGTGGTTTATGGAAAATGAATAATTCATTGTTAAAAGATGATGACTATACAGTAAACATAAAACATTTGATTAGAAAATTTAAAATGGAAAACGCTTATATGAACCCGCAAATGAAATGGGACATGTGCAAAATAAAGATTAAAGAATACACAATCAGGTATTCGAAACAAAAGCATAAAGAAAAGAACGAAGCTTTTAACAAATTACAAACTGAATTTATGTCAATGAGCTGTAAGACTGATGAAAATCCGTCTAAAGAAAATAAGGAAGAACTAGAACGAACAAAAATTAAATTAGACCAATGGTTAACATATAAATGTAAAGGAGCTTTTGTCAGGTCCAGACAAAAGTGGATAGAACATGGTGAAAAATCAACGAAATATTTTTTTCAATGCGAAAAAAGAAACGGAAAAAGAAAAGAAATAAATTGTATTAAAAAGAATGGAAGGGTTGTTACAAACCAGGAAACTATTCTTAGTGAAATTGTTGAATATTATAAATGTTTGTACTCTAAAACAATCAATGGAGTTGAATCGTCTGATATTGATAATTATTTAGCTTCAACTATGCTTCCTGCATTAACGGAAGAAGAAGCAATGTCGTGTGAAGGAATACTTACCGAGGAAGAATGTCGAAATGCTATATTTTCTATGAAAAACAACAAGTCACCAGGTAGTGACGGTTTATCTGCTGAATTTTTAAAATGTTTTTGGGAGGATGTTAAATCCCTTGTAATAAATAGTATAAATGAAGGTTTTAATCAAAAACAGTTGTCCGAAACTCAAAAGTTAGCTATACTAACTTTGCTGTACAAGAAAGGGGATAAACAATGCCTAGATAATTGGAGACCTATATCATTGCTTAACACAGATTATAAGATTGTAGCAAAGGTGTTATGTAAAAGATTAAAAAATGTCATAGATAAATTGATTTCTTTTGATCAATCAGGTTATTTAAAACAGCGTTCCGCTATGCAAAATCTACGTTTAGTTAAAGATATAATTGAATACTGTGAATCAAATAATTACTCAGGTATCCTTTTTTTTCTTGATTTTAGAAAAGCTTTTGATACGGTTACTCATGAGTTCTTATTTCAACTATTATATAAGTTAAAGTTCAAAGAATCCTTTATTACATGGATCAAAGTCATTTATGCAAATGCTGTAGGGAGTGTCATAAATAATGGTTGGGTCTCGCAAAAATTTGAAATAAAAAGAGGCATTAGGCAGGGCTGTCCGCTTTCTGCTCTATTATTTATTCTAGTTGTTGAAATTATGGCATTAAAAATAAAGCAAAATAATAATATAGATGGTATCACAGTCGTAACTACTGACACTGGTATTTCAAAAGAATTTAAGATATCCCAACTGGCAGATGACACTGTTCTCTTTTTAAACAACATTCAATCTGCCAACATATCTCTCGAAGAAGTAAAACATTTCGGACACTTCGCTGGGCCGAGCTTAAATGTGATGAAAACAAATGCTGTTACTATACAACAGCAACAAGCATTTATCGAAGGTATTAAATGGAACGATGAACCTGTCAAGTATTTGGGAATGTATCTAACAAGGGATAAAAAGGAGTCTGATCGATTGAACTGGTTTGTGAAACTAGAAAAAGTAAAATCAATCTTGACTTTTTGGAAAATGAGAAACTTAACTTACTATGGTAAAGTTGTAATTCTTAAATCACTTGTAATCTCACAATTTGTGTATGTTGCTTCGGTATTACCTATCCCTCAGAAACTAGTTGTTGATTTGAATAAACTGATGTATAATTTTCTATGGAATTCAAAAAGAGAAAAAGTCAAGAGAACAGTCTTAATTAATGATATTGAAAAGGGAGGATTGGGCATGGTCGACTTAAACTCTAAATTTCAATCGCTACATTTATCATGGTTTAACAATTTCTTTGAAAATAATTATGATATACCGTGGAAGTTTATGTTTAGATACTGGATTGAAAAAATATGTCCGTTGTTAGTAATTTTGAAAACAAATTGTTCCAGTAAAGACATGTTAAAGTTATGCTTAAAACAAAAAATACCTAATTTTTATGTTAACTGTCTCGTAACTTGGAGCGAACTTAAATATATTCAATTTCCACAAGTTATGAATGTTGAAAATCAAGTATTGTGGTACAATAGTAATATTACACATGAGAGCAAACCTCTCTTTTTTAAAGAATGGTTTAGAAAAGGCATTATAACAATGAATGACATTGTAGAAAATGGACGTTTTCGGCCAAGAGAACATATTTGTAGAGTGCTTGGCTCAAATTCTTTGCTAGTTGATTTTATGTATACGAAGCTTAAAAATGCGATCCCAAAAATGTGGATCGAAAGAATTCAAGATGTTAATTACGCACATGACGATAAAACAAATTCACAATTCGAAGGCGACTTATACGAAATAAGAACACTTGATTTTATAAGACTATCTTCAATGAAGTCTAGCCATTTCTATAGCCTATTGTGTGACTTTAAGAAAAGAGAACCAGCTGTATTAACATTTTGGGAAGGTAAACTGAACCTTGTCATTGATTTTGATTGGAGAGATACATTAAAATTTAAGTTTAAGACATTGAAAAACAATAAAATAAAACAACTCAACTTTAAGACATTTCATAGGATTTTACCCTTTAGATACAATCTGTGCAAATGGAAAATTGTAAATGAAAACCTTTGCATTTTTTGTAAAACAGCAGAATCTTTCGTTCATGTTCTTTTAGAGTGCCCGAGCGTAAAGCTTTTCTGGAAACGTATTGTGGAATTGATTGAATTGAACTTTAAAGAAAAAATTATATTAAACGAAGAATTATTAATTGCTGGTTTTGATTTCAAACATGCAAATGGAGCAGATATAAATACAATCGTTGCATATGCTCAATACGCAATCTATTTGATGTATATGTTAAATTATTTTCAAGGTAAACCATACAACAGCTTTTTCATATGGCATGTTTTTAAATACGAGTTACTCTTGGATAACATCTCGGATGTTGTTTCAGGGGCTCTCGGGACATAGTATTTTTTTGGAGAGTTTTTGAGAGCTTTTGAAATAGCATCTGGGAACTAAGGAAAATCTTCGGGGATATTTTATATCACTGAAGATTTTCTCTTAATAGTTTAAGAAAATACTTAAAGTGAATGTAAAATTTTGTTATGATGTAATGATTTGTGTGTTGGTTATTTTTGTAAATGAATAAAGTACCTCTGACAAGAGGAAAAAAAAAAAAAAAAAAAAAAAAATGAACCCGTGTTACGGACAATATTTAGGACCAGCAGCGGCTCCATCACTGGCAACGGCAATACACATGACCGAAAATATTGGTTTGACGGGTCGTCTGTTACGCGGCATGACTAGGCTGGAGCTGTTATACAGGGTTGATGTGTTATTTATTCTCTTTCGTTATAAGAACTAATTGAAGTCTATAACCAAAATGATAGTTATTTAAAGTTTTAAATGACAGAACTTCGTATTAAGGTGTTAGCTTTTTCTGTTGCACTGTGTCATAGATTTACCCCACATTACGACTGAAAGATACGAATTCATTCTCAAGGGGGGAAAAGGGATTTAGGGTTTTAAATGGCATATACTAAGTCCATTATTCCTTTGAAAATTACACGAAGAGAACACACGAAATGAGAGAGAGCACAAAATCAGGACAGATTCGTAATACGTCATTCGTAAAGTGACTTTTAGGCTTTTATTTTGAAAAATTGAAGATAAAATAATGATTGATTGCGCCTTAGGACAATGAACCATGTGAGGAACGCTAGAGCATTATTTAAGAAGTACATCGTGACCCTATAATGCGGGGCGAAATCCCATGCATGTTACACAATTCCTGGAAAAAACGTGATTTTAATGATAATCATGCCGTACTTGAATACCGCATATCACATTTTTCAATTCCATGTCACTTTGCACTTCCAAAAGACGATGGATATCATTAATGTTTAGCATAAGTAAGAGCACCCAAATCATACCACGGACCCACTTAATACACCGAGCGTGGCAAAAGGAGATTAAAGTGACTCGGTATCATTGTTGAAAGCTGATAAAAAAAAATCATAATTTTTAAATAAAATATTATTTATTATATTCTTTTTACTGTACTAACCCTCTAACATGCACACAATCCCGAACAAATTCTCAAACCACAAAGATATCAATGGTTTTCTTTGAAGATGTCACTGTGCAACACCCTCTTACAGTGATTAACAGTAAATTTTCCCAACCATTTTTTGAAATTTCCCAACCGTTTTTCCATGAAAACAAAGACACAATACAGGCTTTAAACAATCTTTCAAGACTTAAATGTCCGGAACGGTATATAAAGCGAATCCATTGCTTTGTGACGATTAACAATCCCCTAAAATGTAATTAAATTGTAATAATATAGTTGTGAGAATTAAGGGATCGATCAGATCAGTTGTTCTCAATTGATATCATAAATAATGGTCCGTTTTCACTTAAACTTTCAGATTATCTTTAATTTTACATCTAGCATTGAAGTCACTGCCTTTGCACCACTTTTTCCTATTTGAACAATTTTATCAAGTCCCTTTAATTTCCTGCAAAAGGACAAATTGCTGCAGGGGTACGAACCCATTGGAGGATGAAGACAACAGTTAGAAAGGGGGTGGGGGGGGGGCATTTTCTGCCCTTCATCCCTGTCTTAAATGAGGCGTCATTTCCATCATGACCATGATTTCGCAAAGCCTACTTTCCGGGCTTACATATATATATGTTAAAGATAAAGGTGAGTTCTGGTCATCCGATTGCATTGTGAAAGAAAAGGTGTTGAATGGATCAGAAAAAGTTGATCATGTAGCATTGGTGTGTACTGCAGAGTTCTTGAGTCATCAAAATCATAATAAATTTGGCCCAGTCTTGGTAAAGTAACAAGCACTGTACACAGAAAGATGTATATGGGACTACACAAATGGTGTCGGGGCTACTAACCTTGATTTCCTAATCTTTCTATGCTCATTACTCAGCCAGTATACATTTTCTACCAAAATTGTTTGGCGAATGACATGTATTTGTAATCTTGAAAATTCAGTGTAATTTTCGTTTGATTCTGTGAGAATTATTATAATAATTTTTTCAACCAGAACTCACCTTTATCTTTAATCCGATGGTTTATTTGTCGGTTGGCCCATGTATCCGGTAATGCTGGGCCAAGAAGGAAATAGTATTTTTTTTTGTGTCGATCAACTGGTATTAAAATCATTGATATTGTGCGACTTTTTAAAGTAAAGTTTTTTGAGTAAAGACAAACGAATTGCTTTTCATTAGCCATATAAATAAAAGAGAACTCTATTTTGCCATTTATCACAACGTACAACTGTAGTCAATAAAAGCATGTCAGTTGCTGAGCGATCTCTCGCCTTTTCAGGGTTGGTATAGAGAAAGAGAATTACTTACACCTCTGTTCTGAACATCCCTGTATATCTGCCCATTGGCAACAATGACAAGCAAAGCTGACAGGCCGTCAGCCAAGGCGATGTTGCAGGTGAAGATATTCTGTTGCTTCCTGAGCTTCTTGCGTCCAATGATGACGCCAACTGTGAGAGCGTTCAAGATGAAAGCTAGACTCTGTAAGACGAGTTCAGTGATGTAGTCGTGGATTTCAGCCATGCCGAGTAACTCAGCTTGAATACGGTGGCTCTGGCGGTAGGGTTAGAGGTGCACAGAATGATCTTTTGCCAAATTTGCTGGAGATAGCTGCTTTTATCGACGTATTTCGAATTCGACACATCCGCAGGGCTGCGATGAAAATCTGAATGCTGCTTTAAAGAAGGAAAAAAAAAACATGCCCCTCCCACCCAAATCACCAATGACAAAATGGCAACTTCTGCGTCAGTCATTCACAGTGATGCGGAAAAGATGAAGTTAAAATGGTCTAGTTTCCTGTTCGAATGTCCTTGTGGGATTGTATATCCTTCCTGATACTAAATGGTAGAAATTAACAATAGGTTCAGAGTGACAACCTTACCATAATTATTTATTTTCTTTACATTTTTTTAAATGTCAGAAACCTATATATTGGTATTGATTACACTCACAATACACACTTTTTTGTACGTTCTAACTTGTCCTTATTTTCTTTAACCGACTGTTTACTTGAACGGGTGGCTTCTCTATTATAAAGCCTATGGCAATTATTGATTTCAGTCTTCAACGGGTTAATTGCCTTTTCTGATTTTGCGGACTTGACAAAACCAGGGCAAAAACATTGATTGGAAATTTCCCTTATTCTGAAAAGTCGGAGCATTTTCATTTTCAATGGCTGACTTAATCCTTCAAAATATATTGTTTTTTTCAATTGATAAATGTTAAAATGCCAGAGGTGAAAAGCCATACATGAAATATTAGTGAAACATTCAGAAGGTAAAGTACAAAAACAGACATACTAAAGCTTGTTGTCTTGAAGTCATCGAAGTAAAAAAACAAGAATGAACAGAAAACCCTAAAAAGTGTAGATGAGTGCAAGACGAAAAGCTGTAGCATATCTGTATTATTTGCTATCCTGCGATCTTGTAGTACCTATCATCTCTTCTTACAGTAAAAAAGAAAAATGATACGTTAGGGCCCTTCCCTTAAAAAGAACGAACAAACAACTAATTTATATATTAATGCAATTGAGTATCATATTTCTATGTTTACAGTGCGTCCCAGAAAAAACGAAACCGAGAATTATCGATGTTCTTTTTTTACTTAATCACAATTATAATTAATAAATGACACATATTTTTAATGCTTAGATCCTCTTCGTTCATTAATTTTGATGCCATATTTCACGCATAAGTGTTTTAAAACAATTTGATGAGAGGAAACCAAAATGTCATTTGGCGGGCGGTATCTGAATTTCAAAGAGAAAATCACATTTCTAGACAGTTCAATGTTTGCCCTTTCATATATGACTCCTCAATCAGGAAAATTGAGCCAGGAATAACAAAGTTCTGTTTGTTTGTTTGTTTTGTTTGTTTTGTTTTTATTTCCACTTTTCCATATCAATACAAAGAAATATACTAATAAATATAATGAATAACATGTAAGTTTGACAAAATTTGTTTCTAGTTAAAATAAAAGTTTCTTACAAAAGGAAAAAGCAGGAGACCACATTTTTCTTTGTTTAAAGTAATGCTTGTATTTCCATAATTTGATTAAACGAGTTTGTTTTCACTGGCTGCCTACCGTAGTGATATTGTACTGATGCGCTACATAATAATATATTTACAATTTAACAATATTGTTGAGATTGTGTTCCCTTCCTCATTGAAAGAGCCGACTAGGCTTACATCAAACTTTTTTGTATAGCTTAAAAAAGAAAATATAAAAAATAACACGACATCCATCGGTTCCTTAATTTTGTGTTTGGATGAACGCGTGGAAAGAAAAATGGAGCGGCGGTCTTTTCATGTTGACATTATATCTGCGATCGTGCCACTGCAATCATTGTGTGACATTAAATGATTATGTTATGAACGGATGAACTACTTCATTTGATGTTTGCGACTAAGAATTCTTTTATTGACTCCACCACGGTTCGCACTCCTCTTCCTTTCCTCTTATGTTTTTAAGGTTGTCGGGAGGCGATTCAAATCAAACATTGTTCATTCTTATTAAAGATGAAGTCAGGGTAAAATCGTGATGCTTTCAATAACGGTAATATGACTCCGCGAAGGTTATCAGGTTTTTCTATTTAATAAAGCGACGTCTCTAGTTAAGTGTCGCTCGTTGAATAAGACTCTAAATGTGATCAAACTAAATTTCGCTAAGCCTTAGATGAAGCCGGCCTTCAAGTGTACTGCCTTATTTTTGTGTTTGGAAAGAAGCGTATCAGGATGTGTAGCCGTCTTGAATTTACGAGTTTGCGGAAAAAAATGAGGGATTTTAGTCTGTTTTTTGTGTCTGTATGCGTGTGTATATTTATCGGGACTTGACGGCGATTGGTACTCGACTTTGATCTTTTTTTCATCTTGGGAACCAAAGGGGGCTCAACTCCGCTTCTGCATCCGTTTAGCTATGGGAATATTTCGGCGGGTAAAAAGTGCACGCTGCTCCCACTTTCCATGTATTAGCCTCTGAAGATGACCACTTTTCAGTGTACCAGCCGATAATCAAAAATGTGAATATCATGAGCTGTTTTCCACTTATTAGCATAATATCGCAATGAAAAAAACAACAATATGCATGCGTTACTATACTATTGACAGAATCCTGGGGCCAGACCCGAACTAAAAGTGTAGGACAAAGGTAAGAGCAGGGGGGGGGGGGGGGGGTAAATAAACTTTAACAGGGGAAACATGGGGGCCTGACACCGTTTTAACTAAATCTATTGTAGGCCTCTTGTTTTTTTTTCTCGTTTTTGTTGGTTTGATTTGTTTTGTTCATTTAAAAAAGAAAAATCAATGATTATCAGTCAAATTTCTTTCATAATTGAGCTCGCTTAAGGTGTAATTTACATATTCTTAGTGCCTGATTTATTTATCAATCTCGCCTCGGTCGTCTTCATTGATTTTTTCATATTGTGCCCCTTCCCCCATGAAATTTACATTTTTCCTCTTTCTTTTCATTTTTGCATTAGATATGCCACTGATTTTTTTTTTAATTTGCCCCCCCCCCCCTCCCCCCCCCCCCCTGGATCCGCCACTGCCATCACACCTCGGTCATACCAGTGGCGGATCCAGGGGGGGAAAACAAAAACAAAAACAAACTAGTGCTCACTAAAGGATAATAAAAGCAAAAGATGATGATAATAATATTGATTTAACTTATTTACTCGAATTGGAGCAAAATGCTGTTACTTTTGCAACCATGTGAATCCACACCTTTAAAAAATACTAAACTGATGAACTTTCTGCCCTAGCGTACTATTTATTGCAGCGCCATCTTATGTTCAGCTTGTTAACAGTGCATATAAACCTAAAACCTGATTTTCACTTCGCAGGCAGAGGACTCGATGCGATAACCGGCAGTGAAGCGGTGAGTTACATGACTATACTGCTTCAGCTGACCTGATATGGGGCTAAAGGGGATTTTGGGGCTCTGTTTTGCAGTATTGCTTTTAGTATAGCTTTAACTGTGGGATATACAAACATTTTCCCCTACCTGACCAGGGTCAGAGGCATTTGTACACAGAGTTTGGCCAACTTGGTTTCATTCGTTCACAACTTGATGGCGTTTATTCTTTGTTTTCTTTTTGTGCTTGCCAGACAAAACATTATTCGCCATGTTGTGCCTAACTCGAATCGAGTTGGCCGAACTCTCCTGATCGATGGCGCTGAACTGGTCTAGAGTTTCCTTTTAGAAGGTAAACAGCACAAAATGATTTAAATATACATTTTTTTCACGTTCCTTTAATACCACTCGTGTGAAAAAAGTAACTTTGTCAATATTCATAAATGCGCATATCGTGAGTTATCAACGATGACCTTCATGCATAATGATACAATCCTTTGAAGTTGAAGGTAAGTGACAATAGAATGATGAGGATGTTGGTGATCATAATGATGATGAGGAGGAGGATGATAATAATTACTACCAATACTTCTAATACTGCTGCTGATATCAACAATCATGATAATGATGATAGAAATGATGATGATGATGATAATAATAGTAATAATACTAATAATAATATTAATAATCCTATTAATAATGATAATAACTGTTTTCTATACATAGCAGAACCGGTAACTGACCAAATACTAGAATCATGTTGGCATTTTGTTTTATCTTAAAACGCTTCCATGTACCATAAAAGGTGCTCAAGGCGTTCCAATATTTGGCCGCATGCATTAAAAGTAGCAATGTTTTCAATTACATAAACAAGCAGTTGCTGTCAAGCAAAATATCAAGCCCAAGCAATCGCTTGAATCTGTATCAGTGCATAACGTTTTGCTTGTGCTCAAAGCTTTTGCTTGCCTATAACGAACAATTTCGTAAGGTTTCAACAATAGCGACGTCGCCAGGTAGTGGAGCGCGGCCTCAATGCTCTCCACCGGTGTCAGACATCTTCCCCGTTTCTCATCATGTTCCGGTATGAATCCGTTTACTAACCACGCAACGTTCTCCTCGTCGAACGGAATAGTTTTCGACAGGTCTATTAAAGGGGCAATTTCATCTCGAATCTATTCGAATCTATTCTACTCCTGCATGCACTACTTTTTTTTTGTCTTCTACGGGCATGAACATGATGCTATATTAGGGACTGTTAGATTCTGCACGACGAGAACGTGGACTGCCCTTTTAAGGCAATGTGACGTCCATTTAAGGCACTTGCAGTGACGTCACATTGCCTTAAAAGGGCAGTCCACGTTCTCGTCGTGTAGAATCTAAAAGTCCCTAATGCTGATATTATTAACCCTGGCATTTTACCTTTGAAATATTTACATTTGTACACCGGACCACCTGAATCATACTTGATTGCAGAGAGAAAATGTAGAAAAAATGCCTTGCTAAAGGACATATGTGACAAGACAGGGCTAGGTATATGCTGGTATACCTAGGAGAGTCTTGTCAGCATTAACACTGTTCTTCCTGAGGGCTATACCTCAAGTGCAATATATGACCAATCTTAAATTTACCCTGGATTTAGCCTAGTCTGCAGGCACAGACCCTAATTTGACACTTTATCAACAAATCATTGTGCCTTGAGAGAAGTCTAGCCCAGCTACCTACTGGTTGTGTCAATATAGGAGCAGCTAAAGTACATGGCCTATGGTAGTCTTATAGTGCAGACTCACTTTTACGACTGACCAGGGTTTGTGCTTGCAGACTAGATTTAGCCTGCTTACCATAAGGCGCTCTGGCATTCAAGGAATTCAATGAAGGATTTACTTCACACAAGAAAGTATAAATCAATGCCGTGGCAGGAGTTCGAACCCCGAATCATATAATCCCTTATCCGTTGCCTTGTCGACAAGTCTAAGAAAAAGATTATTATAAGATCTCGACTTTCCCTTTAAGAGCTACTGTAATTAAACAATTGATTGTAGGTCCATGATTAAATGTATGCTTCCTTTTCCATTCCATTCAATATTTCACGAGTAAAGATATGAACTCAATATAAATGGCCTGTTTTCCCTGACCTTCCGTATTCTTCTTAGACTATTAGACAATGGACGAGCTTGATCGAAGAAAGAGAGTGGAAAGAGCGTTCGAACTGAAGATGATGATTGAAATAAAAGTTTTTGTTCAAGGATACAAACTAATGAAATCACCCGCTCCTTTGCAGTCATATTTTAATGGCAATGGGTAGTGCCCCTAATACTGCGACTTTTTTGCAGAGTGATGTTTTACCTACGTGAAATTCACCTTTGTTCGCGATAATTGGTAATTCGACCCATTTATTCATTTGTAATTAATTTTCATTTATTCATTTTTGTATTTATAGTGTAGCCCATTTAACATCTGTTGGTCTCAAATGGGGCAAAAATAAGGTATAACAATGTATATTCTATGTGTAACAAAGCAAAGAAGTAAAAAATTCACTTTACTCTTTGTTGGGCATAGGCCTACCGGGGGTAGAGACCTGAGGGTTACAGGGATTCAGTTCTCTTTTCGCCTCCCAGGCACAGGTGACGCCAAGTACTAAATGGTAATAATAACAATAATAACTTCTAGATCGTTTCTTTCTTACATCTCTCCTTTTAATTACTGATTAAAGAAATAGTTATCATTGCAAATCAGAAAACTACAACAACACTCTCCATCGAAAGCAAAGAAATACGGCGGAAACATACATGAAAAAACAAAGATGAGGGGTCAATATTGATCACAGTGAGATCGAGACACTGCTGAAAGACGCTAAATCCTCAACGAGTATCATCCGTCAACATCAGAAGTTTAGACCCTTTTCAATGACAAAAACAATTTTAATTAGCCATTGTTGTCTGCGCATGCGTATTTTCCATTAACTTTTCACACAATTTTGAAATGAGCGATACGACATAATGATGCATCTTTATCTATTCCGCCTTTCATTTATGGTATCAAGAGTACGTCACTGAACTGAGCACGTTTTTGTAAAAACATACTGACCAATTTCTATGTAGCTCAAGAAAACAGCTCAAGAGCGAGAGTTGTAAGCGCGCGCGAACTGATGATAATTCTTTAATTGAAAAGTGCTTTTGTTCAAGATAAAAGGGCAGATAGAATAACCACTTTCCAGCTTTGTTCATGGAAAGGTTAATATTGTCTATTCAAACCAACATACAATTCCAGGAGAGATAAAAACATGGTAAGAGAGGCTTTTATATTTTAATTCCTTTTTTTAAGAGATAGCCGGTCAAGCTTTAACTTTGTATAGACCTACAATAACATATCATCATCATATCGACTAGCTTTATAATAAAAAAAGTTTAAAAGAAAAGGTCTTCGAAGACCATGTTCTGAAATAGTTCTTTTGTAGATTCACTCCGTAAAGGAAATGATACAAACAAAAAAAAGGTCAAATGTGTAAGGACCAATAGTATTGAATATATTGATTTTAATTATAAATGTTGCATGAAAAGAAAAAATATTTTGACGATTTTTATTAACATCTGCAATAGAATAGTTGAATTTGAGTGAAGAGCAAAATTCTTCGACGGCAACAAATTTTCAATTTTACCAACATATTTCCTTATCTCTACAAAATAATATGCGATCAATTATTTTGGCTTTTGTTTTTTGTTTCATGACAGCATTCATTCAAAATAGTTGCTTGATATATAATTTTTCTGCATGGAGCGGTAATTAAACGCACTGTTTGCACTGTCAATTTTGCTTTACCATTTTCGTACCATTATTACAAGGTGCATCGAATACAATGCCAGTTTAATACGGACACAGTACTATGCATAGGCGCCGGAAGTGGGGGGGGGGGGCAGTTGCCCCCCCCCCCCCCAGTCAAAAAAGTGGGGGGCAAAACTCATTTTTGCCCCCCAAAAACGCCCCCCCCCCCCTCCAAAAAAAAGCAGTAAAGGAATAAACATGGTTTGTATTTTTAACCCAAAGGAACATAACAATAATGAAAACCTGAATTAAATTACATATACCATTCCATTCAAAGAAAAGGAAAGTTCACAGGAAATAAATTTCATAAACATTGCGCATGCTACCTATACGGTTTATAATAGCGATACGCGCATATCGTGGACATATTGTGCGAGAATGGGAAAGCGTGTCTGTTTTTTTGTTTTGATATAGGGGTGAGAAGACATGAGCCCCTGAACGCTGGCGTACTGATGGGGGGGGGGGGGGGGGGTATATCTGTACGATACCAGTGATTTACAAATGTTGTTGTTATGGCATGATTTTCCGGTATTTTTTCTCCATTTTTTGTAAGTCATACCTTTTTATGCGTTTGTTGGAAAATAAGAAATTCCTAAATTACAGTCGGGCGAAAAATACGCTTATTAAGAAGCCTTTATGTCATGGTCTGCAAAGTGGCTGGGCTCGAGCCCCCCCCCGTCACTTTTTGAAAAAGTATTTTAAAGAGAAAAAGAAAGAAAGACGGAGAGAAAAAATAAGTGACCTACCAA
This sequence comes from Strongylocentrotus droebachiensis, assembly GCA_035222895.1. Taxonomy (NCBI): domain Eukaryota; kingdom Metazoa; phylum Echinodermata; class Echinoidea; order Camarodonta; family Strongylocentrotidae; genus Strongylocentrotus; species Strongylocentrotus droebachiensis. The sequence goes on along the minus strand of JAVYIG010000138.1, from coordinate 509,267 downwards.
TGTCACAAATAAGGTATAAAAAATGCTCATCTGACCGTAATTAAATACCTAAAACCCTGAGCTTGAGGGGGCTCTGCCCCCTGGACCCCACCAAGGGCTCTAAAGGGGGCCCCTGGATGCTCATCTGACCATAATTAAATACCTAAAACCCCTGAACTTCCGGGTGCTCTGCCCCCTGGACCCCACCAACGGCTCTAAGGCCGGCCCCTGGATGCTCATCTGACCGTAATTAAACACCTAAAACCCCTGAGCTTCCGGGGGCTCTGCCACCTGGACCCCACCAAGGGACCTATAAGGCAGGCCCCTGGATGCTCATCTGACCGTAATTAAATACCTAAAACCCCTGAGCTTCCGGGGGCCCTGCCCCCTGGACCCCTACAAGGGCCCTAGGGCGGCTCCTGGATGCTCATCTGTCCATGCTCATGTACCCTTTACAGCTCATTTTGTGTATGTTCTTACCAAAGAAGAAAAAAATCAGTCAGTCACTCAATAGTGTCTGACAGTGAAGTCTAGCAAGTAAACGGGTTTCCTTGCATAATTTGAATATTAGGACACTGGTAACGTTTGAATTTTACAGATAGGACATCCATGACATATTTATAACTCCTGCAAAGTTCTACAGAATTTGATTTTACCTGCAAAAGGGACATAGTATCTTTAAACTCTGCATTCGATGCCATTTTGTGAAAATGATGAAAACGAAAAACGCTGTATTTGTGAACGAATGACAGCAGTTTTGTTCTTATTTTTTCATTTGACCGCGCCGTACAGAACCATCCACGATTTCCATGTCATGTTTGCACCCATTAATATTTTCATAGGGTTGCGTGTAATTCGCAACATCTTGTTAGTTCGTGGAGCGACCTTGGACAGTGCGAAAGAGCTTCTCAGAGACGCAGAAGCATGATAACTCATTACTCTCTTTTTCCCAAGCTGAAAATTAAATGGTAGAACCAGGAAAATTATCTTTATAGGAATGAATAATGGCTGAAGAGGAAATCTCATTTCCTCCTTGAAGATCTACCGACGCATCATATTCTGTTCACATTTTCATCAAAATGGAGATTAAAAAACTCAATGGACTGACCTGGTTTTACCAATGTTTGCTTAAACATCATAATTATTCGAGAGAGGAGAAAATGAAAGAGATTGAGATATCGAAAGAGAGTGTGGAAGGAGCGAACGGACAGCGGTCAATTCTATAAGATATATAATCAAATAAATATTATTATAATTTTCTGAGTGGTTTTTGTTTACTTTTAGCCAAAACCCTCAGAGCATGCCTATTGCTGATTCAGGAGAGAAAACAATTGGGGTAAGTGAAGATATTGTGAAACATGGTAGGCAATTTGGTATTGACATATCAAAAACAGAACTCTTAGAAGAGGTATATTAAAAAAGAGCCTGCGGGGATATGTCAACATTTTGTCTTGCATGAGAAAGTATATCGAGTACAAAAAATTACATTTTAAGGGTGAATTTAAAAAGCTTAATACAAATATGTAGGCCTACGACAAAAAATAAGAGCTAAAGAAAAAATTTGATTCGTTCGGTTGAAGCAAAAACAAACATGCTACTTGAAAAGCAATGTCTATTGTGTAACTACGAAACAGAGTTCATTTCTTTGCATAAAAGCAAACCCCCTTTGAAAAGAAACTCATTCAGACCATTCGTGAGATTTGCATCGCTTTTAGCCGTAGCTGATTTTGAAGGCTTCTTACTCTAACTAATATTTTGAAATTCAAGTTTTGACAATCGAAGTATGTCCGACCTCAGTACCTACAGTGTCCTCGTCGGTCTTCACGGCATCGGCGTCGTCCTAAATACGATCACGGTGGCCGTCATCATCGCCAGCAAGAGGCTGAGGAAGACACAGAACATCTTCACCTGTAACATCGCCATTGTCGACTGCGTTACCTCTTCCCTGGTCATCGCCACTATCCTCCTGACATATCTCCGAAACATAAATGTAAGTACTGGCTCTTTTACCGGTTCTCGAGAGGCAATAACTTGATATTCACTACAAAATAACGAATTATTATGATTAATATTTCTTTTCCTCTTTTCCTTAAGCGATGTCTTTATTTGCACAATTTCAATCCATTTTTGCATCAATATTACTCAATGATTGAGTAAAAAATAACATTAGCTTAAAATATTCATCAATTCTTCTGGCTTCCTATTTTCGTTATTAACACATTCATATATTACAAACAATCTTAGCAACGACTGGAATACAAAAAAAAAGCATGTGGGTGGATAACAGAACCATTGGCAATATATTTAACGTAACATTTATAAATTGTTTATTGCGCATAATTTAAAACAATATTCAGGAGAGTTTATTTTTTGTTTCCTACGTCCTTATCTACAATTAATATATTTTGGTTTATTTGTATTTCTACTTGAGTGAAATAGGTTAGGTATGAAATTACATATTATTTTCCAAAACATAATCACATCCTCACATCAGTTCTACAAGATTCGAAATATTACATTTATCTTCTAGATCATTGACATAATTTTATCTATCTAACCAACACTGCGGGAATATTTCTTTAATTTTGTATATCAAAAATCAAATAAGAGCTGTTGAGCGTTCACTGTTTTATTGACAAATACCATTTGTAATCAAATTATGAATTTTCAATAAACCGGCATCTTGCCATTCTCGATAAAATTTTATTTTCCTTAAAGGTAATCATACTATTTTTCCAAATAATTTACTTTTTGAGTATTTCTTACTTTGAACATATCAATGAATTTCAGTTATGATCAAGTACAAAAAAGATCTACATAAAATTCTGGCAAATTATGTTTAGAGCATAATAAATTCATATCTTTTATATTGCAATTGAATTGTAAACAAAGTGGTAAATCCCTTAATTTTTATGATCAGTATCGAAACATATTTTTCCAAATAGAGCCAACGAGATTGCCATGCCAAACGAAGTGAAGATATTTTACACGCAATATCAATCATATTCAATTTACCATTTTCAATATTATTTATATTTATAATACGTTTGATTTTTTAATCTTGTTTGGGATTACATAACAACACAATACACTAGTCTATTCAATATCGGTAAAAACATGTTTTGGTAATAGTACGATAATTTATGACGCCGCTAACATTTTTAAAACAATTATCCTACCATAAAAAGAAATTTCGAATATTTGATACATTTCGAATTTGACTATTTTTACATTACAGTTTAAATCTTGTAACAATTTCGTATTTTCGACTTGCATAGTCTCCAAAATCGTTAATTCCATTCATAATATTGTACATCATTTACAGAATTCACAAATAGTGTCGTATCATCTGCATATTGGGAAATGTTTAAACTATCGAGACCTTAATTAACACTGAATATATCAACCCCCTTAATGTTTTTATTTTGTCTTATTTTAAATGCTAATATTTCCACTACTATGTAAAAAAAAAAGTAATGCCTGTATTAAATGGGCATCCCTGGCGAACTCCTCTTTCAATAATAAACTTTTTTGAAATCCATTCATTATTTATCACACGACCAATGGCGTCAGTATAAAATTGTTTTATCCAGATGATAACAGATTCTTTGAAATTGAATTTACGTAATACATGAAAAAGGAAAAAATAGGATACATTGTCAATTGCTTTTTTTTTAAGTCCAAAAAGAATATAATACATGAACTATTGGATTTCTGCTGCGGACCTTTCAGTAAACTTATGCAACATGGAATGAACCTCGGAATAAAAGACCAGCATGTACAATGCCACAATAGCCGTCAACATACCAAACAAAACAAATATTGAAAGATCTTTCAAAACAAATTGAGTATAAGATTATGGATTTTCATACAAATATAACTTTTCTGAAAAAGAGGCGAATTTAGGGTTTATAACAGGAAATGGACGTTCGTTTGTCATTTAAAGTTCCAAAGTGTCTCTCGTAAGACACCATGAATAACAAAATATCCAACTCTCTATATTCATACTTTAAAAAGCAGTCCAACTCTCTATTCATACTTTAAAAAGCAGTCTTCGTTCTTTCGTTTCAGATAACAATACTTCACTTGACAACGCGAGCATTTGTCATAACCGGTATATTCAGCACTTTAGCAGTGGCCATTCATCGCTTCATCATCATCCGTTTCGACCCGTTCAACAAGCGTAACCTCGCCACGGCACCTCGTTGTATTGCCGTATCTATCGTTATTTGGATCATTCCCGTCGGGACATTTATCACCATCAAAACATTTAACAAAGACGCACGCGTCGAAACGCTTATTTTCCCCATTATTACATTTGCATCGCACGCAATATGCGTTGTTTGCTATACTATTGTGTACTCGACAATTGCAAGCGTAGCGCGTAATGCCGGCTTATCCGACCGCATGTTAGTACGTCGCATCAAACAAAATAAAACAATTCTGACTACATTCGCGCTCGTTGTAGGGACAAATGTCGTCTGTTGGTTCCCACTTAGTCTTAGTTTCTTCATTAGCTACATACGGCCAGACTGGGTTTTCAACCTGAGTACCTTTAAGCTCAATTCTTGGTTCAGGGTTTTTGCCAACGTGTCACGGGGTCTTTTGGGACTAAACGGAATTCTTAATCCGATCATTTATTGGACTCGTTTAACTGACTTTCGCAACCTTATTGGTTTGCCACGTTGTTGCAAATCCGCGAGCAACGCTAGTAGCAGTGAACCTGAGAGCGCGAAAAACGACCTTTCTCTCCAAACTCAGGATAGTTCCATTCCTGATCCTCAAGACTGCAGTACATTTCAAGAGCAGGGTGTTTATGCTGTCTCTACTTAAGTCCAGGCATGCCAGATTTAAGCTGTGTGGGTCTGGAGCAGGGACACCCCATAATAATTTTTCGTAATGCAACAACATTTATGCATTGGCCTATGTGAAACGTCAGGATACGAATTATTTCATTCACCTAGGAGTCTCAGTCAAATATAGATGTTGTAAGCATGCGTGATCAAGAAACGCGTATAAAGGGGTGTTTTTTATAGATTGGATGCGGTCCGCCCGGTACCGCGCTAAGCGGTTAAAAAAACGTCAATTTTGGGCCATTTTCAAAAAGGTTATTTTTTCCAAAGCCTTCTGTACGCGCCGGTGAAAGCGTTTAGGGATATTTCTGGATCCTGACTCCGAATTGATTTTTTTCAAAGAAAGGATTTATGATGACTGAGCTTCAACCCATTTGGAAGTGTATAGGTTGATGTTTTTGCTTCTCAATTGAAACAGATTTGTACATAGTGAACTTTACATCAGAAGTGCAATTTGATTTATTTTACATTGTTAACAACTTAAATGGTAACCCCTATTGCACTTCAAAATGCTCAAGAGTTACAATTTTACAATACTAATAAAAGTACACTTTTGTTAAATATACGTTTAGGGTGTGAATTTGGGAACCACGCAAATTACTGATTTATGATGTATTTTGGCTTCAGAAGAAATCCTCGTTTAGGGTGTTGGAAAACCTGTGGCCACGCATAAAAAGTATTTCTACATGAATGGGACCCCTGGGCTCTTTCCCTTTTACGAATAAATGTATCTTAATGGCCCAAATTCCAATGGCATGAATTAGTTGTTGCTAGGTTGGACACACATTATTGCTTGCCCTACCTAACAACACGTAATATATGCAATTTGCATTCTGACTATTTAATACAGTTATTCGTAAAAGGTGAATGAAATAATTTGGTTGCAAAATTTCGTACTGTCTGTGTTCAGTCATGTGGCTCACTAAAAGTAGATACAAGTTTCTTGCACCATGGTACGGTCCCTCGTGGCGCTGAATTGTTAATATGAGCCGTTCAAATCTAAGGGAACACTTTCGCACTTCATATATCCAGATAGTGGTGTGTAGATAAATTTTATATGTACATGATACACGCCCCGGGACATGTTGATCCGCTGTTAATTTCGCACATTGCACAAATTCGTAAACTAAACATTGGATCAAATACTGTTATTTTATCCCAAAACTTCACCGTAAACTTAAATAAAAAAAACCGATTGTAAATCAATTCCCCAACTGTATTTTCTTTTACGAAAAGAGTCAGAATCAATCGTTGCCGAAGCATCTGTTGGATCACCGGTAAATCTAACCTGGTGTCAGCACTTAAAATCTAGGATGGTCGTGTACAAAGTGTAGGTATATTATTCACAATGTCAATAAATGTATTTAAAAAAAATGTATAGGCCTATTTAAAATAGATAACAAGGTTTATAGATTAATAAAGAAATAATGTATTTTTTGTTTGAAGAGTAAAGAATGCTTACAAGAATGTAAACATTAAAAAATGATATCATGCCTCAGGTCTCAAGAAAAAAAAGTTCTTTATCTATGTTTGAGGAGTAAGAATGCAAAACATCGATTAACGCTATCTTCACGAAAATGAAAGTAGTGGTATGTGACATTGCTTACAGTGAGAGGAACAACATATGTGTACGATTGGTTGATATCTATTATTTTTGATGTAACGGGGCCCTGTTTTGTTTCTACTCAAATCGTGTAGGCTTCACTATGTAAAATGTTAGATATTTTACAGATGTATACAATATATGTTAAATAAGATACAATAAATCAGCTTGAGCAAAGCACAGTATTGAGTGATCACGATTCTGCGTCTCTGTGATGTTCTTTCGGACGGCTCAAGGTAAGTACACGAAGCTGTCACGTATTGTGGTATACAAACATGAAATGTTTCCATTTTATTCCAAAAAAAGACGCATTCAAATCGAAGAAAAAAACAGTGGTCAATCGTTCACACATACATCATTCTAGCTATTTATCAATATCACAGACTTCGCCACTCAAATACAAAGTTCACCAACGGCATTGAATGCAAGGGTTAAAAAGTTGTTTGACATGGAGTCAGAATTTCCTCATAGGGTCATGTTTTTATACGCGACCACTTTTGAGTTCGGAGAGTGATCTTTGACGGTGCGAAAGAGCCTGATCAGCGAGACGCGGAAGCGTGATCACTCAATACTGAACTTTCTTCAAGCTGCGTATTGAGTGGATGATTTTCCAGCGTATGTCGTTTTTTGTGTATGTGTCTTTTACACACACACACAATTATATTTTAGAAATAATATATTTTAGTCTCATATATTTTTGCAAGTGTGATTTATTAAGTTACTGAAAAAAGGGGTTCTTGGGTGAGTTTTTGTGTGTGCTTATTTTTGTGCTTATTAAACATAAGTTTAGAAATCAGCCTACAACTTATTCAGAAGTATTGCTTGTTTGAATAACAAGGGGGATGAATAAATGTGTGTATATTCGAGTGGGCATGCATGGGCGTGTGGTTAGTGGGATGCATGCAGTTCTGAATATATTTAGTCGATTATATGCAATATGAATAACCTTTAAATATACATATATACACTGTTGGTCATAATGGTGGAATTTTTTTTTTTTTACCTCAATTTATTGAATGATTTTGACAATGATTTATTCCTAATAGATCCATATAATAGTATACATTCTCAGATTTCATTGAATGACAATTGGGGAGTGTTTGTTTTGCGTGACTGCTAAAGCAACTAGGGGACATACGTCCTTAAGTCATAACTGACAGTAATGGGGATTAATACCTCATAAAAGGGCACTAATAAAGCACATTGAATAAAGCACATATGCAATAATTCATTGGATTTTGCCCTGACCCCCAACATAAAAAATCTTCTATGTGGGCATGCCTTGAACCATAATGCATGGCCCTACAGAGGATTATTTTAAACAGTTTTAGTCTCATATATTTTAGAAACATGGAAGTGTGATTTATTAAGTTAATGAAAAAAGGGATTTCTCATGCCATAAGAATAATATCAAAGCATACTTTGTTTTACAAATGCAAGAACTAAATGATCAAATAAAAAACACTCGACTAAAAAAGATTTTTTAAAAATCGAATTAAGGAAAATCACCCTGTGCCTCACCAATTGAAATGGATGAACATGTCGATGACTTACTACACAAACCACAAAGGATTTCTTTAGGCATTACAATAGGGTATTGAAATCCCTCTAAAGTTGATTTCATAAGTGAATTCAATCAAAACAAGACCTACCTAAAAACAGCACGAAAGAAATTTGTTTCTTTAAAACTGATCTATTTCTAAAGAATATGATTTGAAAGTAATCAAGTTTCCACATTATCTTCATTGATTCCTTCCTATAAAATGTGAGATAACACAAATATTGCACCAAACATATGTACATGCTTTCTCTCACAGATATTTCAGCCTTTTCACTGAATGAAAAAGGCCAATTTGTCTACAAAAGTAGCTTTTGTACAACATTTATATAAATTCAGTTTGGAAATGGAATTCCACATATTCCTGATTCGCCTCACTCGCTAGATAATGTGTAGTGTAACTTGAATGCAGCATGAGTTGGCTACCTGACATTGCGATTTAATTTGATTTAAATTCAATAGCATCGAGGGATTTAATAATATCACAAACCCTCCAAAGTACGTTTTCGCATTTCAAAAAGATGACAAGAGTAAGGTATTAAAACAGAACAGACAAAAGACATGAAAGTGGAAATTGTGTACGTTCAAGTAATATTGTTATAAAAAGTCATCATTAAAAGAGTGTCGTTGCTAATAAACACAATATCACAAGACACTCATTCCGATATAAGGAAGAGGTTTCTATAAATGTCAACCTAGTGACGGAAATGGCTCAGAACAAAACTAAAGACAGCAATGGTTTGTAGTATGTAGTTTTAGTCATGGAGATACATATACGTCTACATTTCTTGAATATATTGTCTGAAGCCACAATGGCATTTAACCCTGTGTTAAATGATACATGTTAAGGCCCTTATGGCTTCAAACAGACTATAATATTATACATGCAAAAACTATTGGAAATCTGAACTGTGTCTTTATTACAACACTACAATGAAATTGGTGCAAAATTTCTTATTTGCTTCTTTATTTCAAGAAGGATAGCACTCCTTTATTGTGTAGGAACATGAGGTTGCAATGTACATATTTCAATTGACCTTTGATGAGTGTGGTAACTATAAAAACAGAGGTCAGAGGTTATCTGAGGTCATATGTAATGGTGATTCTAGGCATCGTGATCGAATACTATTTAAGAGGTGCTACAAAGTTATCAGGTATATATGTATATAGATCCAATGACATCATCAATGCTTAAAAGGCATTACCGGGGTATATAACATTATACAAAATGTAAACATATATATGTACATATACTTCACATAAATTGCATATGTGACCCGGCACCACAAAACCAACAAAAAGTCGCAACCAGCGATTCTCCGTAATCAGCTAAAATGTCAATTTAGGTGAAAAAAATAGATTTTTGTTTTTTTGCATTTTCTGAAAGAGTGGTCTTTTCTGTACCTAGTATCAAAATTTGGAAGTCTAAAACATAGTAGAAGATGTGTTTTAAACGGTTTTTCTAGACCAGTTTTTTTCGCACAGCCTTCGGTCTCTTCCAAAATTTGATCACTTTTCCCGAGCGAAATTATCGTAGTCCGGAAATGGTCGGTCGTTGCTAACGGGTCGTGCTACGCGGGCTGTGATTGGTCCGTTATAGCAATCGAGTTCCAGATTTGCGTTCGTCTTATATTCTTGATTGTACATCACATTTCCAGAATTTGTTGATCAAGAGTAAGAACATTATTATATTTTATACATTTGAGAGTGACAAGTTGCGAAAAAGTCTACAACGTCGTTACAATGCCAGGTTTTGTACGTGAGCAGAGCCGTGGGATGGTACCGGGGTGCACCGACGCAGATGCCCGGGTAGCTCGGGCGGTCAACGAAGCGATGATGCGGGGGCTAGCTGCGGGGGATCAGGCCAACCTTACAGCTTTGCTTACTGAACACTTCGGGCAAGACAGCGACGAGAGAATTCCTGATAATGTGGTTACAAATAATTGCCCAGATGTATACAAAACAAGATAGGTGACAGGCAGTGTTATGTAAGGGGGAACAAAAAGACTGCGGGTCCACCATGAATAGGCATTGTCTAGTGCAGGTGTCTCGGCACTATGTTGCAGTTCACTTAATCTGTCCAATTACAACTCTATACATTTACAACATAATAACTTTTGAAAGACTTAAGTCCACACATTGAAACCTCAGAAACATAATGAGCAGACTATGTTTGACCATCAGGCCAAATTTCAGCCTAATCTGAAAATCTCTTCATAGTGGTTGCTATGGCCTTTTGATTCACCCTTCTATTGATTTCCCTGTGGTTTGCTTGCTCCGCATGCTTGAATAGCCCCAAACTTTAAAGCTCTCTTTCTCACAATTTAATACCAGTAACCTCCCTCACCAGCTCTTTTCATTCACTAAATTGAAAGGGTTAGGAAGCTTCAATTTGGACAAGTAATATACCATTTTAATGAGGAGAACTTCTTCTTTCATAATCAGATGAAATCAGCAAAATAATTTTTGCGACTTTTTGGTGGTTTTGTGGTGCCGGGTCACATATAGGTGATGTACAGTCGGTCAATCAAATACACATAATTATACTTTAATAGAACCACGTGGGAAATTGTATTTCCCCAACAATGGAAGAACCAAAGCAGTTGGCTTAATTTTACATCATACATAATTCTCCTCTCTTTGACCATCAAGAAAAATCGCAATAAAAGATGAGTAGATAAGAAAGTACACGTATTAATCACATAATATCATGTCCATCCATGTTTCTACAAGTATGAATTTCTATGACAAATAGGTGGCAATTCTTTCAAGAACATTTTTTTTCTAAATGCTTCATTTACATGTCCCACCACCCCCCCTCAATAATGTCCCCTTTGTATTTTAAATGTAATGTGAAAAACAATTTGAAGTGAAGGGAATTATCAATTATATTAAAGAGGAGGATCTTATCAAAATCACTGGCTTGATACGGTAGAAATTTCACAGGTTGTCCAGAATTAAAGGAGGTAGAGAATGTATGAATGTTCCCCTAAATAACCCTACCGCAAATACAATGTTCGACAGTGGATGGCGACCTTCCCCCAATACTGCAGCGGTTAGCAGATGCACTGATACAATACTGGGGAAGGAATTAAAGTTAATACAAAGTTTTGGTATGGGGTCATGAATTTCGTTCTAATGAATATATTGGAAGCATAAGCGATCCTACAATATTATGTGATCGTTGTCGCGGTCGAAATTGAGTCTAAACTTATGAAATTGTAAATATTGTACTCTTTATGTTATATAGCTCCCTCTCAAGGTCAAGATATTAATTAAGCTATGAAACAATGTTTCTTGACTAAAATCGACCGATTAGCTATTCCCGTTTAGAAATTATTTATCTGAACTACATATTCTGAGATTGTATGGTTGCAGCTACCATTATACGGCCGTAGGCTCTATTTGAAATTATCAAAATTTACCGGGAGCACCGGTAAATTTTTATATTCAATTTTTCTCGAAAGCAGAAGTGTTTTAGGAGCTAAATTTTCTAGTGCTTATAATACATTCACAGGGGTGTCCAAATATATCAAAATTGCAAAGAATCACTATCCACCCAATTTTCAAAATTTTCCGAAACTTTGTATTACCTTTAAGACAAGGTTCCTTCCGGCTTCCATGGACAATGTAAAGTAGTGTCAACTTAATTACTTATTTCATTAAACTATTGTTAATGTTTCATGAACTCCCTGATGATTTGATGAGATCCATGTAGGCACCTTTATAATCTGTTACGTGCAGTTTATTATTTCCAAAACTATAATTTCTATCAGACTTTCCAGTCCTTGACCTATTGTATTTGTAAGGGAACCTGAAGTGTCTTTGCCAAATAACCCATGGCCAGTGCTGCCCTCTTTGGCCAAATACTGTAGTTGCTTTATTGAGAATTGAGGATATATTGCCACAAAGCCTAGTTTGGATCCATAGTTATGATGTGAAAGTTGAATTGTGATGATATGAATAAGAAACATGATTTTATTACTTGTCTGCTCATGTAATCCACAGATGTTGTACTGTGCTAGATTGTACAATATATCTTAATGTAGGTATTGTGTGATATCATGTACATAAACTTCTGGGCAAATCTCTCATGTATTTTACCCCAAACTTTTTGAAATTCAGCCCTTGATTTACACTGAAGAATTCTGGTGGTAGCAAAAAATTAGTACCCGGTATGTAAAAATCTGAAATTTCATTTCACGAAAAAACGTGTGATCGTCTAAGTAAATTAATCACACGTGACCGCGTCTGACCAATCATGTGATTAGGATCTAGGAGTGAGTTGTATAAAATTGCTTTATGATAGTTTCTCACAACATACATGTACAGTTTCATAGGCAACTGTGTACATGTATATTAATAGGCAGAATTCAAGATTTCCATTAAGGTACACCCTGCCCATCTACATCTACATGTAACCCTAATATGGTCTGGAGAGAGACGGAAGGGAGTTAACTATGTGGACAAAAATTTAGTTAATGCCCTCCTGGCTCTCATGGTAGCAGTATGATCATATAAATCTTCAATATACAAACAAAAGCATGCTATCACTTTCATGCTGTGAATTTCTTTTAAAACTATTTATGTACATGTATATCAGCTACTGGGTAATATTTCATTACAGACTGTACAACAAGACTACTTCTATCTACATGGAGAGTGATATACAGAAATGGTATACTTGTTCTATAACGACAAAGGGGGAAGCATTCTACAACATCATTTGAACAACATTTCATGAATTGAATGACTTTGGTTGGTTCCGGCTATAAATGGACACAATTAAAATAGGAAGTCCTTGAGCTTTCATTGGTTTCAAACTATAAAATGGAAAGTATAGGCAAAAAAACACATAATACACAATTTAAAAACACCTCCTACTCTTTGGTAGTGCAAATCATTTGCCAACAACGTCATCACATTTACTCTTCTAAAAAATAATTGCAAACACTGTTGATATCATACAAACAATAAACATAAACAAGATAAACAAGACTGCGCTCTAATATCCCTCCGCCTACATGTAAATTCATTGATCGATGATCCTGTGACCTTCTACATATCTGACCTCACAGATCCAAATGCTTATCATTTAATTTCCTAAGTTGTTTTAAATACTTGAGCGCAGTTTGGTCAACATTGGTTCAAATTTTGTTCAATTATCACAGTAATACGAAATTTATTGGACTTTGTAACACTTTTATGACCTGTGACCTTTGACCTTTCAAACCCCTGCATGCTCATACATGTTTCATCCAAGTTTGGTTTAAATTGCTTCAATGCTTTTCCTGTCATTGCGGTATAAACAAGATATTTTATTTTTTAGCATTTTTACAACCCTATGACCTTCGAACTTCGACCTCTTCCACAAAATATCTAATCACTTCATCCTTGGCCGCTCATACATCCTCCATCCAAGTTTGGTTAACATCCATTCAATAGTTCCCAAGTAATCACAGTAACCACAGTAATGAACAGCGGGACAGACAGACGGATAGATATACAGACAGACAATCCGAAAACATAATGCTTTCAGCCCTCAGTGACAGAGGCATTCAATTTCTAATGTACTTTGGTTCTCACATAAATTTAATTAACTACTATATCAATAATATTACAATATCAATAATATTACAATGCTTTTATAGAGCATATCACTGCCACGTACAGTGTCCCTATGCGTTGATGAATGGACTATGGCTAGAATTTTAATCAGCAATGAAGAGGTGTTATTCTGCCCTCTGCTCTTTGTTTGACTTCTAGAAAATCACACCTAGATGAAATTTGCTTCTATCTCACCTATGTAAATTATATGAAGACGGCAATGTAAACTCTACTTCCTGAATCTATTACTACATATCACTTTCGATTCCCTAGATTACCGCTATACATTTATTACAAATTCCAGGTTTATTTGAAGAAAAGGTAGTTTAGGCAAAGATTTCAAATGTAGCAGATTAATGCAGTGGTCTCATAGTCTATTTTAGGACATGGACAACGCTTGTCTCCCTATGTTCAAGGAAGGGTGTGGTACGTCTGATCAAGAAGTTACCAGTTACTTCTTGGTCTGATGGGGAGGGGTTGGTGGGGCTGAATCGCTGCTGTAAAACTTTCCTGGTTGTGCCTCAGTCCAAGACAGGAAAAAGGAGATCTTGGTTACCTTAGGTTACTATACTATGGATGTATTCTGATTGGAAGGGGTTTTATCTCCTCATCAATTCCTCCTGGTTGTGTCCAAGTCCAAGACACAGCATGCAGAAGAATTCAAGCTTCATGACCATGTATCCCTGGTTTCTAGGGAGGAGTGTGGCAAGTCGGAAAGAAGGAGGGCGTTTGCTCGATCGGCTCATGATAGTAGTCCAAGGCAGGAGGACATGGGCGACCTAGGATCCGCAAGGTTCTGGGGATGGCATAGATGTCATGACACGCGTGGTGGGAGTGGGACGGATTCTCCCTCATCATTTTCTATTGGTCTCTTTTTACTGTAAAATTAAAGATTTTTACCTTTTTTGGGAGCCAGGGGGCGGGACCGACGCCCCCCCCTCCCCCACGTGGATCCGCGCCTGGGCCACAACAATCACACATGTCTTCTGAGAACAATTGACATTTACCAATATCCTACACATTGATATCGGGTCATAATTTTGCAGATCCTCTCTTGTCCGGCTCAGCAGTACGAAGTTGGCAAGAGTTTAAGTTCACAAAGGCTCAGTTGAAAAATGATGCTTGGCTTGGTTTGATTTTTCTGTTTTACCTGTCTGCTATAATTAAGTAAGTAAGTATCCCACTTACTGAGCTGACTTCGTAGTTGATGTACACTTGCTATGATCCGTGTGATACGAGCGACTGTAGATCGGACGTGCACACATACATGCACACGTTTTGCTCAGGCGTATATTCGACAAAATAATCTTGTCTAGTAATTAAGCAGCCAGGGGACTGATAGCTTTAAGCCCTCTCTGATTGACTTGGCAATGAGGATTAATAACTTAACAAAGGACATTTGTACATTTACTTGGTTTTAAACACACTGCTCTACCACTGAGCCATCGCACCTCAGTAACTTCCAGTTTAAAATGGCTGACATCACAGAGGCATAACAAGACAGAAGAGGGACCCATTGGCAAATAGATAAATGAACTAATATATTGTATGTATTAAACGTATTTTTTAGAAATAGGCCTATGCCTGATACGCATGGTTAAACAATTAGATGGCTCTACTCTTAGGGGTTTCGAGAACATTAATGTCCTCATCTACAACTATGGAAAATACTATTTCACACACGATCATGTGACAATCGGTCTGTAATCAATTTACTACAAACTGAATTCCGCACTTCACCTCCAGACCCAGCACTGTGCTATTAAATGCAACTTTAACCCCAATCCTAAACCTAACCTCAAAGCATGATACATTGTATTATATTGGTGACGTGGTTGACACTTACAATCCTCCATTAAAAATACACACCCTCCACTTCATAGGAGCATTTTATTTATTTTTTTACAATTTCTCGATTTCAGAGCCTTTCTGGTTAAAGTAACTATATTCAAAGCATGATATAGTGTATTATTACACCAGTCTCTGTATGAAATTCACAATTCTAAATTTAAATACACACTCGTCACTCCAAAGGGAGTATTCCAGCCATTTTCATCCAAACCACAATCATATTTGCATCCTATCATGTACCCAATCATACCCTCCTTAAGCACACAAGTGCCGTACCTTGGCTAACATCACTCAAATATAAAACATGTATCAGTGGTCTTTTATCAACATATCTACCATCGTGGCTAATAGAGCAGGAATTCCTATTTGAATATTCATGTACTAAACATCAAAGTTTGATATTTCAAGAGAGTCATAGAGATAGGGCCCTAGCGTGAAAAACTGTACAAATTGTGATATATTACTGCAAGAGGATTTTAACCTTCAATCATCACTGCATCAATATTTAATTTTGTTTTTTAAGGTTTTTGAGAAGAAAAAAATAATCAGCACATATTGTGCTTTGAGCAAAAATATCCGGATGACCGTGCAAATTTTGTTTTATGAAAGGTGAATAAACTTTGCATTAAACCACACGAAATTCTAATATTTTTGTGAGAAAATCAACTTCTGTTTCCATCCCAGGGCTGATAAGTTGGAACGGAATGAATGTTATCGGCTTCTGAATGTCAACACATCGTTTGCAATCTATGGGCATAATCATAAAGTAATATAAAACGTTTTTCAAGTATTTGCGTCATAGCTTTTTGTTATATCTTGGTGTGAGAGGCAATGTAAATATATATGTTAACAAAAAAGGTGACATCATGACAAATACCACTTTTATATTATGTTTAGAGTTGAATGAACTTATCAATAAGAGTGGGTGCCAAGCAGAAAGACGCAACTGGACGCATGACCAAATTTCTCGAAATGTTCATTTTATAATTTATTTCATTCTTTGACCGTATCTACATATCGTCTTATTGTGAACAATAATAACTTAGAACTCCTTGAAATAATTTCGTCATGCTTTCATAACAAACATACAGAAATTTAGCAAGTGATCAGATAGATTGTGCATTGCGATTCATATACATCATCAAAATGACCTCCTCTCCATCGACGACCATTCCATCTGTGAGATCCTGTATGCATATAATTACATTGCGATCTTGACCGATGTAGTGTGCAACCTGGAAAGAACAAGGCTTTTATGAAAATACACTGTCGCTCATATAGTTGGAATATTTTAGTTTTACCCCAATTTATGGAATTATTTTTAAATAGTTTATTCCTAATGGATCTAGATAATAGTATACATTCTCAGATTTTATTAAATAATAATTTGACAATGTGTGTTTTGCGTGATTGCTAAAGCATGTGTATGCTACCAACCTGTATGCTACTATGCTTATTTATTTATTTATTTATTTAAAATGGTTTATTTCATTAAAAAACATTCACGGCCCGAGAGCCGAATTGCAGTTTCTTTTACAAAGTATACACCAATGACAAAGTAAAATTACACGTAAAACATTATGCATGGTAACATTATGGTAGTTAAATTGGAATTCTTTTGTACATATGATATATAACTGTGCTTCAACGACATTGGCAACTAGGGGACCTATGCTCTTAAGTCATAAATGACAGTAATGAGGATTAATGCCCCGCAAAAGGGCACTAATAAAGCACATCGACACGGTTTTGATCCTGGGGCCTCGCATTTATGAGGCTTTGTCACTGAACCATGAATGTACGCAGCGGGGGCTAGGGTAGGGGGGAGTTTCCATGTTTATTTTTTTATTTTTTAATGCAATACATTTTCTATAATTTATTGCATTATACCCCGGTCCCCAACATAAACAAATCCTCTGTGTGCCCATGCTTTTAGCCATAATGCATGGCCGTCCAGAGGATTACAAGGCTTGAATCCAAATTTAATTTATTAATAATACAAAGAGAGAAGCATGATTTGTTGAAAGATTAACGTTCTATTAGATCTACTTTAATGTTATATAAAACAAATAATGAATGTTTTTCATTTGTTCAATAGTGCGAATATTTTCATGAGTTGAAAGATTGACACTCTATACAACGACGCATCAGCCGAGTTGAATAGAACGTTAATCTTCCTACTCATGAAAATATTCTCATTATTTAAATCATAACCATTCATTATTTGCATACTATTTTACCTAAGTGTTGATTAACGTATGTCAAAGGACGTTAGTGTCGGGCTTGGAGTTGAACCCCGTACCTTGTGATCTGCAGTCGGGTGGCTTATCCACTAGACCACAATACCTTGCTGAAAGATGGAAAGAACACAACAAACTAGAATTTGCATGTAAACAAACATTAAAAGGCAAAGTCTGTTCTAATTCTTAGTTTGCCTTTTACAATTGTTCTATTTCAGAGCCTTCTAACTATTGAAGGCATGATACAGTGTTTTAACACACCAATCACTGAGTTACACTTACATTTCTAAATTCGATATGCACACTCTCAACTCTATAGGGTGCATTCCAGCCATTAATATCCGAACCACAATTATGTTTGCATCTATAATCAGGTACCCAATCCAACCTTCCTTAAGAACACAAGTGCCACCATGCCTTGGCTAAACTCACTCTGAGAAAATATCAATAGTCTTTTATCAACATATCTACCCTCGCGGCTAATATAATTTATAGAGCAGGAATTCCTATTTGAATATCCATGTGCTAAATAATCAAAATTTGATTTTTCATGAGAATTATGGACGTATGCTGTGCTTTATCTTGCAAAACTGTACAAACCGCAACAGGATTTTAACATTCAAGCATCACTGCAACAGTATTTCATTTATTGTTCGTATACAATTTTTTGGGCCAAACAGAAAAATCAGCACATCTTGTGCTTTGAGCAAAAATATTCAGATGACCGTGCAACTTTTTTGTTTATGAAAGGTGATAACACTTTGAAATATGTACAGGATAAGACAATGGATGTATGCATGCAGACAAAATAACCTTTTTTTTCTCTCTGCATGTATAATGTACAAATTAATACAAGGACGTAATTATGAAAATATATTAGGTTCCATACTAATAATAATAACAATATTGAATGGCTTTTCTTTCTTGTGACACATTTGAAAGAGGGAGAGGGGGTGAGAGAGCAAACGGGGAGTGAGAAAGAAATAGTGTGTGTCAAACAGAGGAACATGTCAATCATCGAAAACAGGAAAAGAAACAGCATGAATTTCCCATTATTTCATGTATACACAAAGCAAACACAGACATTGGTAATAAAAGAAAGCATTAACTTCATATGTTAATAATTTACCCCTTTCGTATCTCATATTCGTGTCGCCTCGTTCTCAACATTTACCTTTCTAAGATATGATAAATTGCAACAACACGAAATGCTAATACTTATGTGAGAAAATCAGCTTCTGTTTCCATCCTCGGGGTGGTGAGTTGGAACGGAATGAATGTTATCGGCTTTTGAATGTCAACAAAACGTTTCCAATCTATGGGCATAATCATAAAGTAATATAAAACGATTTTCAAGTATTTGCGTCATAGCTTTTTTTTCAAATCCTGATGTGAGAGGCAATTTAGTGTCATAATTAGTTCCTCCTTTCTTCATTCAGCCATTTTCTTCAGAAGCAGACAGGTGCCACCTTCATGACGATCAGCAGTTAACTATACTATACCGAAAACAAAAAAGTTTCTCCAAGCAACTTGGCAATTGCCGCATAGTCGTTATTAAACAGTCAGGTTCTATAGGCTCATACCCATTCCGGGGTGCTGTTTTAAGGATGGCCGATCTGAAAGGGTTTGTGTTATCCATTCTTCTTTGTCTTCTTTTACAATGTGCTCCATCTCTGCAAGGTAAGGAATCAGGTTGTTTTGTCAATTGAAATTTGGATTGATTGTTTGAATATGGCTAATGATGTTTCATGTATTAGGCTTGCACATTTTTTGTTAAAATTTTAGTCCGTTACAATTTAAATATGCAAACAAATTATTACGTTTGCAAAACCTAAGGGAATGTCATTAGCTTCGTCCATTACCTTTTGAAATATTCACACTTTAAAAATGACGAATTGGGTAAATCGAACATGATTCCATTGGAATATACAATAGGGTTTTTGAAATTTCCCTTTAGTTGATTTCTTGAAAGTTTTTGCGATCTCGTTAAATCCTCTCTATATGCATTTTTTATCTTCAAGAATTATTGCGAGTCTGTGCGTTGGTTTTTGATAAATTTAACTTATTCATATGCTGGTTCATATTTGAAATGGGCGTATTTTTATTAATATCTTTCCATTATAAAGGAATTGCGGATATAACAGAATACAGCTCCATTAAATTACAGCGAATGTGGTATTTTTGCACGAATTCATCATAACTTTTAACAAAAATTATCCTTTTTTAATAAATGTTACATTTTTATTACGCCATTATTTATCCAATCAGACTTAAAAACAACCTTCCCAGTTATTTTGATACATGAATTATTCTAAATAATTTGATTATGAATAAAATAATCACTTAGGTTCTCCAAAAGAGTTACGTCGCTCCAGGCTACTAACATTTATTTTATAAAGGAGTTATTAATTTCCATCAATTGTTCTGTACTTGTTAAATTTCAAGTCCAAAAAAAAACATTACCTAATTTTATCATATAAAATTCAAAAAAACATTTCCAGTTGCCTTTATTTCTTTATTTAACAATCTCATCAACCATGCGATCCTGAGTCCTATTATAAGTGATGGTAAATGTTTCATTTCCAAACCCCCTTTAATATAATCTGCTATAATTGTATTCCGATTGATCCTGTCTGGTTTACGATTTCAAATAAAAGAGTATATCATAGATTCAACTTCATGAATAAATAATTAAGGGGTTGATGCATAATAAAAGAAAAGTAAGTTGGGAAATGGCAAATTATTTGTCAAGTCTCTCATCGACCATATTCCCAAAATTCGTTTTAAAGTTTGTAATTTAGGCGCAAAATTTGATTCATATAATTCATTCGAGTTCATTGAAAACGCACGTCCTATAAATAAAATAGACCTTTAGAATGTTGGGGGGGGTGCTTTGTAATAACCAAGTGCAATAATTCTGATTTATTACGATTTATATTTAACCCTGAATATCTTTTCAATATTTCAAGTACACTGTATATATATACAATTCTAGACAAAGAGTAAATGTATTTCATATAAAATGTTGCATCTTCAGCGTACACATTTATTTTTATATGTGTATCATTAATCACAATTCCTTGAATTTTTTGTATCACTTTTAATCCAATTACTCATTATTTCATTTTAAAAAATAAAATACAATTGGCTTAAAGGTACTATGTCCCATTTGCAGCCAACATCGAATTTCGTAGAGCTTTACATGAATTATGAATATGTCACGTATGTCCTATTTGTGAAATTTAAACGTTAGCAGTGTCCTATTATCAAACTATGCAAGGAAACCCGCTTACTCTCTAGTCTTCACTGTCAGACACTATTGAGTGAGATGTAAAGGTGCATGAACATTTGTCTACATCAATAATCCACTTCTTGTAATGACCAAAATTAAACTGATTGAATCTTTGCGCATCCCAAAATATCTAAAGCCAAACAAATATTTTAAGAACGTCCTTTTACAAAAACTAATCTGGTCTCAACTTATAATTAGGATAATCAGTTCTTAGACTAAGCTTAGACTTAGACTATGTGCTAAGCATTCAGCTATTAATTTAAATCAGTTTTTTTTAAATAGACATGGGTTTCTAATTTTAAAAAAATAAGGGATCTTGATTTTTCTTTGGATCAAGATTTATTATTGCTCTTCTTTGATCAAGGGATATTTTACCACAATGACATTAATAATTAAAGTTTATAGTAAAAAGACGGCCAAATTTTTAAAAAGAATTTATAAAGTTCACAAGGAAATTCATCAGTACCAAGTGTTTTATTATTTTGCATATTTGTACGCGTATTTAAACATTCGTTCAATGTTACAAAACCTTTACACTTTTATTTAGAATTTAATAAACATTCAACATTCTGACAATCTTCGGGTAAATTTTATATAAATTTAGCTAGTGAGGGGTTATTGGAAGTATATATTTGTTAATAATACTCCGTAGCTGTTTTTAGGGTATCTTTATTTGACTGTTCAATTTGTCCATTTCCATCATAAAGTTTTGTAGTTAACTCACAAATTTGATTTCTTTTTATCTGAATTAAAACAGTTTGATCTGGATCTTATGAAAGCGCCATCAACTTTATTTGTATATAATATATATATATATATATTCCTTACATGATTATAAGTTATCTAATAAAGAATTTTTTTCTTTTTTTTTAATCTGACTCAATTTTTTTTTTTTTAAGATAGATTAATAAAATTTAGTTTTTATATTGATATTATTTATCCTAGAAGGTATTATGATCCAACATTTGAGAATAATTAAGTATATTTTCTTGTATTTATACGGCCTATTCTTACTGTTACTCGCGATCGGCCGACTCCTGGGCCCCGTTGCATAAAGCTTACCATTGATGCTAACTTTGCCATCAATGGCAACTACCATGGTAACAGGCAGGTTATAAACTGCACGATATGTAGGGCATGGTAATCCTTTTTTATATGTTACATTTGTTTTTGTAAGATTCCGTTAAGCTTAGTACTGTGAATGTATTAGCGTAGGTTTTATTATATTACTACTTCTGCGTCTACTACGACTCCTATAGCTGCAGTCAAACCTGCTTAAAGCGGCCGTCACATATCCAAAACGTAGCCCACCCGACTTCTCTGTTAGCTCAAAACGGCATTTTTGCCAGGAATAAGGCAAGGGTTGGACGACGTTCGCAGAGCACTGAAACCTGCTCCCATTTCAGCGATTTTCCAATGGCAAATTTAGAGGTCGCAGAGCTCGTAAACAGGTCGCCCATAGATCGCTCGGGCATCGACAAGTATTCGCTAGATATTCGGGCTGCTTTCCGTCGATTTTAGACCATATGGGGCTTTACCAATTCAGACGGGGATCGGCAGAGCTGCGCGGCCGCCGCATTGGCTACCTACGATACTCGAACGTTCATTTGTTTCGAGCGCGCTCCGTGCCCCGGCCGGGTTCCTCCTGTCAACTCAATAATTGTGTTATGATACTGCGTCAGAAAACCATATCCCGCCAAATTAAGGCCTCCAAATAATTGGCTTAAGTCTGGTAGGGAGATGTCTTAATATATATCCCCTGCATTCCGAGATACTATCAATTATTCCTCGGTGCTGGAGAAGTATTATACTGATTGAATTCATAGTTGTATTGAAAACAAACTTATCTTATGGTAAGGAGCGTATCTATTTTTAACAGCATGCATAAGTGAAGCGATTTTAAATTGATTTTTAATCCAAGACTGTCATTGTATTTAATTAAAAAAATAAAGGTCTAGGTGGCGCTTGATAGAGAGAATTAGTACAAATGCGGAGTTATTTCTTTCTAAAGTTCGTGAATTGGATCACATGCCTCAGCTGTTGCTAGTACCATATGAATATTCCTAGGACAATGTTGTCGGATAAAGCTGTTGTCTGTTTGATGATTTTGCTTGTTTTTAATGATATGTACCCGCTGTCTATTTTAAAATTGTAGTACTTCGTTATTTGTATGATGTAATCACAAACACATGCACAGCCCAATTGAGGTAACTTTCTCTTTATAAGTGAACATGCCTTCCTATACTAAATTCTCTCCTCATTTTTTGTTCTTCTTCTCTCTGTTCCATTTACTATATTTGTTCTTTCCCATCAACTTTCTGTTATATAAAATGTAATTTTCATAATAATATCTATAATGTTCTCTCGGTAACTGTGTTAATTTATTATGGGCGTTCCCAACTCAAGCTATGCTTTCCGGGTTTTCGCCTCCTTCCGTATCTGAATTATTTACTGTATACTCTATGTTGAAATAATTGTTACATATATCATGTATATATATACATTATGTTTCATATTGTACTGTTGAGAAGGAAATAAATGTTAATAAATACAATACAAAATACAGTTCGGTTTGCTGATCGTTTTTATTTTCTTCAAATTCTGCAACAACTCATGTGCTCACTCTCTTAAAACCTTCAAAGTACTACACTCTAAATTTACAACGGTTGACCCATTTGTATGTGCTTGTGTTCAAACGATTCAACTAATTGTTTCTAAAAATAATACTTGTGAACTGTTAGCAGCAGCGTGTCTACAAACGCTTACTTAGCTTGACCAATTTTACAACGTAAAAACATTAAATATCTAACAGTAACATACAAAACAGTTGCTAACAAGCGAATAAACTGATTGCTTTAACAATAAGTGCTAATTTACCTGCATTTTAAAGATGAAGTTGAGTTCTGGTCATGCGATTGCATTGTGAAAGAAGCGGTGTGTAATCGACCAAAAAAGGTTGATCATCTAGCATATAAGTATTCGTTTGTATTGCAAGGTTCTGGAATCATCAAAACGATAAGAAATGTGGCCAAGTCTTGGTAAAGTTACAAACACTGTACACAGAAAGATGTATATGGGACTACATGAACACATGCTGTAAAAATCCGTCACGTTGTTAGTATTAAAACAAACGTTAAATAGTGTACAGTGTAACTCGCTTTGCTCCGAGGTCAACTCATTCAGACCTCAGAAATGTGAACAAATGTGTAAGTATCCTATATATATATTCGAGGCGCAGACGCGTCGGAGGGTAGGACGTCGCGCGGAGCCAGTCCGGACATTGCTCAAGTGTTCGGCGAGCACCGACAGACCTATTGATAGTCGACCGAAACTCTGACGATGCCAACCCTAATGTCGGGCGGGCTTCGCCCGACTCCCGCTTGTTTACTGACCGGTGTTAAATTGGCACCTCGCGAGCCCCGTGTAAAGATCGCAGTTTTGTTTTCCCTTCAATATGGCTTCTCATTGGACATGTATTACAGGACCTGTACTTAAAGACCACCTGCCTATAAAGAGCAATGTCCATGTTTCCCTTAAAGGGACTTGGTAACATTGTTCAGATGAGTGAAAATGGTGCTAAGGTATTGACTTCATCGCTAGATGTACAATTAAAGATAATCTGAAAGTTTGAGTGAAAAAAACAAGCCATTGTTAATGATAAACATTGGGAAAAACTGATCTGATCGATTCCTTAATTTTCCCCACTATATTATTGCCGTTTAATTACATTGTAGGTGAATTTAAATCGTCACAAAGCAATAAATTGGTTCTATATATTCCATTCCAGACATTTAAGTGTCGAAAGATTTATAAAATTCTGTTTTATGTCTTATTTTCATGGAAAAATGGTTGGGAGAATATACTGTAAGAGGGTGTCGCACAGTGACGCCTTCAACGAAAACCATAAATATATTTTTGGTTTGAGATTTTTTTACGGATTTCTTACATTTTAGTGAGGATTTGTACAGTAGAAGATACATAATAAGTAACATTTCATTGTGCTGGTTTTCGTTTAAGCATTTAGGGAATGTCTTCCTACCTGGGAGGTGTGTAAAATATGTAGATTATTGATTCCCAAATGAGCTCAGTACCGTCGTGGGACTTGAACAGCGAACCATGTGATCCATAGTCTGGCGACGTATCCATGAACCCACAACACCTCTACAATGTGTCAAGAATTGGTTGAGCACGTATGCATTCAATATTATACGCAAAGCCTAATCCTCCTTAGTCACTCAATGAGGATCGCTTTACAATATGATTTTTAAAATACACAGGCGAGAAAGTCTATTAAGGGTTATGTTTAACAACTTTTCTTGTACTTTCTATGATCCCACCCCTTCTGTTTACAACAATAATTTGTCAATTATATTTATTTGTGTTGTTTTACAGTGGGAAATAAATGCTTTGATTCGATTTGATATGAACTGCCTCCTTCAATAATATTGGCATGAATTTGATAAATTTTAATCTTTAACGCGATAATTTTAATTGTGTTAATTGTCTCCCCTCTTCATCTTGCTCACACTAGCTCTCCCTCTCTCTCCCAGGGGGCAATTTTCCGGGGGTGATTGTCCAGGGAGTAATTTTCCTGATACGCTTAGTCTACAATAAACAATCTTAATTATAATGTGCATAGCATTGATAATGAGGCAACTTCGATTGTGAATTCCCAGAATACCTCCATCTCACTGTAGAAGACGATTCTGTTGTTGCTGTATAGATCTACGTTGCTGTTGCTGTATAGATATACGTTGCAGTAGCTCCTAAGGCGTATTACAGGGGCATTGACAGCGGCTCCGATTCATGCCTGTTGCCGAGACAATTATAGAATACTACTTCGGTAAAAACGCGATCACCTTATGCTCGACAAACTTCAAACCACATCCGCCACGACGCTACCATTTCTCCGGGTGGCTTGTGGCTAGCTCTCGCCCCGATTTAGGCGTTCGTGCTGCACTTCTGCTGCACTGTTGCTGATTGCAACGATCACCCATGCTACCATGAAAGGCCATGGGGGCACTTTATCACATGCTCAAGAGATATTACATCCATCTTGGTCGCAGGCTCGCAGTCGACTGAAGAAATGCCCCGATTTATATACCGATGTCATAAAATCGACGCAGAAGCCCAACATAAACCTATTACATTCGACCACTCGTAGCATCACTATAGAGAGGTTTTAATAAGCGCATTTGCCTCGTATCACGATCGGTTTGATTGCAGAATCAGTGCATCTCATCGGCCTCGAAATAGGGCGAGAAAGTGGCAGCGTCGTAATTTCATCGTATCATCATCGCATTCAGCGCAGGTAGATCTCAGTTGAGTTGTTGTATAGTCGCCTCACAGGCTTAAAGAGGGGTTGGGTGGAAATTCTGCCACGCTCAACGAAATTTTCACAGATCGCCATGGTCGCCATGATCGCCTTTCAAGTGAGATGGGGGTATAAAAGCCATTTTACCAAGGTTCCGATGGGGAACGCTTTTGCCGTTTAGGACTTGTAAAGATTGTCTAGGACTGTTATTTCAATAACCAATCTTGAGAACCTTTATTTATGAGTTCTTCTGAAACTTTGATTCTGTTTTAATAATGTTACCAATTTCGTTCGTCTGTTTGTTTGTTTTTCTTAAATGATTGCTTTATTCTTCGAATTTCTTGTTTACTTGTCTTTTTCGAACTCATCTGTTGAAATGACGGGGTTCCCGTCTAATAAACACTTGTCATTGATTCAAAATGATCGTAACTTGATACCAATCGCAACTCTGTACCAAACAGATAGGATTTTGATTTTAAGCGCAACTATTTATGCTGAACGGGATTTTAACCGTGTTTTAAATAAGTGAAAAAATCAATAAAAAAAGGCACGACCCTGTTATTTATAAATATTCTATGTCATTTTAAACTGTACATGCACGCTGTACAATAAACTTTTTCCATGTTTTCTTTTTTTTTTCTTTTTTTTCTCATGTACAGCGGAGGCGATGGTATTTGTGACTGACCAAACAAACCGTGCAATATTCATGGCCGACTTTTCCAGCGACAGTCTCGACTCTTTAACCTTCAATGCTTTGCCCTTCGATTCCGTCCAATACCCGATGGGCGTCGATTACGATCCCGATACTCGCATGGTGTACTGGACCGAACACAATACAGGATCCATACGACGCGCTAATATCAACGGCACTATGCAAAGCGTGATCGTCAATAGTAATATTGTCAGTGAGCAGAGATTGATTTCAGATAAATTGCATTTCAATTTTAAAATTCTTTATAAGATATAAAAACGGTTGTAAAAAAAATGTGACTTACAATTCGCTGTTTTGTTTGCTTCTTTGTTTTAATTTTTGTTTAGTTTTAGTTTTGTTTGTTTATTTCATTTTGATGCTTCTTTACATTTTCATTGCATTTTCGTTGCATTTTCTACTTCTCCTTTTTCTTTCCTTCTCCTTTTCCCTTGTTATTTTGTACTTCATTGCTTGACCTCTATTTCGTCTTTTTCTTCTTTCTTTTTTTTCTTCTCTTTTTTGATGCTGTTGATGTTCTTGCTTTTGATGATTTCATATAACTTTTTTTTCTTTATTCTTTTAACTTGATCGTCTTCTTTCCCTCTTCATCTTCGCCTTCTTGGAACTCTTTATCTCTTCGACTTGATCCTTCCTCTCATCTGCATCATAACCATCGTCCTCTTTTTCATCGTTGTTCTTGTTTCTTCTCCTCCTTCTTCCCATTGTCATCCCTGATGGTGACCATGTCATTGTTTTCTTTCACAGGGCCATGGTACCTTGCATTGGATACGAGTCGTGGTAAAGTCTTTTGGACCGATTTCACCCTGGCCCGAATCACGTCGGCTAATCTCGACGGATCCTCTCAGCAAATTCTCATCAATACTGACATACATAGTCCATGCGGAATCATTATACACAAAGGAGAAGGGTAAATATATGTATGTTAAACTCCCCTCTCACACACACATACACACACACGCGCGCACGCAAACTCAATCTCTCTCTTTCTCTTTCTCTTTCTCTCTCTTTCCCTCTCTCTTACTCTCTCCCACTTTCCCTCTCTCTCTCCATCTCTGGCACACACACACCCCTCTATCTTTCTCTTTCCCAATATCTCTCTCTCTCTTTCTTTCCCTTTTGTTATCCTCTTGGATCCCTTTCTGTTTCCCAATCTCTCTGTTTATCCCTATTACTTACTGGCTCTATAGCACTGAAAGGTAATACAAAGTTTTGGGAAATTTTGGAAATTGGCTGGATATTGATTCTTTACCATATTGATATATTTGGATGCCCCTGTGAATGTATTATACACACTAGAAAATTTAGCCCCTAAAGCACTTCTGCTTTCGAGAAAAATGGAATATCAAAATTTACCGGTGCTCCCTGTAAATGTTGATGAATTTCAAATAGCGCCTACGGCCATACAATGGTAGCTGTGACCATGAAAATCTCAGAATATGTATTTGTAATATATAATTACCAAACGGGAATAGCCAATCGGTCGATTTTAGTCAAGAAATTTTGTTTAATAGCTAAATTAAGATCTTGACCTTGAGAGGGAGCTATACAACATACAGCGTGTCCACAAACAAAACAATTTATCCCGAAGCACTATAAAGAAACGTCGTATAAAGAATCACCGTATACATTTTAGGGTGTCCACACACAAGAAACGTCGGATAAAGAATCATCGTATAAATTCCAGGATGTCCACACACAGAA
This sequence comes from Strongylocentrotus droebachiensis, assembly GCA_035222895.1. Taxonomy (NCBI): domain Eukaryota; kingdom Metazoa; phylum Echinodermata; class Echinoidea; order Camarodonta; family Strongylocentrotidae; genus Strongylocentrotus; species Strongylocentrotus droebachiensis. The sequence continues at coordinate 480,557 of JAVYIG010000138.1, read as the reverse complement.
GAAAGTAATCCTGAAACTATACAGCGAAATGTCGTATAGGTGCGCAGTTTGCTACTGCGAATCATGACATGGAAGCGGAAATGAGAGGTCAGGTCTCCTTTCGCTCGAGGTCACGTTAAGCCCCGCCCAGTTATACCGTTCTAGTTCGACTAGTTATACTAGTTACGTCCACACGCAACATATTCCGTGATTAGGCGTGATTAGGCATGATTATTTATACCTCGTATAACGAAACGCATGTTTGGGCATCGTTTCGTTATACGACGTTTCGTATTACGACGTATAGTTAGCAAGCGACCACACACACAATTTCATCGTATAACTATCGCGAAACAGTATAACTATCCCGAAACGGTATAACTAATCACGCCTAATCACGGAAAATGTTGTGTGTGGAAACGGGGAAAAATAGTTTATTATTTACAACGTAATCACTTTAGACTCGATTTCAACCGCGACAACGATCACTGAATATTGTAGGATCGCATATGATTCCAATATATTCATTTGAACCAAATTCATGACCCCATACCAAATTTGTGTATTACCTTTAAGTTGATTTGACAACTAATAGTCGTTATTTTCCCATATAATGATATTTTCAAGCCCCCTTTTTTAGGGAAGTTCTAAATTAGTATTATCTTTCAAATGCCGTTGGAATTTAACCTTTTCATTTTTTTGGCATGTAAATGGGACATAGTACCTTTAAAACTATATTATAGGATCAAGGATTTTCAAATGGTAGATGGTACGATTTTGGATTTTGGTACGATCAAGGGATACAGTAGGTGGTTACCCACTCCAAAACTATCGACAACAAAAATATTGGCATTATGTCAAGTATTTTGGAATTGCAGGGAGTATCAGATGCATATTACTTTATTGATGTATAGCCGTTACAGTTCAAATGAAGTAGTAGATGAATAAGACACTTGAAAACTGGAAATTTTGACATTTCACATTTCTCTAGAGATTTCATGCATGATTCATTATAATGTCTCCAATACTGACATAAATTTGATGGAGGAGATGACTGCACACGAATACAACTGAGCCGGGTATAGGAGAAGGATTCCCACCGAAGCTGTGAAAAATTAGAGATTAAAAAAACGAAAACTGCGCGTTTTATGACAAACGGGCCCTTTCCTTGAGAGAGAGTTCAGAATTTTGTTCAACAATAAACATGAGAGAAGAAAAGGAGCTCCTCACATACACACAGTGGCGTAGCTAGAGTCCAGCCATTGGGGGCACTGGCACCATGGGGGGAGCACCGGTCTTACTCCTAAAATTCAATGCGAATTTACAAGGCCAGTGGTTAGGGGGGAGATGCGCAAAGGGGTTTAATTGTCTTCTTTTCTCTTCCTTCTCCTTTTTACTTCATTTCTTCCTTCTTTCTTTCTCATTTTTTTCTTTTTATTCGCTATCAAATTGCCGTGCCATGCCCCCCAGATGTCTCGTCCAGGGGCGGATCCAGCCGGCGGCGAGAGGGGGAGGGGGGGGGGGGGCTTATTTGTGAGGAAATATTTGGCAACGACTCAGCCAGCCGGTGAATATGCGAGGGGGGGGGGGTGTAAAGAGTACAATTATTATTTTTGCGGGGGGTCTAATTCGTGAGGAAATATTTAGCAGCGAATCATCCAGCTAGAGAGAGAGGAGGGAAAGAAACACAATTTTTTTTCCGCCCGCTTTTTTTCGTAAAGGTAAAACTAACGTTACCATCCTATTTGTTTGCTAGGGTGGCCGGGCTGGGCGTTATTAGGGCCCTTTTGTGAGGCATTAAACCTCATTACTGTCAGATATGACTTAAGGACGTAGGTCGTCTAGCTGATAGTAGCATACACATGCTTTATGCCTAGGTCACATATAAACCGGGCCCCGTACGATTTTCCCTACCCGGCGGCTTGTCGTGGATTTAGAGACCGTACGGGAACCGTCAGATTTTTATTTCTACGGCATGTGTGGTCACATATTCTGCGGCGCCCGGGAGGTGCCCGGAGAAAATTGGTCGAGTGAAATGCAAGACGCCCGTTATGGAGCTCTCACACTCTGCCGTGTAGGCCTACCGTCCACCTGCCGGGCTATTAAAAAAACAACAGAGTCCAGAACGTTGGGTTTTGAGCGAACTTGTCCCCGGCCGCAAAAAAAAATTCATAAAATTAATCTTTTCACCGTTTCGTTGCCATCTTCTGACCGTTCTCACCGGGCGCATACCGGGTGTTGAACGTGCTTCTACCGTCTTCACCGCCCAGATTGACTTTTGTTGAAAATTTTGGCCGTTTCCATACCGGGCCCATACCGGGTTTCGAACGTGTGCACCGGGTTTGTAGCAGCCACCTACCAGTCACTTAGCGTCCCCTCACCACTCGGAGCGTCCTGTGAGCGAGTCCCCGGACTGCTGACGTTCATGACACGTTCACAACCCGCTTACAACCCGTTGCAGACGGTGGATTTTTTTTTTGCCCGTTCATCACCGTTCTGTAACGGGTTATGAGCGTGTTGTGAACGTGTTCATACAGTGTGACCGTTTTCATAACGTATTCATACCGTCCTCATACCGTTCAACACCGTCCTCTTGCCGCTTACTTGCGGCCGGTGCCAGCCGGCCAAAGTTTTGAACATGCCCAAAACTTTCGCCGGGTCCCACCGGGTGTAAATAAGCGCCAACGCCCTATTAACGTGTTGCCCGCTTTGATAACGAACCACCGTGTGCCCTCGCCGTTCTCCACCGTCCGCAGACATTTTCGCGCACGGTGGCACACGGTAGGCCTACACGGCAGAGTGTGAGAGTCACTTAAGGGTGCCGGCAGGGTGCCGGCCGAGTGCCGACCGGTAACATTACGGGCTCCGTCTGATGAGCAGGTGTACCGATGGCTCCCGGAAGGTGCACTGCCGGGCCCCGGCCGGGTGCCGTGCGGTGCACTGAACTACAGAGCGAGTCAGAAAAAATGTCCCACTTTTTAAAAGTTGTATTGTTTGAAGTATGAATATTTTATCATGGGTTTCATGATATATCTTGATAAAATTATTCTCCCAGTACATTTAGGTACCATTTTCATTTGAATCTCTGCATGCATCACTGAATCAATATATCCAGAAATGGACAATAAATACTAAATTGAAATTGAATTGAAATTGAATATCAGACAATCTTTACAAGACTGCCAGATCTCACTTGCGCTAAGTTACTGGGTGAGGGATAAAACAGTGCGTTGAACAAAGGCAGTCAGACACGTGCACACGCACACACACCTACACTTACACACACAGACACACACACACACGCACATGCACACGCACACGCACACAAATGAGCATTCCATTCCCGACAAGGCCCACCCAAACTGTTACTTTTTGTCGGGAATTCTTGTTATCGTACGAAAAGTTGAGTGGCCGCTGTCCTCTTGGTGCGTATTGGCGAATGTTGTGCTTCATGATGATGATGATGAAAATGATGATGATAATAATTATGATGATGATGAAAATTAAGATGATGACAATGATGATGATGACATGATGGTGGTAGTGAATGTGTACAAAAGGGAAAGATTTTTAGGGTTATGCCACTTAAAGGTAATACAAAGTTTTGGTATGGGGTCATGAATTTGGTTAAAATTAACATATTGGAAGCATAATGCGATCCTATAATATTCAGTGATCGTTGTCGCGGTTAAAATCGAGTCTAAAGTTACGAAATTGTAAATAATACACTCTTTTTGTTGTATAGCTCCCTCTCAAGGTCAAGATATTAATTATTCTATAAAAACAATGTTTCTTGACTAAAATCGACCGATTAGCTATTTCCGTTTGGAAATTATATATAACAACTACATATTCTCGGATTTTCATGGTCGCAGCTACCATTGTACGGCCGTAGGCGCTATTTGAAATTTATCAAAATTTACCGGGAGCACCGGTAAATTTTTATATTCAATTTTTCTCGAAAGCAGAAGTGTTTTAGAGGCTAATTTTTCTAGTGCTTATAATACATCCACAGGGGCATCCAAATATATACAAATTGTAAAGAATCACTATCCACCCAATTTTCAAAATTTCCCCAAACTTTGTATTACCTTTAAACATTCAGCGATCTTGATAAAAATCATTGCTCAATCAGAAAAGGGGTAATAAGGAAACAATTGTCACCGTGTGTGTTATGTGTGCGTGTGTGTATGCGTGTGTGTGCGTGTGCGTGTGTTTGTGTGTTTTTGTCTGTCTGGCTAATTGGATAATTGAAAAACTGGCTGTCTTTGTTCAAAACATTATTGTATTCCTCACCTAGCAACTTGGCGCAAGTGAGATCTGGCAGTCTTGTAAAGATTGTCTGATGTTCAGTCATGCATGCAGAGATTCAAATGAAAATGGTACCTAAATGTACTGTGAGGATAACTCTATCAAGACATATCATGAAACTCATGATTAAATATTCATACTTCAAACAATACAACTTTTAAAAAGTAGGTGTCCTCTGTTATCCGCATCTCCTGTATTTAAAACTGCGTTGTACATTTCGAGATGCCGCCGTGAGGGACCCGCACGGGCAATATTCATTTTAAATGGCCTCCGGACAGCAGACGCCTTTTGTTATGCATATCACCCGAGGCTCTTGAGGGGCCGTAAGGGCGCCGTAAGGTACACGTACGGAACCCTTGAGCACCGCAAGGCGCTCGTAAAGATTTTTCATGAGAATTGACCCCGAAAAGCGTGAGGGGCCGTCCGGGCACCGTCCGGAGCCCGCACGGGACCCGTAAGGTGCCCTACGGGCTCTTTACGTGCTTTCTACGGCCTAACGGTCAGGTAAAAACGCCGGGAGAATTGGGAGCAGCCAACTCAGCACCACGGCGCCCGTACGGCTTAAAAAACTGTCCCGGCCCCCGTAGGAACTTTACGGCAACCGGCCGGCCGACACCGGCCGAAAATTCCCAAAATGTCTGTTTTTACTCGCCGTACGGGCCCCGGAGTGTATATGTGAAAGCCCCATAGCAGTCGTGCAAAACAAACAGTCGCCAATTATAATTCAATAAAATATGAGAATGTTGCTATTATCTAAATCTATTTGGAATAAATCATTGTCGAAATCATTCCATAAATTGGGGTAAAACAGTGTACAATAAATGTCATTCCATGTTGTTACCCTTCTTTTTCGCCCTCTGTCAATCTTTAACTCACTTTCTCTCTCCCGCTCCTCTGCATCCATCAATTTTCCTGGTGTGATGTTCAGATCATCTGTTTCGGAGCTAGAAGGGCTTTAATATTGTGTGTATGTATCAGTTAATGCTCTTCTGGCTTTACCAAGAGTGAAATAAACATGAATTGTAAATGAACGAATTCGTAAAAGGAAAGCCGACTTGGCTGATATCTAAAGTAACGTCACTGTGGCTTAAATTAGTGATAAAGTGATCACCACCACTTAGGATATGCTGAGCTCTATTTTCTTTCAAGAGTGTATTGACTCCATCTACACTGACAGAAGAATAAAAACAAAGAATAACATAAGGAAAGATAGCATTATCCGGCGGCCGCATAAGCTACTGGTTTGTATTCAGTAATAGTTTCCTTTTCCCTTTGATTCATCTCTCTCCCTTTTTTAAACCCTTGACATGGAGAAGGGGGCTGCTCAGTGGTTTGTTGTTCCCTCCCTCTTTTTCATTTCATTTTCTGAACTATGAACCCTATTTCATTTTCGGAATTATGAACCCTTTTTCATTTCGGAATTACGAACCCTATTTCATTTTCGGAAATACGAACCTTCGGAATTGTGAACCCTATTTAATTTTAGGAAATACGAACCTTCGGAATAACGGACCTTCGAAGTAACGAGCGTTCGGAATTATGAACCCTATTTAATTTTAGGAAATACAAACCTTCGGAATAACGGACCTTCGAAGTAACGGGCGTTCGGAATTATGAACCTTCGGAATAACGGACCTTCGGAAATGTGAACCTTCGGAAAAACGAGATGTAACCACACATACTAATTATCTCTGGCAAGTCATTATTCCACATTATTTTGCTACTCTCGGGTGTAAATGGGTACCCAGCGGTTGCTGTCAATTGCAGGGCCCTCAGAAAAAACATCATCTGGACTGCTGAAGCTTTCTATTGTAAACAAGTAGTAGTAGAAGACGAAGTAGTAGTAGTAGTAGTAGTAGTAGTAATAGTAGTAGTAGTAGTTATAGTAGTAGTAGTAGTAGTAGAGTAGCAGTAGTAGTAGTAGTAGTACATGTAGTAGCAGAAGTAGTTGTTGTAGTTGTTGTAGAAGAAGTATAAAAGTGTTATTATCGTTATCATTATTATTCTCTACCCTCATACAGAGTGATGTTTTGGACAGACATTGGTACCAATCGAATCGAAAGGGCCAATCTTGATGGCGGGGAAAGAAGTGTCATTGTCAACTCTGACATCACATATCCCCGTGGGCTGGCTTTTAATGCTGACTGTAAGTATATGAATCATAAATATAAAATAATAATGATACACTATTAAAACAAAACACAGGAAAATCACCCCGGGCAACTTGCAGTGGGACAATTACCCCCCCCCCCCCAGGACCATTTTCCACTTAAAATTACCCCTACGACGATTACCTCCTAATGCCTAGGTCACATATAAGCCGGACCCCGTACGATTTTCCCTACCCGGCGACTTACAATGGATTTAGAGTCCGTACGGGAACCTTCCGATTTTCATTTCTACGTCAAGTGTGGTCACATATTTAGCGGCGCCCGGGAAGTGCACGGTGAAAATTGGTCGAGTAAAATGCAAGGCGCCCGTAAAGATGCCGGCAGGTTGCCGCCCAAGTGCCGGCCTGTAAGCTTACGGGCTCCGTCCGATGAGCAGGTGCACCTATGGCTCACGGAAGGTGCCCTGCCGGGCCCCGGCCGGGGTCCTCAAGGCGCCCGACCGGGTGCCGACCGGGTGCCGTGAGATGCACTGAACTATGTGTCCTCTGGCATCCGAGTCCGCACCTCCTGTATTTAAAGCTGCGTTTTGCATTTTGAGATGCCGCCGTGAGGGACCCGCACGAGCAATATTCAATTCAAATGTTGTTATGCATACTACCGTGGCTCTTGAGGGGCCCTTGAGGGGCTATGGGGGCCGTGGGGGAGCCGTAGAGTACTCGTACGGAACACTTGAGCACCGCAAGGCGCCCGTAAAGATTTTTCATGAGAATTGACCCCCAAAATCGTGTGGACCCCGCAGGGCACCGTCCGGAGCCCGCACGGGATCAGTAAGGTGCCCTATGGGCCATTTACGGGCTTTCTACGGCCTAACGGTCAGATAAAAACGCCGGGAGAATTGGGAGCAGCCAACTCAGCACCACGGGGCACGTACGGCTTAAAAAACTGTCCCGGCGCCCGTAGGAACTTTACGGCAGCCGATTCCCAAAATCTCCGTTTTTACTCGCCGTACGGGCTCTGGAGTGTATATGTGAAAGCCCCATATTGCAATTACCCCTTGACGAATACAACCACCTAGCAAGATTGCTCTTGGACACTTATCATCCATAAAATTAACCTCTGGCCAACTAAACCTTCTAGAGATTATCCCCTCCCCCTCCTCCCGGATTGATGACTACCCATCGTCACAATTTCCGTGGACCTGTGTGATAAATAATTTCCCTTATCCCTTGGTAATCCTTAAGGTTAACGCATATATGAATGTGCATGATTGCCATCCAACCGGCCTGAACTAATTCTATGATATATGTATATGTATCATATATGATATAAATTTTGCATACAATATACTACCTGTTTCTTGTTGCTACCCTTACTAGTTCAAGTTCAAATTTAATTTTCCACATTCCATTACAAACAAACCATTAGAAACATAAATAATTTGAACAATAGCAAATGTACATTTTATCAATAATATTACAGTATAACGAAAATATGGACGGGAACTACATAGGCCATTTGCCTTTCGAGGCAGAACCCTAACAAATATATGAATAGGTCAGTACACACACACACACACGCACACACACGTAAATACTACCGCACACATTTTGTGAAGACAATTACAGTTTGTAACTGTTTCTGTGTGCCACTAAATACAAAGAACAACTTTGCATGAAACAAAAACAACTCCAAGCAATGAATTTATCATCAAATACTGAATAACTGCTCCGCCCGACAAGGCAGAAAAGTGGTCGTAACCACATTCAAGATAATAACATAGGAAAAAACAGATTTTTGAGTAACATATTTGTATAGAAGCAAACTTTATAAGGGTTAATATTTATTAACAATATCTCCCACAAGCTTTCTTCTAAGTACGTATACGTATTTTACCAGGGAGTAATTAGGGGGGTCATTGTCTTAGGTGTTTATAGTCCCGAGGATCATATTCCGGGGGTATTTGTTATTTGGGATTGTTGTCTTTATACCTCAAACCCCATACATCAATATTTAGTGAATTTGTACATACACCATGTAATAAGCCTACGAGCAATAGAAGATATTTGCTATACCAGGTGACCAAAAAATATTTTGTTGGACAAAATAATAACAGGTTGGCGGGTATAATATTTTAAGTCAGTTAAAACAGTTTTTCAAAATAATGATCAATTTATTTTCTTGAATTATCTATTGTAAATCTCTCAAGCAGATAAGAATTTTGTTTTTCAGTATTGGTTCAAAACACATCTGTTATTCGCCAAAGGCTGAATATCCCACTCAGAGTAAACAATAACGTATCAGTAGTAATTATGAATTTAATTAATCTGTAAATTAACCATCAGTACCTCGTTTCACGGAACCGTCGTGCAAGATCGCTGACATCCCATTGAAACGCGTGTATTAAGGCCCGGTCACACAGAGGGGACGCATGGTGGACGCACGGCCGGCGCATGGAAAATTTGCAATTTTGGCCAGTGCGTTGTCGTTCGCTAGGCGTGCGTCATCACTCGTTACTCGTTCGTCGAGCGCGCTGGACCCACGCTATGCATTCGTCGTCATTCGCTGTGTGCGTCGGGATTTTTTGAGCATGCTCAAAAGTGTGCGCGGAGCTCGACGCATGAATGTACACGCCAAAGGCACGCCAGACGTGCGTTGAGCGCGCTAGACCAGCGCCAGACATACGCGGAGCACACGCCCTGTATACGCACAGCGCGCTAGCTACACGCTGTGCATTTTGTGTCAGCTCGCTAGCTTTTCCAAAATCATGACAAAAGTTAGGCACACGGCTTTTTCCGATTTCCAATGCGCTGGCCGTGCGTCGTAGAACGCGGTGCATGCGTGGAAGTTGTTATCATGTGCGCTCTGGGTACGGTCTGTATGCGCACTGTATGCGCCCTGTATGCGCTCAGCGCGCTAGCAACACGCTGCATTTGGTGTCAGCTAGCTGTAGCTACGACAAAAGTTGGGCGCACGACAACGCACTGGCCAAAATTGCAAATTTCCAATGCGCTGGCCGTGCGTTCCCCATGCGTCCCCTCTGTGTGACCGGGCCTTACAGATTGAGAAATGTTTCAATAAGATGTCGGTGAAAATGTACTTATGACGGCTTCGTGAATCAATGCCTCACGAATTGGGTCCCCGGCCCTCTTACCGACGGCTGGATCCGCCCCTGCACACACCGTGACACGACGCCCTGATGATTAATTTACAGATTAATTAAATTCATAATTACTCCGGTCCCCACGGAAGACCAGCTTTCCCGTGTCGGGTAAGCTGAATGTGGGCTATCCACCGTACTTTATGCATTGTTACTATGTTTTGTTACGGAAATAAATACTACTACTACTAGGTTCAAGGGTCTACTGGGGCGACTATGGAACCGATAAAATCGAGTCCGTCGACCTCTGGGGCAACGACAGAATGGTTCATCTGGCGACATCGTTGATTTATCCTTGGGACCTAGCAGTCGTCGACGACACTATAATATGGACGGATAATGATGATGATTTACTTGGTATAACTTCAACCAACAGTAGCAGCGGTTACAGTTACTACTATGACAGCACTTTCCAAAATCCAAATGGCATACATGTGTATCGAGGTTTGTATCTGATTCGTATTTCGAATACACCGTCATTAGAGTGGCGGATCCAGGGGGGGGGGGGGGCATGGGGGAATCTTAAGAACACATTGACCCATATTCTATTTTAAAAATTGAATCCGCTTTTGTTCAAAATATGGTGCATTAACTAGAATGAAGTTAATCCGAGGTCTACCTTTTTCCTTCGTTAAACGTGATCCTAGACCCGAGGTTGGGTTTAACTGAAATAGTAAATAATGGACCGTTGATTGCAAATAGAAAACGCATCCCCCTAATTGTGTTTCAACCATAATATATATTCTCTACAGAAGGCACCTGAGAATATTTTTCTTCTTTAATTATTATTTTTTCTGCTTGTCGGACATTTATTGTCACAAAAAGAAAAAAAAGCACCCAAAAAGTGCTTGACACCATTTGTTTTGTTTCGCTTCTAAGAGAGAACAACCGGTTTGGTTCCTCCCCCCCCCCCCCCCCACCACCACCACCACCAACCGCTGCAAAAGGATTCTAGATCCGCCGTTAAATCTTCGATTTATCACAAATACACACAGGGCCGCGCACGCGCTACGCCCACGCGAAATGCATTGTATCTATCAGAATGTGTTTTTTGTTTTAGCAGTTGCTATGCGCTGACACCGTACTTGGTAGAAATACCGTTATAACAGGTGTGTAATTCTCGCACACACACTAACGGAAGTCCCAGAAAGAAATACCCCCGAGTTAGTCGGAGAGTCTTCGGATGAGGATGATGCGCGATGGTGGCTTATCCTTATGGGCCATCGGAGAAGGGAGCAGAGCGTTGCATTAAATATGTGGGATGTAACAGTGAAGGCCATGTTCGGGGATTGATAACAACATCGCTTACTGGGTAAATACCCACAGTTTGTCATGTTCCACACAAGAACCTATGCTTACGTGTCCTCAATCGGGAGTTTCCTAACTAGAATCAACATTGAACACTCTCCACCCAGGTGAAGTAAATGGGTATACGGTAGGAAGAATGTCTAGAATGACTAAGCGTCTTATCATTGTAGATCGGTTAAAGCCGGGGTAATAATATGACACAGGACCCCAGGCGCGTAGCCAGGGGGGCGGTGGGGGCGGTCGCCCCCCCCCCCCAAAAAAAAAAAAAACGCCGGCCAAAAAAAAAAGAGAGAGAGAGAAAAAAGAAGAAAGGAAGAGGACGTAGGAAGAAAAAGGATTAAGAGTCGAGAACGGTACAACGAATCGTCTTCTTTCTCTAATAATTTAATGAAACGTCTAAGCTTCCGCGCTTCGCGCGGTAGAGGAGGGGGAACTGAATTCAGATAAGGATTAAGAGTCGAGAACGGTACAACAAATCATCTTCTTTCTCTAATAATTCATGAAACGTCAAAGCTTCCGCGGGAGGGGAGGGGGGAAACTGAATTCAGACAAGGATTAAGAGTCGATCGAGAATGGTACAACAAATCTTCTTCTTTCTTTAATAATCTAATAAAACTTCAGAGCTTCCGCGCTACAGCTTCCGCGGAGGCAGGGGAACTTGATTCAACAAAGATTAAGAGTCGAGGACGGTACAGCGAATCGTCTTCTTTCTCTAATGAAACGTCAACAGAAACTGAATTTAGATAAGGATTAAGAGTCGAGAACGGTCCAACGAATCGTTTTCTTTCTCTTATAATTTGATGAAACATCAAAGCTTTCGCGCTACGCGCGGGAGGGGGGAAACTCCCCCCTCCCTGCACCCTGCACCCTCCCCCCTAGGGAGCGCGCTACGCGCGCTCTGTAAGTGATTCGCACGCTTCGCGTGCTCACTACCGCCCCCCTAAAATGAAATCCTGGCTACGCGCTTGCAGGACCCTTCGTAATTAACCGTACGACATTTCATTCGAAAGTTAATTGATGGTAGGCGTAAGCCCTAAATAATAAGTCTCTCTTAAATTTGAATATGAATTCCACCTTGAAAGCTATCATAATTATTTTGTTTCAATATTACGATACATCTTTTCTCGATTATTTGACTGCTGCATCGTCTAAATCCTCAACCCGTCATGAACGTTGTTTAGATTGAAAGGCCTACTTTAGTTAGTATAGATCAAAAGCTTGAAGAGAACATTGCCTTTTGCTCCGTCGTGTTTCATTTTTTCCTGCCATCATACTTTGCAGAAGAAATGCCAACAACAACAGAAGTTTACAACCCTACTACTGACCAAGCTGATCCGGGTAAGTCATAACAATGTAGTAGGGGCACTGTGGTACATTGGTGAAGGCTCTTGACTCTCATACGAGAGTTCCCGCGTTCGATCCTTCTTCAGTTATTACATCCTAAGACAAAGGGTTTTGCCTTCATATTTCCCTCTCGATCCATGTATATTTAATGGATACCTACCACTGCTGGGGAATTATAAGTCTTCTTCTAAAATTAAAATTAAATTAAAATGGATGATTAACTTTCATAATTCTTAACAATATTGAACTGTTTCGGTTTATCAATTATTGGATTAAAAAATAGAATTAAGAAGAATCCCTGAAAATTCCTGACTTATTTTTATTTCGTTCTTATCCCAGATGGTCGCAATACCATGAAAGCAATACAGTTATGTTTTCTCTGTCTTCTTTTGCACCAAAATAAACCCTTTGTTCTCAGTTGGGTTTTTTTTCACAAAGAAGCGATTCAGATTAAAGTTAGAGCTATACTTTGTTCTAGCTTAACCAAATATTGAAATAAAGTAAAAACTTATTTAAACTAAGTGATACTAATTTACATTGCTCCGAATCGATTTGAAGTGCAGCAAATCTATTTCTGGAATTTCTTTGAATATCAGAAGTCTTCATCTGAAATTATAGAATTAGAGTTGTTTCTTGTTGTTGTCATTAATTTTAATGATTTATTTTTAATCAAATTAATATTAATATTTGAGTCTGAAAGTTGTATGACATTGTCAAGGAATAATATCAATTTCTACCTAAGAAAACGGCAACTGAAATCCTAAAATTAATGTAATTTCTTAATTAAAAAAACTTGTTTACATGTCGACTATGATTGATCACGGACCTACTAGGGTTTGACCATGAGTGGGTAGATTTCACCGACGTAATGTACCATCGCAAATTACGAACTTGCTTACCAGACTAGACGGTAGAGATCGCAATCGGCGGAATCCGATGGAGAAGACGAGTCGAAAAAGGGCTAAAATAGGTAATATCTACAACATATAATGTTGCAAAATTTGTTTCAAGAAGCCTCCACCGACCAATATACGAAACAACTACTGAACGTTGTTTGATTTGATGTAATTTTGTTTGTCAGTGTGATTTAAGCACGAATGATGGCCGGCATTTAATGCATTTATAATTTGTACGATTACACTCTCACATGAAAAATACGATTTTTTTTTTCCTGAATTTTTTTGCGGGGGGGGGGGGGGCTTCTCTCATGAACTGAACATAATTATCTTTACGTTGGGATGAACGTTCAATAGATTTTGTATTTGCACTCCAGAGAGATGATTTTGTTGGAGAAAAAAATGAAGTAAAACAGAACATATAAAACATGACTGATGCAGATTTGAAGAAGAAATCTAGATATAATTAGCACCTTGAAAATGCTCTCTCACCATGTTAGGTCCATAAATTGCAAGAACACTTAGTTCATAGTTTGATCATGCATCCATTTGATATCTTCTCGCAGAGGCAGACTTGACTTGTGACAGCGTGTCGATGACCCTCATTATGGAAAGAACCCTTCTCGAGATCGGTGACGACGCCCGCGATGTCCATTTCGAAGACGAGTCTTGTGTTGCATACGACCACGACAGTCAGCATGTTGCGATCACCACCATGTACGATAGGTGTGGTACTACGCAAGAGGTATGGTCAATAAGTCTTTATTTACCATCGATACATCACAAAAATACTACCTGATAAGGATTCCAGTAATTCCTCTCATGAATCATTGTTCAATTATTTCAGAGACCGTGTTAATTATCTATATTTACCAGTGCTCGTAGAAGATTATTCCCCATCAGTAATAGACGTTATTGACGTATATGGGGACACACATGGCTACAATCTGTATCATAATTACTATATTTTGGCTAAATGAATTACACAGTGTGGTTATGATCATTGATTTGGGACAAATTATCTTTTCTAGATCCATCTATTCATGGGTCCAAGACCCAAGGTTCATTTTTTGTGTATTGAAGCCGTCTGTCAGGCCGAATGAATTTCTTTCCTCTTTTTTAAAATCACGGTATTCTCGGCCCAAAGGCTCAAAGAAGGTTTAAGCGTAAACCCTGAAATAGACCACCGATGTATGGTTGGCAATAAAGGCCAAAAACGAACAGAAAGTTCTAATCTTTGTCTCTATTCGTAATCTATTTCTATTATTTTAATTTTCGACTTTTTGGCAGACGCTAGAAATCAGATAACTATATTATTGTTGAGGTTTTATATCACCTTTGGCCTTGTAGAAGTCCTGTAGTATACTGGATATAGTCGGTGGTTTGTGGACCATGAGGTACGGGTGAGAGTCCCTGTCATAGCACTAATCTCTTTTGGAAAACACCTTCAATCTACATTTGCTAATCTCCAGTCAGAAGAGTTACCCGGTACGAAGAAACTATTTGTTCATTCCTTTATATCAAAGCTACTGTAAAAATGATATTATCATCATCATCATCATCGGTAAAACAGCTCAAACGGTACATTGTTACTTTTTGGTCCCCGTAACAGTTTTTCCATTAACGTTTCATTTAATATGCCCTTATCCCACCATCATCACCCGCAGCATAACGACGACTACATAATATTTACCAACATGGTGACGTATTACAAGTCCCGCCCTGAAAACGGAACCAATGAGCTCATCGCCAGAGAACACAATCTTAAAATTCCTGTTACTTGCTACCTGGAGCGGACACAGGCCTTGGAAGAGTCCTTCTTGCCTGAAGCAAATCTTTATGTTTTCGAAGAGGTGAGGATTAAATTACTTTGTAGCTTAACCCTATCTAGCTCGGGGGGGGGGGGGGGGCTTTATCATCCCCCCCCCGGTTATGCAGTTTTAAAATAGCCCGGCCTATATAGGGTTAAGTAAAGTGAGGATTCAATTACTTTGTAGCTTAAGTAAAGTGAGTTCTGGTAGGAGCAACGTGGCATGTTTAGTGGAGATATCGTGGAATAGTGGTTCATTTCACTTGGCTATCAATCCAAGTGTTGAGGGTACTAACCCCAGCTCGGCAATAACGTCCTTTGGCAAGAACAGTGTAATCCTTTTCGAGAGCCAGGAGCACCCCATTTTTAGGACATTTGGGCTGTTTAGAATTACCAAAGTGTGACGTCATACTGGCCAGGTTGCGAAGGCGGCTGGTTCCAAACAAATTTTGCGCTAAACAACAGCCCCAAACACTGAATTATCCCGACTCCAGCCCGTCGCTTGAATGATTTTGCGGTGAACCTCATGTGCAGCCTCTGTTGTTTAGAACCAGTCATGTGAGTGTTCCCCTTTGTAGAAGGTCTGTCCGTCGCTGAGCGAAAACTCGCTATTAGGGACTTTTAAGGCAGCGCCTGGCACTGCCAGTGCCTTAAAAGGACGTCACATTCCCTTAAAAGGATGTCATACGTAGCGGTCCACGTTTACGTCGTACAAATCTAAAAGTCCCTAATACTAGGTGATCTAGCTGCCTCGAAGCATGGCAGAGCATCCAAAATTTCGTCAAGATCTTTTTTTTTTTTTTTTTTTTTCTTCTATACTTTTTGTTATGAATGTTGTAGATATCTCATGAATGGCATTGTAAATGACCATGGAACTGTCATGGCATGTGGCATTTGCTAGATTATTGTGCATAACGAAGAGGGTTTTTTTAATTACTAATGCGAAACGTCATCTAGGCGCCATTTTGTTAATTAATAATATTGCCCATAATTCATTCATACATCGTCAGGGATAAACTTTTGGCAACAACATTTTCCGTGCGCGGCAGACGCGTACGCGTGCGTCAAAATTAAAAATTGGTCAAAATGCTTATTGGAACCATAACTATATACATTTCAAGTTTTTGCGCGTGCCGTCCGTTTGAAATGTATTACATTTGTTTTTTTTTACTTGTATTGTTTTGCTGACACTTTCCTTGGCAAATTGAATTACTTTCAATAATTATGGATTTCAATTTTGCTCATAGACGTTCATTTAACCTCAAAATTGACCTACGCGCGCTTTAGCGAAAATTGCCGGTGGCGCTAACCAAAAAATAGTAGCTATGTTAAATCCCCTATAATTCTTCAGAATACCTGGTTAACCCAATTTTTTTTATCATGTTTAATAGGGTATGAATTAAATGTGCCCTGGCAAACAAAAGTAGAAAATGTGATCTTTAAAAAAAAAAATTGTTTTGCTCAAGGGGGGATGTTAAAAAAGGAGTGTTCCCTTCCCACCCCCTCCCCCCCCCCCCCCCCCCGTTTAGCCACACAAAAAATCGGTCGGTGCAATTTTTTCACGTACACACACAAAAACGGAACTAAGTATGGTGAGTAAAAATCGTAGCTCACTCACTCAGTCGAGAGAATATATCTAATAAATGCATTATTTTACACATTTGGTGAATACACCACCTTTCTCTTAGTGAAATTTTACACACATGATATTTAACACGAGTATGTGACCCGATAATTTTCTCAATGAGTCTTTCTACTCATTAAAGTACATGTAAGTACATATGGATGAGTATTCTCAAACTTTGGTGACCGAATGAGTAAAAATATTCACAAGTGTGTAAAGTGGCTTTTTGCTCCTTAATATGTCACAGACTCTTTATTCGTTGGATGAGTAAAAAAACCTACAACCTCAGCTGTACTCGTCTTAGGAGCTATCTTACTCTTTGCATGCGTGTAAATATTTCTCTGATGAATATTCGTACGCGTTCGTGATCGTACGTACGTACCCGATCATCACGTTTTTAGCGGCCGACAAGCCACAGAATAAGTGTAAGTAGATTTGCTTTTTCTTAATTTTGAATCAGTTAGTAGCCGAGGGGATCCCTTGAATTCTATTCAGACTTTCTCTAAAACAAGTTAAGACTACCGATTATATATAGAATCTTGATCTAGTGCTGAAATGTTGAAGCTCTTCTTGTGCACGACCGAAGTGTGTGGAGTGCATGGCGAAGGACTTCCATTTTAACAGTGACAAACATACAATCTCACAATTTTACTTCATAATTGTCGTTCGAAAATATACGAGAACCCGCCCGCGCATGCAATTTTTAGTGCGAAACACTAGGATTTCGTCGCACAGAATCCGTCGAAATCTCTGCAATCGACGTTATTCGATTTATATTTGATAAACATTTGTTGATTGGACCTCGGTCTTTATTACTACACGTCAATTTTTTACTTTTGTGAATCATCTTTGTGGTTTTTTATCGTATTTCTCGACATGGAAATGCATGGTTTTGACGCTACCGTGACCGGCACCACTGACGGCACCATTGCCGACAGCTCCAGCGCGGCCGGGAAGGATCAGCGGCAGAAAAAGGGCCGTAAGAACGGCGATTAACCTGACGAACCGAGTAATTGAAGCATTATTCTCTAGTTTAGTTGGAGCGATTTACTCATAACATTAGGTTAAATAACTCACTTATTTAAAATACTCATTTGCCATGTCACTATAATGTCAAATTAACAAAACTCATTCCTGTGCGTTATTAAACTCAATGTAATGAGTCAATGAGTTAATTTAATGAGTTAAATAACTCACTTATTTAAAATACTCATTTGCCATGTCACTATAATGTCAAATTAACAAAACTCATTCCTTTGCGTTATTAAACTAAATTTAATGAGTTAATGCATTCAGTTAAGTGTGTCACTATAGTGTCAAAATTTATTTGCCTATTTGAGTAAGATTACCCAAATATTTCTTTGTGTGTATAATTTGAAATATATCTCTCTCAATGTGTACTCACCATCTAGGTAGGGTACGGTGATTTCTTGCTAAACCTTGACCGGTATACAAACCCAGGCTTCTACCAACCTGCCAACGATTCCGGCGAAGTTACACTCGGTACACCGCTATACTTCGGCGTCCGCCTGACGTCCGTCACGAACCTTACGCTTCTCATCGAGTCGTGCTGGGCAACGAGCTCGCCGGACCCACGAGACGATCACCGCTATGATATCATCGACAATGGGTAGATTATTTTTGTTCTACCTTTGCTCACTCTGTTTTTAATCTTATCCTGTTGATTCTTTAGGGAATATACCGATTGAGGCTTAGCTTCCCTCATTTTTCACCCTCGGGTTTTCTCTTTTTCCTGTTGTCAATGGATTTTTTTTTTTTTTTTTTTTTTTTTTTGGGGGGGGGGGTGGTCTCAGATCCTTACATTTCATCCACCAAGTAAGAGCAGTGCACCTCTTCTCATTCAATGATATCGACTGTGTCATTCCAAAGGGTCGAACTGGCTATGGGGGTCTTAGAAGTTTCCCACTACAGGTCGCTTGATAGGCCTATGATATCTGAAGCCCTGTCGAGTTGTGCTCTGATGGCCGGTTGATGTATCCTAGAGGTCGATTGGGCACGTCAAATCAGTAACCGAATTTCAGTCCAAGTCCGCTCCTGCATTACCCTAAAGCTTAATAAATGCACGACGTAAATCATCATGTCTTAAAAGCGAAGTTATTTTTGATAAATGTATTTGTGTCTTTTAGATGTGCCGTGGACAGCACAACAGTCATCTTCAATTGGGCCTCTCCAACTTTCAAGGGATTCAGTATCGATGCTTTCACCTTCATTGGCGATTACAACAAGGTGAGTGTCTACAATGGCCCTTTGTACCTCTCGTCTCCGTTACAGCCGATGCGTCATTTTATTAGCGTAGTACTGCGTTAGTGATTAGTGCGGTGTCTGAATCGGCATGTGGGATACCCCCACCAATAGGGTTTATGTTCATAAACGTCAAAGACCTAGGGTTAGGGTGAGAATTAGGTTTAGCATTACTAAGGAAACTTAAAATCTTCAGATTTAGCTTCATTTATGGAGCGTTAGGTAACCTACGGATGTCTGGTGGGGTTCTATAAAGTTGCTCCGAACGATGCAGAAAATGAGTGCAAACGGAAGCATGGGCTACTTGACTTAACTACAGGCTCGATTAGCGCAGTAGCGAAGGTAATAATGCAATCGAAATGACACCTCATAGGCAGCTGGGGCTTTATTCTAAGCTCTACTGACGTATGAATGCGTCAGCAACTGGCGCAGTCTTTCACATGCCAGTTGTAAGAGTCATCACAAAATTTCTGAATGCAAAATTTCAGTGCAAACAAATATCGACTCGAATTAGCACTGCATGCTTAAGATTCTTTTAGGGTTTTGATTAATATATTGAAATTAAGAATCAATAGTACATTGGGAAATAGGTTTTTCACTGGTATGTGTTTATCTGTGTTATTAACTCGGAGACTGGGGGAGAGGGCTACAACTACTACTAGAGTTATCATGGTTACGCTGACAACATTTCGCTCAAGTTTGTATGGACTTAGTGCTTGGGTGGGGCTACCATTCACTCAGTGCCATAGCGACTTCTGACCATATGCAAGAGCGCGTTCTCGAGGATTTCATATACAAGCGAAATCCTTGGTCCCCAAAAACAAATCCCTACATTTCCTCTTGATCAAGGTGATGAAGATCTTGTTGATGGATTTGTATTGACATTACATATGATCATCCTATATCTTGTTAAAAACAAGTTCTTGGTGATTTTTTCCCCGGCTTTTCCGGCGTAGACATTGAAAGTCTCAATGATGGACCGACCGCAATTGAAAATCACGCAGCACAACATACGGGTGGGTTCTATGAGTGAGTTTTTTCTGCAATGAAACAAATAACCATCTGGATGGTATGAGGATTCCTCTAAGAAAACTACATTTATCATCCGTCCCCATACACATAGGCCTACACGGAGGTCGAGGCAATCATTATATCAAGACGTAGCTCAATGTGACCAGGGACCTGTATATAATATTGCATGTCTCTGGTGGAATAACATCTCATACAAGAGGCTGATACTTCAGTCACACCGACAAACCGACTTTAGACCGACTCCAAAACCTTTGATTCTTGACCATAGACGTTTTTGTATTAGTTTTGTTTGGTCTGTAGTCGGTCCGGCGTCGGTCCGACGTTGGTCTTATCGGTGTGAAAAGGGTATGAAGCTTTCGGTTGAGTAGGCCTACTGCATGATAGGCAAATCTAGACGTTGTGCAAGCCTTAGAACCACTTCACGCTATAATATCCTCCTATAGTCTTATTGAAAAAAAAATTGAACACAAAAAAATGACCAAAAAAAACCAAAACCTCCGCACTTTTATAAGATCCTCCTGTGATCACATTTTCAAAGAAATGGCAATCATATTGGATATTGCAATTTAATTAAATACCATCTTTCTGATTTAGGTTCTCAATAACGATAAGAATACTAACAAATCGGAATTTTAGTGCATTTAGACAATCGCACTACTGACGTCAATACAATACTGAGCCGATTCAGCTGGTCTCTTTCCAAGAAGGCTTGAAATATTATTAAATTTAGATTTTATTAATATCCCGGTATCATATGACTATTCAGATCATATTGCAAGAAATGATTAACATGAAAATTCATATACAATGATATTTTGATTACTGATTATGAATCGGATCGTAGTCAGATTGTGTAGCGTGCAGTTGGCATTACATTCGAAATGTGGGACTTTGTTATAATCTACGACAACTTATGATTAGCGTTAAACTTTCTTTCATGTCGTAAAGATGCTTTAAATTTATTTTCATCATTTAATTAGCTCTGTCGTCTCTCAAAACAGGTTTACGTCCACTGCTCAATCTTGATCTGTGACAACAACGACTCGGGCTCCCGCTGCGCTCAGGGATGCCTAGCCCGATCTCGTCGAAGTCTGCAGCCGACAGGCTCCCGATCAAAACCTCATACCATCACGAACGGACCGCTCTCCGATGCCTCGCGCTCCCAAAGGGCTATGTTGCTTGATAGCGTTGATGACGGTGAGTACCGTAGTTTCCGTAGAGTAAATAATGTTGACAAGAATAATGTCCTGTTTTTTCATGGTGCATTATAATATTAGGCGACATCCGACATTACCGAAAAAATGCAAAAGACAATAGCCATGTCCAACAAGGGGTTTTCTAGTTTTTCCCTGCGGCAATAAATATTCCAAACATATTTGACTTACACCAAAAGTTGTCCATATGCTCTCACTCGAGCCAACTTGCCACGATTAAGTGGACACGACCTTCCGCCAACGCAGTCTTTACTCAGCGTATTTCCCGCCCGCACTAGTCGACCGCAACCCAGCTTCCGTATCTAAACCGCGCGGAATCTAATTTTCATTTCGATTGTAAACCATCAACCCTTGTGAAAGATCACAGATACTCCGAGTGCCAAGGTAGAGCATCCATTCGGTCAACTTACGCTACCCTACCCTTTACATGTTTAGTCGTATTATCGCGTTTCTCCTGGACAAATCCAGGAGGAAAAACCCGTCGGCTTAAAGGTCGGCGTAGCTAACACGACTATCGTTGACTATACGCCGACCTGTACGCTAACCTTACCATATTTACGCCGACTAGCACTAAACACGACCTTTGCGCCCATCAAAATTACCATGTGTGAACACGGCTAATGCAAGCAGCTTACAACGAGTCCAATGTTCTGCAAGCCCATGCAGTCGCGCGCTGAGTGGTATGTGTAGCAAAGGTTCAATGATTACTTTCGACATGATCAGTCGACCCAGGATTTCGGTCAAATGTTTGGATCTGTGATATTTTGTTTGTCTATTTTAATCGTATCCGTATATATACCCTGATTCACTTATCGATCGCCCCCTCCTTCAGTTCACAATTTCCCACGGGTCATCTGACAAATTATGAGGGATATAATTCATCGAGATATACTTCGTGTACGAATAAATCATTTTCGTAATATAATTGTTGCTAGGTAGGACAAACATTATGGTTTGACCTATCTAACAACACAGAATGTATGCAATTCGCATTATACCTATTGAAATGCTATTTTTTGTAAACAAAAATAATTTGTAACGAGGAACTTTCAAAAGATTTGTGCTTCAATTGATATTACATTACGAAAATTGCCTATTCCCCTGTTTCCAACAACTATAGCCGTGTTTACACGATGGCGATTTTGGTCGGAGTAAGGGTCATGTTAATCGCTAGTCGGCATAAAATATGGTGAGGTCGGCGTAGAAGTCGGAGTAGTGATCATCTGAACGATAGCCGTGTTAGCAACGCAGAATTACGTCGACCGATTTACTCCTGGATTTATCCAGAAAGTAGCGTGCTAACACGACAAGGGGTAGCGTAAGTTGACCGTGTGGATGTTCTCACTTGGCACTCGGAGTAGCTACGACCTTTCACGAGGGTTGTTTGTTTACAATCGAAAATTAAAAATATATTTCGCGTGGTTTAGATGCGGAAGGTTGGTTGGGGTCGACTAGAGCGGACCCACCACATCCCTTTACCTTTAAAAAAGAATCACATCAATGTTCAGCTTACTCATTCAAAAATGCATAAGAATGTACCTTTTTTGCCGGTGCGATGTTTGCGTAGTATAAATGTAGGTATATGTTCAGGTTTATTTATATCGCTAGTATTAGGGCTTTTATTGTTATCATTATTTTCGCTGTTGTTGTTATTAATATCATGTTAATTTTTCGTTCACTCTCCAGGACCCGAATCTCATGACCCTTTGATGATCGTGGGTGTGAGCGCCCTCTGTGTTCTTATCGCTCTTACTGTCGTCAACGCGCTGATGAAGGTACGCATGCGTCGTCCTCGCCCCGAGCAGATCGGCTATCGAAGAGTGGGCGTTACTGAGCAGGACTATTAACGCATTACGAAAGAGAGAGAGAGAAGAAGAAGAAGAAGAAGAAGAAAAAGAAGGAGAATAAATCCCTTTGATTGGAGTTAACTTATAAGTATACTTTTAAAGTGTCATAGCCTCTCTTTGCACGGAATCATTTTGAATGTTCGTTGTTTATCCCCTTGTGTTGATAAAGAAACCTCTGAAATAGGGAAACGCTTGGATTCAAACATGAAGATAACTGCTTTGATTTTTAATTAATTCAGCCTCTTGATGAAGGATATCTTATTGGTGATCTGAAATTCATGAGTGTTTCTTCTTCTTTTTGCCCGTAATCCTTGTTTGTGTGCGAGTCAAACATAAATAGAAAAGATACCTTTAGCTAGAAGTACGAAGCCTAAAATTAATGCATAGACACTTGTATTAGTATGTGTTCTATGCTTTCCCATACATTTCTAGACAGATCTTATCAAACTACGTTTTAAATTATTTTTTTCTTCTTTCATTTAATATTTGTAATGTTGCAGTCTAGTTTGACAAATTTGAGACGATGACATGTGCTTTGTTTCATTTTTTTGTCCATAAAACTTTGATTTTGTGTGATACAGAAATTTAGAATAGTACCTTTAGCTGGAAGTAGGGAGCCTTAAAATGAATACATATACACCTGAATGAATTTTGTTCTATGCTAACCCATATATTTCTAGACAGATTTTCTCAAAATTAGTTTGTTCTTCTTTTTTGTTCTTTCATTTCATATTTGTAAAGGTTAACTCAATTATCTAGTTCCATTGTCCATTTTAATGTATGGCAGAATCTCTCTTAATTGTCGCTTTTCATCATAGAAGATAAATAATTAATTTGCTCATTTTGTTGGAATTAGCAGTGCGTATAGGACTATAAAAGTCACAATGTTGTTCTTTCTTGTTTTGTTTTGCTTCTGTTAAGTATAACTCGATCGCAAAGACTTTCGAGCAATTAATTCAATATCGCCTTTCGAGAACACTTTCAGATTTTGT
Organism: Strongylocentrotus droebachiensis; assembly: GCA_035222895.1. Taxonomy (NCBI): domain Eukaryota; kingdom Metazoa; phylum Echinodermata; class Echinoidea; order Camarodonta; family Strongylocentrotidae; genus Strongylocentrotus; species Strongylocentrotus droebachiensis. The sequence continues at coordinate 456,670 of JAVYIG010000138.1, read as the reverse complement.
AATAACGTCATTGTGATGTTCGCACACTCTAAGGTGACGCTCAGGGCTATTGAAATTGCTCTGGGTTGATTTCTCGAGATTCTTTGAGCTCGTGTTGCATGTAGATCTTTTAGATATAGAAATTGAAATTGAAGGTAAAATTGTTTTCCTTTTGATATGTGTTTACTTCGGTGCAATATGATGGGTTCTATTTTTCTCACCATTATCTGACGTCAAGTCTATCTTTTTTTGTCAACTCTCATTGGAATCGAAAAGAAAATGAATATGTTATCAAACATGTAATGTATTTTAAGATTATTCATGAACAAAGATGTCTTCCATTCACCTAGTGATAAAATCAATCTGATAATTATGTCTCGTTGAGCTCGTGTCTTAAGCATAGGCCTACTCTCACCATAATACTGGTTTGTACTTCATTATCCTTTTAGTCAACATCGAATAATTCATGTCGAGAAACCTTGGTTTTATTACTGTGCCTCCGGAACCTGAGGTGACAATATTTAAGCATCATATTTTTGGCTATTGATCTATTCATCTGTTATTATTACCACACTATTTCTTTGGCCGGTATTTTTTAATGTGACCTAACATTTAGCCGTGGTTAAACCCCGCCCCCCCCCCCCACTCAATGTTATTTAAGGTACGCATATGCTCGTTCCCTCTTTTTTAAAGCACCCCCTATCTGAGGACTGCTAATATTTCCGAACGCCCCTTTCGCGGGCATTTCGCGGGCTTTTCCTGCATTGGAGACCCCCCTAAATCAGGAAAAATGCTCAATGTACCCCCCTAAATTCGGAATAATTTTTCGGGAGTCCAAAGAGATGAGAGAAAAAAAGAAAAAACACCCCCTTTTTAAAGAAATCTCCGGGTGAAAAGTCAAATGCACCCCTTTTTTTACAATTCTCGGGCCGGACTTTGTCGCACGAAAAGTACCCCTTTACCGGACATTTTGGCAACACGCATGCGGTCATTCCGACCTCTGAGTGGGGGGGGGGGGGGGGTGGGGGGCCGGGGGTTTAAAAAAAATCCTAGTTGAACACCTACACTGATTTTTGGATTGGCAATCTCTTCAACCAAATTATTGACGTAAAAAACAGCTATCGTGCAATAAGCCATCCTTTTGCATATACCTAAGTCTAAATGCATGCATTCGTTTTGTCACACAGTAAATAATGTATACACAATGATGAAATATATTCTTTGTGCTCCCTTCATCAGGGGACTACTCCATTTAAAACAGAGTAGTGGAAATCCATTCTTTTACGAGTCATATCAGCGATCACTGCATTAAAAGTTGAATCCACTCTGAAATATAAAGGAATCTACTCCAATGTAGTGGTTTGTAGTACTCTATTGAGAGTGAATTCAACTACTCTAAATGGATTTTTACTCCTGTATCTAGAGAGTAAGTTAGGTCATGATTTAATTTGGCCCCCTTTCAAGAACAAGACCTTCATGTTGAGAGGTGTGTTTTTCTTCGTTCGATTTTCTATATTTTCTGAAAAATCTTCACTTATTGCATAACTAAATGTTTCACCATTCGTTTTTTCTAATACATATTTAAATGTATTTATTACTTTACATTCCTTACCTGATTTCTAGGTTACTTTAAACCAATTATAAAATAACTTGTCCACCTTACTTCAAGTTTCCTCTCAAAGTATGTAGTAAGGCGTAGTTATTGGCTCATTAAATAATACTCTGCATTAATCTGTCGCATGTCTTTGTTAATTTATGTACTTGTAGCAGACTCCCCCACCCCTTCCCACTGTCTCTTTCTCTCTCTCTCGCTCTCTCTCTCTCTACATCCCCTTCTCTCTCCCTCTCTCTCTCTTTCTCTTTCTCTCTCTTGATCTACTTCATTCTCAAGCTCCTCCCCTTTCTCTCTCAACCATCATTTCCATATGTTTCCTTCTACACATCTTTTACTGCAAATTGCTTTCTCCCCCTCTATTCCTCTCTCTCTCTCTCTCACACCTTCTCTCTCTCCCTCTCTCTATCACATAATACACTCAAACACCCGCATACGCGAACACAAAGATACACAGACATTGCCACTTTCTACCTCCTTAATTTTTCATACGCATTTTCACTCTCCATCTGACCTTTCTGTCTGTTTTCTGTCTCTTTTACTTCACCTTTACACGGACACGTCATATATACAGACGGAAATGATGAAAACTATGTAGATAGGAGTGTGATGAGAGAGAAAGTTTAAGCTTAAAGACTGATCAGTCCGTGCAGTACAATATTTCGTTTTCAAACTACAAAGTAATTACGCATATAGTAATTGTTCATTTCTTCTGTAATGTAGCTGCTTCATGTATCAGAATACATGGAGAGTTCTGCGAAATATTCAGTTTTAAAGTGATATCTGTCTGTCTGTGGTTCTGGATAAAGTAGGTAAAATTAAAATTTAGCACTGTCCTTTATTTATCATCCCCCCCCCCCCCACCATCTACCCATATGTTATGTAATATACATGTATATGTATGTTTTGGTATGATAAGCTTCATCAGGCTATTCACTTGTATGGTTCGTTCGTTGGACGGAAGAAAGACGGACAGAGACAGATAGAACAGGCAGTGTCTTGTGAGACGTTCTCATTCACGTTCTTCATTCAACCAGTCAATAATTTTCTAGATTTACTAGATGCTTCCAAGCTCTAGAACAGGCTTCTTCCTCAATTGAAATCATCACTAACAGGAGAACAAATTCAAACAGATTTTTGAAGACGTATCTATTCTAAAACCATACGCATTCACTAAACTCACACTGTTTCTGTTCGGATGGCATCTTAAAGTGCTATAGAGGCGCTATGTTACTTGCAATTATATACCTCACTTTAGAAATCTAGCCATCTGACTTATGTATTCAATAGTTATTCATATTTATTCATTACATTCTCATTCATTGTTGGGATATTTTTGTGTGTTAGTGGTACCAGACACGATTAGCACTTAAAGGGACTTGGTAACATTGTTCAGATGGGAGATAGTGGTGCTAAGGTAGTGACTTCAACGCTAGATGTACAATTAATGATAATCTGAAAATTTGAATGAAAACGGACCATTATTCATGATACAAACTGGAAAAACAGATCTGATCGATTCCTTAATATTCTCCCAACTATATCATTACATTTTAATTACATTTTAGGTGAATGTAAATCGTCACAAAGCAATAAACTGACTCTACATACCATTCCAGACATTTTGGGCTGCGTTCAATCGAATTTTCGAAGCTAGAATCACAAACATGAATCACAAATCAAAACGCCGTTACAAAAACAAGGTCACTGCGGTTAGCGTTCAAGCGATTTTTCATCAACGCTGATTCTAGCTCATTTCGAGCCCAGCCACTGCGGATCACACTCGCAGTTTGACCCAGGAAGTATAGGTCAACTTCGGCGCGCGCTTTTTGGAATTGTCTACGGCCGACTGTCGACTGCTGTTTTGAGCATAGATCGCAATAATAAAACAAAGAATGAGAAGGTGATGGAAGGAAGAAACAAAAAACATAACATAAGGAAAGACAGAAATAGAAAGTGATAGAATTATAAAAAATAAAGAATAACATAAGAGAAGGTGATAGAAGGAAAAAACAAACAATAACATAAGAATAGAAGGAAGAAACAAAGAATAACAAAAGAGAAAGTGATAGAATTATAAAAACAAAGAATAACATAAGAGAAGGTGATAGAAGTAAAAATAAAAAAGAATAATATTAGAATAAAAGGAAGAAACAAAGAATAACATAATGAAAGACAAAAAGAGAATGTGATACAAGGAAGAAACAAAGAATAACATAAGGAAAGACAGAAAGAGAAAGTGATAGAATTATAAAAATAAAGAATAATATAAGAGAAGGTGATAGAAGGAAAAAACAAAGAATAACATAAGAATAAAAGGAAGAAACTAAGAATAACATAATGAAAGATAAAAAAAGAAGGTGATAAAATTATAAAAAATAAAGAATAACATAAGAGAAGGTGATAAAAGGAAAAAAACAAAGAATAACAAAAGAATAAAAGGAAGAAACAAAGAATAACATAATGAAAGACAAAAAGAGAATGTGATACAAGGAAGAAACAAAGAATAACATAAGGAAAGACAGAAAGAGAAAGTGATAGAATGATTAAAACAAAGAATAACATAAGAGAATGTGAGTGAAGGGAAAAACCAAAGATTAACATAAGAATAGAAAGAAGAAACAAAAAATAACAAAAGAGAAAGTAATAGAATTATAAAAACAAAGAATTATATAAGAAAAGCTGATAGAAGGAAAAGAACAAAGATTAACATAAAAATAGAAGGAAGAAACAAAAAATAACAGAGAAAGTGATAGAATGATAAAAAATAAAGAATAACATAAGAGAAGGTGAGAGAAGGAAAAAAAAAAGAATAACATAAGAATAGAAGGAACAAACAAAGAATAACATAAGGAAAGACAGAAAGAGAAAAAGAAGGAAAACAAGGTATATCAAACGGAACAGGCCACGATAAAGAGCATGGTATACTAAACGCAAATTGCATGAAAAGCAGGCGCGCGGTTTTTGCCCAAACCGGAACAGGCTCCGTCATACAATCATGATTGAGAACTCCGTCCGTTCAATCGAATTTTAGCGACCGTGATTCTGCAGAATCATGATACAAAACGCATCTTTTTCAGCGTTTCATGTTTGTGTTTTCAAACACGTTTATTTTTACGACCGACGAAAAAATCGCTTGAACGCATTGCGTTTTAAACTCAACGTCTTTAGAAACCGTGATTCTAGGGTGAAAAAGTGTCGATTAAACGCACCCTAAGTGTTGACAGATTTTTAATAGCCTGTTTTATGTCTTTTTTTCATGAAAAAAACGGTTGGGAAAATTCAAAAACGGTTGGGAGAATTTACTGTTAATCACTGTTAGAGGGTGTTGCACAGTGACGCCGTCAAAGAAAGCCCTAGATACCTCCGTGGTTTAAGAATTTTGTCAGGACTGTTTGCATGTCAGAGGGTTAGTACAGTAGAAGGAATATGATAAGTAACATTTTATACAAAAAATAAGAAATTTGTTCATCAACCTCCAACATTGTTACCGAGTCACTTTGATGCTATTTTCTGGTCCCATTTATTCGTTCAATGTTAAACATTCACATTTTATTGATATATTGATGTACTTTTTGTTTGGATAATAAACTTCAAACTTAGCTCAAACTTCAAACAAATTAATACAAAAACATGAAGATGTAATGTCATCTTGTCAATAACCGAAAAAGGGGAAAGAAACAGCATGCATTTCCCTTGATGTACATGTATACATAAAGCAAACACAGACATTGGTAATAAAAGAAGGCATCTTTTTTCTCTTAGTCGCGCGCCTCATTCTCAACATTTACCTTTCGAAAAAATTATGAATTGCAACATAAGCACCCAAAAAGCTAGTCATAATGTGAGAAAATCAGCTTCTGTTTCCATCCTTGGGCTGACAAGTCGGAACGGAATGAATTTTTATCGACATCTGAATGTCAACAATACGTTTGCAATCTATGGGCTTAATCATAAAGTAATATTAAAATAAAAACAATCTGCCCAATCAACATCTGAGCATACATTTCAAGTATTTGCGTCATAGCTCTTTTTAATATCTTGATGTGAGAGGCAATTTAGTGCCATAATCAGTTCCTCCTTTCTTCATTCAGCCATTTTCTTCAGGAGCAGACAGGTGCCACCTTCATGACGATCATCAGCAGGAAACTATACTAAACCGAAAACTAAAAGTTTCTCCCAAAAAATTGGAGTCTGCCGTATAGTCGTTATTATACAGTCAGGTTTATAGGCCCACACCCATTCTGGTGTCCTGTTATAAGGATGGCCGATCTGAAAGGGTTTGTGTTATCCTTTCTGTTTTGTCTTCTGTTACAATGTGCTCCATCTCTGCAAGGTAAGGAATCAGGTTGTTTTGTCAATTGAAATTTGGATTGATTGTTTGAATATGGCTGATGATGTTTCATGTATTAGGCCTTCACATTTTTTGTTAAAATGTTAGTCCGTTACAATTTAAATATGCAAAATAATGATTATCCAAATTGTATGAGATATTGATTCAGAATGTAAAAATCAGTATGAATGACTTATTTTTGTTATAGTTTTTATATTTTTTTATTTACTCATTCATCAATATCTTATAGGTGAAATAATCTAGATTTTAAACGCAAATTTAATTTCATATTCAGAATTCTAACTGATATTTAATATAATGCAAATTTAGATTCAAATTCAAATTCAAACTCGAATTCAAACTCAAATTCAAATTCAAATTCAACAAAAATTTTACCATTTCGGACATAAATTGAGAATATGTAATTTAATTGAAAGTAAATATTACGTTTGCAAAACCTAAGGGAATTTCATTAGCATTGGCCATTACCTTTTGAAATATTCACACTTTAAAATGACGAATTTGGTAAATCGAACATGATTCCATTGGGATATACAATATAGTTTTGAAATTGCCCTTTAGTTGATTTCTTGAAAAATTTTGCGATCTTGTTGAATTCCCTCTTTACGCATTTTTTTTCAAGAATTAGTGCGAGTCTGTGCGTTGGTTTTTGACAAATTTCATTTTTTTTCATAATTAGGCTGGTTCATATATGAAATGGGCATATTTTTATTATTATATTTTCATTATAAAGGAATTGCGGATATAACAGAATGCAGCTCCACAAAATTACGGCGAATGTGGTGTATTTGCACGAATTTATCATAACTAAAAAAAAACTTTTTTAATAAATGATACATTTTTATTACGCCATTATTTATCCAATCAGACTTTAAAACAACCTTCCCAGTTATTTTGATACATGAATTATTCTAAATAATTTGATTATGAATAAAATAATCACTTGGGATAAACTATTACCTAATTTTATCAAATACAATTAAAAAAAAACATTTCCAGTTGCCTTTATTTTCTTTATTTAACAATCTCATCAACCATGCGATCCTGAGTCCTATAATAAGTGATGGTAAATGTTTCATTTTCAAACCGCCTTCAATATAATCTGCTATAATTGTATTCCGATTTAATATCTTGTCTGGTTTACGATTCCGAATAAAAGAGTATATCACAGATTAAACTTCATGAATAAATAATTTCGAAAATGGCAATGATTTTACATTTATAATTTTTTCCAATGGTGTTTAGGTCTTTCATCGACCATTATTCCCAAAATTCGATTTAAAGTTTGAAAATGTAAGCACAAAATTTGATTCATATAAATCAGTCGAGTTCATTGAAAAACGCACGTCTAAAAAAAAAGGACCTTTAGAATGTGGAGGGTGTGCTTTGTAATAACCAAGAGCTAATAATTCTGATTTATTACGATTTATATTTAACCCTGAAAATCTTTTTAATATTTCAAGTACACTGTATAATTCTAGACAAAGAGTGAATGTCTTTCACATAAAATGTTGCATCTTCAGCGTACATATTTATGTGTATCATTAATCACAATTCCTTGAATTTGTGTATCACTTTTAATCCAATTACTCATTATTTCATTTTTTTAAATAAAGTGCAATTGGCTTAAAGGTACTATGTCCCATTTGCAGCCAACATCGAATTCCGTAGAGCTTTGCAGGATCTATGAATATGTCACGTATGTCCTATTTGTGAAATTTAAACGTTAGCAGCACTAATGTCCTTTGGCAAGACATTGATCTACATTTGCCACTCTCCACCCAGGTGTTAAATGGGTACCCGGTAGGATGCGAAAGCTAATGTGGTTAGATTAGCAAGTGTGCGCATGTAAAAATGACGCCTGGCTGGAATGCTCCCCAGGGAGTGGAGAATGTGCATACATTGTGTGCGGGTAAGCCTGAATCCAATGACCGGGGTAATAATATACTTATCTGTAAAGCGCTTTGTGAGGGCCTCCGGTCCTGAAAAGCGCTATATAAGAACGAGCTATTATTATTATTATTATCAAATTATGCAAGGAAATCCGTTTACTCTCTAGTCTTTACTGTCAGACACTATTGAGTGACTGACTGACTTCTTTTGTTTCTTCGGTATTAACATACGTAAAATGAGCTGTAAAGGTGCATAAACATTTGTGTACATCAATAACCCACTTCTTTTAATGGCCAAATTTAAAGTGATTGAATCTTTGCGCACCACAAAACGTACGACCATTCGGTACAAGGGTCTGAAAATCAGACTATAAGTAAAATAATTGCAATCACTAAAGTCGATTCGATAACCAATGCTCGTTTTTTTTTTCCACTAAAAGACATTTTCAAGCCCTTTCGTTTTGAGGGAATTCTAAATTTATAGTAGTATATTTCAAATGCCGTTGGAATCAAACCTTTTAATTGTGTTGGCCTACAAATTGGAAGAGTGTCTTTAAAGGACAACCTTGGCGTGCACCACGAGTAACGTTAAATAATTTAAAGGCCTGACCATTATTAATAACGCCGGAATATAAATCATTATACTTAATTTTTACCAAGGATATAAAATCATCACCAAGATTAAAATATTGTAATGCCAGAAACTTATACTACCACTCTAACTTATCAAATGCTTTTTCTATATAGGTCTGCTAGCACCATAAAACCAGGATATCATAATTTCTTTTATAATCAATCATATCTAAAGCCAAAAGAATATTTTATGAACGTCCTTTTATCAAAACTAGTCTAGTCGCAACTTATAATTTAGGTTAATACATTTCTGAAACTATGTGCTAAGCATTCAGCTATTAATTTAAATCAGCTTTTAAAACACATATGGGTCTCAAATTTGTCAAAAATACGGGATCTTTATTTTTCTTTGGAACAAGATTTGTCGTTATGGATCTTCTTGATCAAGGGATATTCTACCACTATGCAATGAATAATTAAAAGTTTATAATAATAAGTCGCCCTAATTTTTAAAACGAATTGATAAAGTTCACAAGAAAACCCATCAGTATCAGGTGTTTTATTATTTTGCAAATTTGTACGCGTATCTCAACATTCGTTCAATGTTAACAAACCTTCAAACTTTTCATTAGAAATTAATGAAAATTCAACATTCTGACAGTCTTCAGGTAAACGTTATCAAAAATTAGCCATTGAGGGGTTATCGGAAGTATACATATTTTAATAATACTCCTTACCTGGTTTTAGGGTATCTTTATTTGACTGTACAATTTGTCCATTTTCATCATATATTTTTGTAGTTAATTTTAAAATTTGATTTATTTTTTTTCTGAATTAAAAAAGTAACGTGTATTTTTTTCACCATGTTCAATCAAATTTGATCTGGATCTTATAAAAGCGCCATCAACTTTCTTTTTATATTAATATATTAATCGTCCATACATGATTTTATTTTATCTAAGATTCTTTTGATTTTGTTGTAATCTGACTCAGGTTTGTTTTTGTCTTAGATAAATTAATAAGATATTGTTTTTATATTGATCTCATTTGACAATCTACAAAATCCCAAAAGGTATTAGGATCCAATATTTGAGAATAATTAAGTATATTTTCTTGTATTCATACGGCATATTCTTACTGTTACTCGGGATCGGCCGACTCCTGTTCCCCTGCGATATGACAGGTTATAAACTGCATTATATGTAGGACATGGCAATCATTTTTTAAATGTTACATTTGTTTTCTTAAGTTTCCGTAGCTTAGTACTGTGAATGTATTAGCGTAGGTTTTATGATATTACTGCTTCTGCGTCTACTACTACTACTACTACTACTACTACTATTGCTGCAGTCAAATCTGCTTAAGGTGGCCGTCACATATCCAAAACGTAGCCCACCCGACTTCTCTGCGAGCTCAAAACGGCATTTTTGCCAGGAATACGGCAAGGGTCGAACGACGTTCGCAGAGCACTGAAACCTGATCCCAATTCAGCGATTTTCCAATGACGAATTTTGAGGTCGCAGAGCTCGTAAACAGGTCGCCCATAGATCGCTCGGGCATCGGCAAACATTCGATAGATCGGCTTTCCGACGATTTTAGACCATTTTGGGCTTTACAAATTCAGACGAGGGTTGGCAGAGCTGCGCGGCCGCCGCATTGGCTACCTACGATACTCGAACGTCCCCCTCCCGCATACCACTCGCGACTTGTACAAACTTGGATGTGCTTCAAACGCGCTCCGTGCCCCGGCCGGGTTCCTCCTGTCAACTCAATAATGTTGTTATGATACTCCGTCAGAAAATCATATCCCACCAAATTAAGGCCTCCAAATAATTGGCTTAAGTCTGGTAATTGTCTAAATATATATCCCCTGCATTCTGAGATACTTTCAATTATTCCTCGGTGCTGGAGAAGTATTATACTGATTGAATTAATAGTTGTATTGAAAAAGACTTATCTTATGGTAAGAAGCGTATCTATTTTTAACAGCATGCATAAGTGAAGCGATTTTAAATTGATTTGTTATCATAGACTGTCATTGTATTTAATTTTAAAAATTTAGGTCCACATGGCGCTAGATAAAGAGAATAAGTACAAATGCGGAGTGATTTTTTTTCTGAAGTTCGTGAATTGGATTACAGTTCGGTTTGCTGTTCGTTCTTATTTTCTTCAAATTCTGCAACAACTCCTGTGCTCACTCTCTCAAAACCTTCAAAGTAATGCACTCTAAATTTACAACGGTTGACCCATTTGTATGTGATTGTGTTCAACTGACGATTCAACCAATTGTTTCTGAAAATAATGCTTGTGAACTGTTAGCAGCAGCGTGTCTACAAACGCTTACTTAGCTTGACTAATTTCACAACGTATAAAACATTAAATATCAAACAGTAAGATACAAAAACAGTTGCTAACAAGTGGATAAACTGATTGTTTTAACAATAAGTGCTAATTTACCTGCGTTTTAAAGATGAAGTTGAGTTCTGGTCATGCGATTGCATTGTGAAAAAAGCGGTGTGGAATCGACCAGAAAAGGTTGATCATCTAGCATATAAGTACTCGTGTGTATTGCAAGGTTCTGGAATCATCAAAACGATAAGAAATTTGGCCAAGTCTTGGTAAAGTTACAAACACTGTACACAGAAAGATGTATATGGGACTACATGAACACATGCTGTAAAAATCCGTCCCGTTGTTAGTATTAAAACAAACGTTAAATATTGTACAGTGTAACTCACTTTGCTCCGATGTCAACTCATTCAGACCTCAGAAATGTAAACAAATGTGTAAGTGTCCTATATATATTCGAGCCAATTTCGAGACGCATACGCGTCGGAGGGCAGGACGTCGCGCGGAGCCAGTCCGGACATTGCTCGAGTGTCCGGCGGGCACTGACAGACCTATTGATAGCCGACCGAAACTCGAACGATGCCAACCCTAATGTCGGGCGGGTTTCGGCCGACTCCCGTTTGTTTACTGACCGGTGTTAAATTGGCACCTCGCGAGCCCCGTCCAATATTCTGACAGAGTAGATTTCAAGCGTAAAATACGCTCGACTCCCCGGCGGGTTTGAAATTCGGCGACTTTCTGGCGATCCACAAAATCGGCCGGAGACCGTTAGATATGTGACGCAGTCATCAGCAGCCACCAGTATACAAAGACCACCTGTCTATAAAGATCGCAGTTTTGCTTTCCCTTCAATATGGCTTCTCATTGGACATGTATTACAGGACCTGTACATAAAAACCACCTGCCTAAAAAGAACAATGTCCATGTTTCCCTTAAAGGGACTTGGTAACATTGTTCAGATGAGTGAAAATGGTGCCAAGGTATTGACTTCATGGCTAGATGTACAATTAAAGATAAACTGAAAGTTTATGTGAAACAAAACTTAGCCATTGTTAATGATAAACATTGGGGGAAAACGGTTGGAAAACCAAAAATGGTTGGGAGAATATACTGTACTTAAATTAAGAGGGTGTCGCACAGTGACGCCTTCAAAGAAAACCATAAATATCTTTGTGGTTTGAGAATTTGTAAGGATTTCTTGCATGTTAGAGAGGATTTGCTGGTTTTCGTTTGAGCATTCATGGAATTTCTTCCTCCCTGAGAGGAGTGTAAAATATGTAGATTATTGATTCCCAAATGAGCTTACTACCGCCACGAATTGGTTGAGGACATGCATTCAATAGTATACGCAAATCCTTATCCTCCTTGGTCACTTAAAGACGATTCCTTTACAATATGATTTTTAAATACACACATGAGAAACTCTATTAAGGGTACTTACTTTTTAACTACTTTGTGTATACTTTCTATGATCCCACCTCTTTTGTTTACAACAATTATTTGTCATTGATATTTATAAGTGTTGTTTTACAATGGGAAATAAATGTCTTGATTCGATTTGATATGAACTGCTTCCTTCAATACTATTGGCATGAATTTGATATATTGTAATCTGTAACACGATGATTTTAATTGTGTTTAATTGTCTCCACTCATCCCATCCTCTTGCTCACACTATCTCTCTCTCTCTTCCTCTCTCCCTCTATTTTTCTCTTTCCCTTTCTCTGTCTGTCTGTCTCTCTTTCTCTACCTGTCTTTCTCTCCCACTCCTTCACCTCTATCAATAGTTACAAGTGTGTCTGATACGGGTAACATAACAAGTATGTTATTTTACACATAATATTATACTTTTGCTTGGGGGAACTTACTAGTATCAATAATATTGTTAAAGGGACTTGGTAACATTGTATAAATGAGAGAAAGTGGTGCTAAGGTAGTGACTTCAATGCTAGATGTACAATTAAAGATAATCTGAAAATTTGAGTGAAAACAGACCATTATTAATGATACAAATTGGGAAAAACTGATCTGATCAATTCCTTAATTCTCCCACCTATATTATTACAATTTAATTACATTTTGGGTGACTTTTAAATCGTCACGAAGCAATTAATTGGCTCTTTATACCATTCCAGACATTTGAGTGTTGAAAGATTTTTAATAGCCTTTTTTATGTCTTTTTTTCATGGAAAAACGGTTGGAAAATTCAAAAATGATCGGGAGAATTTACTGTTAATCACTGTTAGAGGGTGTTGACCAGTGACGCCTTCAAAGAAAACCAAAGATATCTTTGTGGTTTGAGAATTTTTCAGGATTTGTTGCATGTCAGAGAGTTAGTACAGTAGAAGGAATATACTAAGAAACATTTTATACAAAAATTATGCAATTTTTTTTAACAACCTTCTACAATGTTACCTAGTCACTTTAATAATAATGATAACAACAACACCATGCTCTGCTGCTGTAGCTCATTATGATAATTATTAAGAAGAAGAACAATATATATGATGAGGATGATATTAATAAACATGGTCCTATACAGTGCATATACGAAAAGTGTACCCAACGCTGGTAGCTTTTAATTAAAAAGCTACAACCTGTGTGACCTTGGATCATATTTTATTGTAAGGAAAAATTTATACCCTGTCTAAAGATACCATTTTCTAAGTATGGTGCCAAGGATGACCGAACAGCAGACTTTTCAAAAAGTATTGTCAAGATCCTCTTGTACCAAGGTCGGGCTGAAGCAATGAATGTGGGTCAAATTCCGTTATGTGTGTGTTATCTCATTCCAAAACAATTGCTCAATTATTTACATTGACTATAAGCCAGTTGATTAAAAAAAATGTTAATTTCAATTCAAACTGGGGTAAATGCTGATTAAAAGCAGAATTTATGATATTCTCTTCGTTATGATGATTACACGCTTGACGATGATTACAATATTGACGAAATTCGCATCCCTTGTTTAAGGTTACCTTCTCATTGAGCGATACAAAATAGATGAAGTTTATTTGTGATGTTATCGTTTTTTATGAAAGTCTGCTGTCAATTTCTTTGATGATAATCGTCATATTTGTTCTTTCTTGAATTTGGGTTTACTAACCTTTGATTTTTCTCTTGCTATTCGAGATAAACACCTTATGGACGATCCGTACGCGTGTGAAATGGGCAGTGGACAAGTGAGCAGAGAAAACTTAGATAACATGAGACAATAATTTAGTAGGCTGTTAAAATAATTAAAGGTTATCCTGTGGATTGAAACAAGGTTCTGTGAAAGCCTAGATACATTGCACCATTTTAAACAATGAAGCACTGAAGCACGAGCTATAATTCAATAACTTAAGGATTTAAGACTAAAGAAGCACATGCATATGACCTAACCCACATTGGTTCCTTATGCCCAAACTTGGAACTAGGTGATTTTGACAACACTTTTTATGAATAGGGTATCATTGGACAGAAAATATCTGATATCATCACAAAATCGATTTCAAAGTCATACTGGTTATGACCTTTCAATTAGGAGCTACCAAAGTTGGGTACACTTTTTTGTATACGCATTGTATAGGGAGTTGGCCGGGGTTGATTGACCAGGGGGTGATGGTCCTGAAACCAATAACGTTCTATATCTTTAAGACAGGATTTCCCCAAATCATACCACTGGTATATATATATTGAAGGCGAAGGTCAAATTTGAAAGTGGGTCAAATCTGACCACGCTCAAAGGTCAAGGGTCAGACTTTCAGTAAAAAGTACTGTACTATCGGTAGGATTACCGAATTCGTATCACAGGTACATCTCTAAAAGACGCATGTCAAGTTTAAAAATAGGTAAAATCTTGTCGTGGTCCAAGTTAAAATAGTCAACGAATTTTCAGCCAAAATCTGACCAAGGGAAAAAAATCGGTCAAATCTAGGGAAAAGGTTAAAAGGTATTAAAATGAACTTTCAGTGAAAAGCACATTACATGCATCAACTTTCTATAGAAAAAACATTGTACACTGATTACTAAAAAAACCTGAAATGGCATTATTTTCATGTTTGTATGCGTTCTCATTCTCATCGCGGGACACTTTGCATTTGCCTTGATTACTTTTTCTAGGTTCTAGGACATTAATTACCCATTGGGCAATTACCCACGGCCAATTACCAGCAGGACAATCCCAAAGACAATAACCCCCCGAAAAAATTACCTCCCGAGAACAATCACCACCAAGGACAACTACCCCCTAGGACAATTATCCCCGTGGAAAATTACCCCTGAGGACAATAATATTATTCCCCTACATGAGATGCATCCAATGTTATTCAAATCTTGGTCCTGGGTTTTATGTAACATCTTTATTACTATGTTATATCTACTTTCTTGAATAAAGATGAATAAACAACAGTCTGATTTTTCAAAACATTGTACCAAATGGTCGTACGTTTTATGCTGCGCAAAGATTCAATCAGTTTAATTTTGGCCATTACAAGAAGTAGGTTATTGATGAAAACAAATGCTCATTTACCCTTTACAGCTCATTTTATGTATGTTATTACCAAAGATTTTAAAAAGGCCAGTCAGTCACTCAATAGTGTCAGACAGTGAAGTCTAGCAATAAACGGGTTACCTTGCATAATTTGAAAATTAGGACATTGCTAAATTTTGAATTTCACAGAGAGGACAAACTTGACATATTCATAATTCCTGCAAAGTTCTACGGAATTTGATGTTAGCTTCAAAAGGGACATAGTATCTTTAATGAACAGGGGGGTTAATTTTTTGGGGGTATTATTCTCGGGGAAAGGTTGTCCTTGGTTGTCCTATGGTAAGGGGGAATTGTCCCAGGATGATATTTTTAGGGGTGGGGGTAGTTGTCGTGGGGTAATTGTCCACGGGGTTTATTGTCCAAGGGTTAATTTTCCGGGGGTAATTGTCCGGGGGGTTGTCCTCGGGGTGGTGTAATTTTCCGGGGGTTAATTTTCCAGGGGGTTGTTGTCCTTGGTGGTAGTTTTCCGGGGGCTAATTTCCGGGGGGTGATTGTCCATGGGGGTAATGGTCCTGATACGCTTATTCTACGATAAAATCTTTGAAAGACTTAAACACTCTTAATTATAATGTGCAAGGCATTGATAATGATGAAAGTTCGATTGTGAATTCCCGAATACCCCCATCTCACTAGAAGACGATTCTGCTTTATAGCTCGACGTTGCAGGAGCTCCTAAAGCGCATAACATGGGCAGTGACAGCGGCTCCGATTCATGCCTGTTCCCGAGACAATTATAGAATACTACTTTGTTAAAAACGCGATCACCTCAAGCACGACAGACTTCAAACCACATCCGCAAAGACGCTACCATTTCTCCGGATGGCCTTTTGCTAGCTCCGCCCCGATTTAGGCGTTCGCGCTGCACTTCTGCTGCACTGTTGCTGATTGCAACGACCAGCCGTGCTCCTATGAAAGACCATGGAGGCCCTTTATCACATGCTCAAGCGATTTTACATCCATTTTGGTCGCAAGCTGGCACTCGACTGATTTTTTTTGGGGGGTTGGGCTTTAAGGCGCTTGGATTTTGAATAAAAAAATATTATAACTTGCTTGTTTTTTCTGTTGTATTGTTATTATTTTTTGTTGGTTTGGTTATTATTACAATATCATGTTTATTTGTATAGACAAAAAGTTTCTTTAATTCTTCTTGGCTATTCCCCCTTCTTTGTAAACTGTCTTTTGAAAGATATCCAAAAAAATGTATTAAAATTATGTGAGAGCACGCATGTGTTATAACTGCAACCAGAAAAGGATGAAAATATGATATAACATATCATATTATGATGCCCCGATTTATATACCGATGTCATAAAATCGACGCAGAAGCCCAGCATGAACCTATTACATTTTCCGCTCGCAGCGTCACTGAAGAGAGGTTTTAATAAGCGCATGAGCCTCGTTTACGACCGCTTTGATTGCAGAATCAGTGCATCTCATTGGCCTCGAAATAGGGCGAGAAAGTGGCAGCGTCGTAATTTCATCGTATCGCCATCGCATTCAGCGCAGGTAGTTCTCAACTGGGTTGTTGTATAGTCGCCTCACAGGCTAAAAGTGGGGTTGGATTGTAAAATTCTGCCACGCTCAACGAAATTTTCACAGATTGCTATGATCGCCTTTATAGTAAGATGGGGGTATAAAAAGCCATCTACAAAGGTTCCGATGGAGAACGCTTTTGCCGTTTAGGACATGTAGAGATTGTCTAGGACTGTTCTTCTCCACAAAAAAAAATGTTTAAATTCTGTGTTTACAATAATGTTACCTGTTTGTTTGTTTTTCTTGAATGATTACTTTACTTTTCGAATATCTTGTTTACCTGTCCTTTTTTAACTCATATGTGGAAATGACGGGAACCCCGTCAAATGAACACTTGGCATTGATTCAAATTGATCGTAACTTAATACTAATCGCAACTCAGTACCAAGAGATAGGATTTTGATTTAAGGACTTCAATCCCGATCAAGCGCAACTATTTATGCTGAAAGGGATTTTAACCATGTTTTAAATAAGTGAAACAATCAATCAAACAGGCACGACCCTGTTATTTAGAAAATCTTCAATGTCATTTTAAACTATTACGCTGTACAATAAACTTTTTTCTCACATGTACAGCGGAGTCGATGGTATTTGTAGCTGACTATTTAGGACATGCAATATTCATGGCCGATTTTTCCAACGACAGTCTCGACTCTTTAACCTTCGATGCTTTGCCCTTCGGTTCCGTCCAATACCCGACGGACGTCGATTTCGATCCCGATACTCGCATGGTGTACTGGTCCGATGTGTATGGATCCATACGACGCGCGAATATCAAAGGCACTTTGCAAAGCGTGATCGTCGATAGTAGTAGTGGCGGAAGTGAGTATTCCTGAGCTACTCTTTCCTTTTTGAAGATTTCAAATAAATTTAATTTCAATGTAAAATTCTTTTATAAGAAATAAACAGGGTTGTTTTATAATAATATGACTTACAATACGCCGTTTTGTGTGTTTCTCTGTTTTTTATTTTCATTTTGTTTTCGTTTTATTTTTTTCAATTTGTGCTTTTTCTTCTTTCCGCGTTGACTTCTACTTCTCCTTTTTCTTTCTTTTCATTTTTCCTTTGTAATCTTTTACTTCTATGCTTGTCGTTCTACTTCGTTTTTTTTTTCTTCTTCTTTTTTTCATTTTTTTTCTTCATTTTTGATGATGCTGGGGTTCTTGCTTTTGATGATCTTTTATAACTTGTTCTCTTTATTTGTTTTTTACCTTCTTCTTATTATTCTTCGTTTTTCTTTTCCTTCTTTATCTTCGCCTTCTTTGTGCTTTTTTATCTCTTCGACTTGATCCTTCCTCTCATCTGTATCATAACCATCGTCCACTTCTTCATCTTTCTTCTTGTTTCTGCTCATTCTTCTCATTGTCATCCCTGAAGGTTATCGTGTCATTGTTTCCTTTCACAGGCGCATACGGCATTGCGTTGGATACGAGTCGTGGTAAAGTCTTTTGGACCGATTATAACCTAGACCGAATCATGTCAGCTAATCTCAACGGATCCTCTCAGCAAATTCTCATCAATACCGACATAAACAGCCCATACGCAGTCATTATACACAAAGGAGAAGGGTAAATATATTTCCCCTTACACACAGACACACATAAGCACACACACATATATAAACTCACTCTCTCTGTCTTTTTTTTCCCCTGTATTCCTTTCTTTCCCTTTCTCTCTCCCAAACTCTATCTTTATCTCTTTGGCTCCCTCTCTCGCTCCCAAAATCTCTCTCTCTCTCTCTCTCTCTCTCTCTCTCATTTTATCCCTCTGTTTCCCTTTCTCTCTCCCAATCTCCCTCTCTCTCCTTCTTTATCCCTTTGTTTCCATTTTTCACTCCCAATCTCACTCTCTCTCTTTCTTTCTCTCTTTTTATCCCTTTGTTTCCCTTTCTTTATCGCCATCTGTCAATCTTTAACTCATTTTCACTCTCGGGCTTCACTGCATCCATCAATTTTCCTGGTGTGATGTTCGGATCATCTCTTTCGGAGCTAGAAGAGCGTTAAGTTTGTGTTAATTTCTCATGTAATGCTCTTCTGGCTTCAAAAATGATGATATTTACATGAATTGTAAATGAACGAATTCGGAAAAGGAAAGCTGACTTGGCTGATATCTAAAGTAAACTTTACTGTGGCTCAACAAATAAGTTATAAAGTGATCACTATCTTATACTTTGCTATGCTGAGCTCTATTTTCGAATGTGTATTGACTCCATCTACATTGTGCATATTTCAACAAGAAAAGTCAATGTGTCAAACGTTTGGGCTTTTCGGACACTTCATATGCCTGCAATGATAAAACGATGTACATGTACGGGTTGATCTGCCAAAGAATGTTTCAATAGGTCATTCATTCCCCCCTTTGTGTTACTCTTTCAAATTTCTTTATTCAATCATCTCTTTCTACGAATTTCCACGGAGATGTAAAGAGTATTAGGTGTTGTGATTTAGAGGTTCAATTCACGTAAATCTCAATCCAATAGTTGAGGGTTCGAATTCGAACCCTGTACTAACTCTGGCAAGACATTATTTCACATTTGCTACTCTCGGGTGTAAATGGGTACCTGGCGATTGCTGTCCATTGCAGGGCTCTCAGGAAGAACAGCATTGGAGCTGCTGAGGCTTCCCTTTGTAAACAAGTAGTAGTAGTAGTAGTAGTAGTAGTAGTTGTAGTAGTAGTAGTAGTAGAAGTAGTAGTAGTAGTAGTAGTAGTAGTAGATGTAGTAGTAGAAGTACTTGTTGTAGTTGTAGTAGAATGAGTATACTAGTATTATTATCATTATCATTATTATTCTCCACCCTCATACAGATTGATGTTTTGGACAGACTGGTATGTCCCAAGTCGAATCGAAAGGGCCAATCTTGATGGCGGGGAAAGAAGCGTCATTGTCGACTCTGGCATCAGATATCCCGCTGGGCTGGCTTTTAATAATGACAGTAAGGATTAACGTCAAACAATTAAACAACAATTTCCTAGCTTATTCAAAAATAATATAAATCATTAAAAAAAAATATAAATAATGATACACTATAAATAGACGAATCTACGACCATCCCCCCTTTAAAATTACCCCGGACAACATGCAAGGGGACAATTACCACCCCCCCCCCCCCCCCCCTCAGGACAATTTTCCCCGGGAAATTACGCCTAGGACAATTAAACTTTAGGACAATTACCCTTTTAGGGCAAGACCCCCCGGGGACAATCGAACCCGAGGACAATTACCCCCTGGACAAAATTCACCCTTAGGACGATTACCACCTAGCACGATTGCTCTCGGACACTTATCATCCATAAAATTACCCTCTGGCCAAATAACCCTTCTAAAGATTACCACCCGGATTGATGACTACCAAGCGTCACAATTATCGTGGACCTGTGTGATAAATAGTTACCCTTATTCCATGATAATCCTTAAAGGCATCGTTTAACAATGTTCAATCTGAGATGCATAGTCCTACGTGTTATCAGTGTCTGTACTATGGTGTAATATTAAAGGCACACTGTCCTACTTGTAGCTACTTGCCCCCTCTATATAGAAAAATTCCCCTATCGGTGCCTGTTGGTCCCCCATGATCCTCTTTTTTATGTTAAATGAGAGCTGAGTTAATGAGATAGCCACCTGTCACAGTGACCTCGCTAACTCGATGGGTGGTCTAACCCCTTCTGGCTGAAGCAGTAAAGCATGCCTTTAAAGGCCTAACAAAATTGCGCTCCCTCATTCTACTGATCTAATTTCCCTTTTCTAGAATTTTTGCAATAATTCATTTTCCCTTTTTTGTATCTTTCTTTCTTTTTGTCTTCTACTAATTTCCTCCATTTTGTTCCTTCCCCCCCCCCCTCCCTCCAAATTAGAATTTCTTAGCTACATATTATTTTTCTATTTATTGATTTCTAAGCATACTTTGTTCATTTTTTATTGTAAAATTGCATCTGAGGAAATAACACTTCAACAAGCTCTGCTTCAAGTTAGTTCCTCTTTGTTCGTGCTATTTCCATTATATTTATCATTTCATTGCATATTTGTTGAGATATAATTATTTTTGTATTATGTTATGCATAAGAAATAAAATCATTTGAATCATTTGAAAGGAATTCATCATCAAATACTAAATAACTGCTCCGCCGGACAATGCAGAAAAGTGGTCGTAACCACATTCAAGATATTAACATAGAAGAAAAAAAAGATTTGTGAGTACCGTATTTGTATAGAAGCAAACTGTATAAGGTTTATATTTATTAACAATATCTCCCCTATTTTTTCTATAAGTACGTACATTTACAAAATCCTTTAATTGTCTGTTTCTGCCAACAACAGAAAAACTTAATTTTACCATGGTGCAACATTTAAGTAATTAACGGTTGCGCTCATTCACATATATTCCAAAGTCCTCAGTGTATTATTCTCTTCGGGAGGTAAATGTCCAAAGGGGAAATTTTTCCCGGGGAAAATTGTCCGTAGGGAGTGATTGTCTAAGGGGTTATTTTACCAGGGAGTAATTGTCCTAAGGGGGTAATTGTCCTAGGGGGTAATTGTGTCGATGGTCATATTCCGGGGTATTTGTTCTCGGGGTTGTCTTTATAGATATTTGCTATACCAGGTGATCAACAAGTATTTTGTTAAACAAATAACAGGTTGACGGGTATCATATTTTAAGTCACCTAGACAGTTTTTCAAAATAATGATCAAATTATTTTCTAGAATTATCTATTGTAAATCTTTCAAGTAGATTACAATTTAGTTTTTGAGTATTGATTAAGAACATATTCGTTTTCCGCCCTATGCTGGATATCCCACTCAGAGTAAGCAATAACGTATCAGTAGTAATTATGAATTTAATTAATATGTATATTAACCATCATGGCGTCATTTCACGAAACCGTCATAAAAGATCGCAGACATCCCCTTGAAACGCGTGTATTAACCCTAATAAGGCCAGGGGGGGGCAATTATGCCCCCCCCCCTCCACGATTTTTCTGATTGCTCGGGAACGCATATGGATGGTGCCCCACCGCTCGCTGACTTTTTTCTTTCGAGTCTTGCGCATCTTTAAAAAAGAAAATGAAAATCGGACCTACAGTATACAAGGTCACGTGACCTTTTTTCTGTGCATGTCAGCCCCAAAATCGCTCATTATTGTGATTTGTGTACAAAACATATGGAAATGTCATTTTTCCTAAAAATTGGTTATTGGATCTTGTTTAAAGTTTAGGTGGTTGTTTTGGGAGTCAAAATAGTTGAATTGTAGTAAGAAATGAAATAAAACAACAAAAACAATAAAATACATAAGTTAAAAAAACACTGAAATACATAAGAAATTATCAAAACAAGAGATAACATAAGGAATAAGCTGGCTCTTCCAAAAAAAATTGTCGTACTTTTATTCTTAATGGTCTTATGAATATATGTAGTGAGAAAGAATGCTTAAATATGAATAATATATGATTGATGGTTAAAAATGTGAAAATACCATATTATTTTATACACTTCACTTGACATGCGTGCACATTTTCACGGAGATCGGCCGCTTCACGGCCGAGATCTTAAGGGGGCCATAATGCCCCCCCCCCCCGGCCGTATTAAGACCTTAAATAGCCCGGCCTTTTTAGGGTTAAGATTGAGAAACGTTTCAATAAGATGTCGGTGATCATGTACTTATGACGGCTTCGTGAATCAATGCCTAGGTTCACGGGTCTACTGGTCCGACGCTGGAACCGATACAATCGAGTCCGTCGACCTCTGGGGCAACGACAGAATGGTTCATCTCGCGATATCGTCGGGCGGTTGTTGGAACCTAGCAGTCGTCGACGACAGTATAATATGGACGGATTATAGTAATGCGGCAATTGGTGTTACTTCAACCAACAGCAGCAGCGGTTACAGTTTATACTACCACAACACTTTCCAACTTCCACGCGGCATACATGTGTATCGAGGTTTGTATCTGATTCGCATTTCAAAATCACCGTCATTATAATGGCAGAGCCAGGAGGGGGGGGGGGGGGGGCATGGGGGAATCTTAAGAATACATTGACCCATATTCTATTTAAGATCTAAATCCAATTTTGTTTATAATACGATGCATCAACTATAATGAAGTTAATCCGAGGTCTACCTTTTTCCTTCGTTAAACGTGGTCCTTAACCCGGGGTTGGGTTTAACTAAATATGTTAAGGATGGACCGTTGATTGCAAATAGAAAACTAGAATAAACTGTCAACACCCTCTAAAAGTCTCTCTTAAATTTGAATAGGAATTCCATCATGAAAGCTATCATAATTATTTTGATTTAATAATAAAATACAATTTCAAAAGTTTGAATAGAAAATTGCCTTTTGCTCCGTCGTGTTTCATTCTTTCCTGTCATCAGAATTTGCAGAAGAAATACCAACAACCACAGAAGTTTACAACCCTACTTCTCACCAAGCTAATACTGGTGAGTCATAATAATGTAGTGGGGGGCACTGTCGCACGTTGTTGAATGCTCTTGACCCACATACGAGAGTTCCCGGGTTCGATCCTTCTTCAGTTATTACATCCTAAGACAAATGGTTTTGCTTTCATATTTCCCTCTCGATCCATTTGTATTTAAAGGACACCTACCACTGCTGGGGTAAGTCTGGTAATACTACTTACATGGTCAGTAGGATGAGCGGTATTATAATTGCTGTGGTAACCTTGGTAATTAGGACCGAATCATTATTGCAATCGTAATCATTACCATTATCCTTATTATAATTATTACTATTATCATCAATATTAAAATGAATGTTGTTGTTGTTATCATTTTATTAAGAAACCTTTCTCACGATTAATGTACTCTTTTTCATAAAGCCACCCTTAGGTTGAAGAAATTTAGCTTCATGTTATACTTCGTTCTAGCTCAACTAAATACAGATTGAAAGTAAAAACTTAAATGAAGTAGATGATATTAACTTAATTTTTGAATTACAGGACATCCATTTCTCGTGTTTGGTTGCAAATTATAAGTCTTCTTCTAAAGTTATAATTAAATTAAAATGTATTATTCACTTTCAGAATTCTGAACATTATAACAAATTGTTTCGGATTATCAATTTCGGATAAAATGGAATAGAATTAAGAAGAATCCTTGGAAATTCCTAACGTATTTTGATTTCGTTTTTATCCCATACAGTCGCAATACCATGAAAGCAATACATATAATATTTTCTCTGTCTTCTTTTGCACCAAAATAAATCCTTTGGTCTCAGTTGACTCTTTTTTCCCCCAAAAAAGAGATTGAGCTTCTTGTTATACTTCGTCCTAGCTCAACCAAATATTGAAATGAAGTCGAACTTAATTAAGCTAAACGATAATAATTTGCATTGCTCTGAATCGATTTGAAGTACAGCGCATCTTTCTCTGGAATGTGTTTGAATATCAGATGTCTTCTTCTGAAATTTTAGGGTTATAGTTGTTTTGTTGTCGGTAAGGTTGTGACAAACATCTATCTAAGCTGAGGTTTTTTTTAATTTCCCCATGAGAACATTGTGAATGAGATTGAATTCTGGTAACGGTGAAGTGTAATGTTCGAGATCTTATTTCCACTTCCATTTAGAAATATACCACAAAAGAAATGTCCAAAAAAATAGAATTAAGTATACAAGCTCGACAATAATCTTTCTTATGATGATATACAGTTGTTGTAGGCTCATTAAACACTTTTCGTCAAATTTCTTTAGTTTTAAATGATAATTAGGAAAATACTAGCAACACTAAGCTGTTGTGACCCAGCACCAACTTATGTATACAATTTGCATTTTTACCAATGAAATGTAATTATATACAACAATATTGTTAGAGAATTTAAAAACAAATTAAAACAAATTTTTGTTCACGGTCAAACGTGTACAAAATAAAATAGTGCAACCTTGTCCCCTGCGTGTTTCGATTGTGTGCGTTGTCGCTGCGCGCATATGATGCGAAGGCAACTTGAACATAATCGATTGGGCCCGACTCCTATTAGGCGCCATGCATGAGGCTGCATATACCCTCAATTGTATATAACCAATACTGCATACATTTCGTTGTTCGATATAACATATATTCAAATCGTGCCATTATTATTTCAACCTCAGCCTGCGGCCTCGGTGAAGTATAACATTACTCGGAAAATTCTAAATTTATCGGTTCATTTATTTTGTTATATTGAACGCCGGAGCATGCAATATTTGTATAATATTATTGCATCTCAGTAATCCGAATGCGAAAAATGTGCCACTCTCCACCAAGGTGTAGTAAATTGGAACCTGGTAGGAATCTATTCATTGGGTGCTTTGAGCGCCGTAGGGCAGCTGGTCTAAAGTCTGGACATTAAATAGTACTTTACAGGCGACTTGAGTAGGCTATGCCCTGCGATGGATAAGTGCCCAGTTTAAATGTAGCTAGTAGTAGATGTAGTAGTAATAATCTAAATATACTAGAGTTTGATGCCATGTTTAATATATATTCGAATTGGATGGATTTCGCAGTTAGAATATTACTGATGGATAGGTAATGAAGTAAAATTAACTGACCTTAGTTTCGATTCTCCCTCCGCCTCATTTTACCTACTTATCCGTAACCATTTGTATGTATCCTCTATTTCACTTATATTAAAGATTCCACAACTAGCCCGATCCTAACTGAAGCACCTAATAATGGTAAGTCTCTGTAAAATGACTTGTACCATGACTTCCTTTTACTTTGATTGTCTAGATTGTTGCGTCATGTTTTTTATCTTGTTGATATAAAAATCCAAGTGTTTTGCACGACATAACTTTCTTTATCCTCCAATTGTCATCCGTAAATGAATATTCTCTAAATATCTTATTCAATCAGTACAACAAGAGATTTTTGAATTAAATAAATGAATAAAAGATTTATGTTGTCAGGAACCATTTCAAGGAATTGCCCATTGATGTAGACACTTTAAAATGTCGAAAGTGGCATCTGACTGCTATATTGTCCAAAGCCTCAACCTGTCATGAACGTGGTTCAGAATGAAAGACCTACTGTAGTAAGTATAGATCAGAAGTTTAAATTAAAAAATTCCTTTTGCTTGGTCGTGTTTCATTTTTTCCTGTCATCATACGTTGCAGAAGAAATGACAACTACGGAAGTTTTCAACCCTACTTCTGACCAAGCTGATCCGGGTGAGTCATAACAATGTAGTGGGGGCACTGTGGCACATTGCTGGATGCTCTTGACTCACATACGAGAGTTTCCGGGTTCGATCCTTCTTTAGTTATTACATCCTTAGACAAATGGTCTTGCCTTTATAATTCTGAACACTATTGAATTGTTTCGGTTTATCAATTATTGGATTTTAAATATAGAATTAAGAAGAATCCCTGAAAATTCCTGACGTATTTTGATTTCGCTCTTATCTCATACGGTCGCAACACCATGAAAGCAATACAGTTATGTTTTTTCTGTCTTCTTTTGGACCAAAATAAATCCTTTGGTCTCAGTTGACTCTTTTTTTTCTCCCAAAGAAGAGATTCAGATTAATGTTAGGCCTATACTTCGTTCTAGGCCAACCAAATATTTAAATGAAATAAAACTTAATTAAACTAAGTGATACTACTTTACATTGCTCCGAATCGATTTGAAAATCAGAAGTCTTCATCTGAAATTATAGAATAAGAGTTTTTTGTTGTTGTTTTCATTAATTGTAATGATTTATTATCCGCAACATTTTTCATTAAATTAATATTAATATTTGAGTCTGAAAGTTTTATGACATTGTCGAGGAATAATATCAATTTTTACCTAAGAAAACGGCAACTGAAATCCTAAAATTAATATAATTTCTGAATTAAAAACAAATGTTAACATGTCGACTATGATTGATCCTACTAGGGTTTGACCAAGAGTGGGTAGATTAGACCGACGCAATGGCGTACGCAGGATTTGTTCAAGGGGGGGGGGGGGGGGTTAACATTTTGAAATAGGGCCAAAAATTTCGCAACGACTCAGCCAGCCGCTGAATAGGCGGGGGGAGGGGGGGGGGGGAGGGGGGAGGGTAAGAGGGCATATATATATATATATATATTTGTTTGGTCCTAAGAATTTCGCAACGACTATGCCAGCCGCTGAATAAGCGGTGGGGGGGGGGGGGGTGGGGCATATGGAAACGTTTGCTTGTATTTGTCTCATAAAAGAAGTTGACCTCAAACTGACTCCCACACCTAGTTGAGTGCTCAGGGGTCACAGGCCACTGGCTTCATCGGGCAGGTAGTTCCATTATGTGAATGGGTAAATTAACTATTACAAAATGAGGGGACACATTACATTGTACAATAGGGAAACATATTGTTTTTATTGTGCAGAACATACTCTTTTATTGACTTACTTATTGCATGAAACTATAAAATCAAAATGCATTTTGTATTCTAACAATTGGAGTACAAAGAATAATAACAGGTGAATGAAATGCATAAACACCACAAACACCTGGGGAGGAAGCATTCATAAATTTGAATACATATAGTTGATAAACGACTCCGATGAAACTATAAAACCAAAATGAAATTTGCGTTCTGGCAATTGGAGTACAAAGAATGATAGCAGGTGAATGAAATGCTTCAACAACACAAACACCTGGGAAGCTAGGAAGCATCCATGAATTTGAATAATTTAGTTGATAAACGACTCCGCATATGGACGTTTGTTGGAGCAGAAAGCAGTGGATTATTAACAACACGAACCCATTTAACAGAATGTCGGAACGTAAATTAAATTTGGCGCGGTTGGAAAATCCATCTTTCTTCCTGCGACTTTAATGGTACGATCCAGTAAATTAAAACATTAAAATGGCTCTTATTTTAAAATTACTCATTAAATAAAACCCAAAACTTCAGTGATATCAGAAAAAATATGTTATATCTTACTAATAATTAAAAAAAGATGTATAAACATTGTGAAAGTGTCGCATTTTACGATAAAAGACACCGATTTAGCGAAGATGACGTCATTAGTGCGCTTGCATCAGGGTCGAGCCTTTTTGTTTCCTTTATTCCGACAAAATTATACAATCAATCAAAACAAGTTTAATACCAGAAGAAAGCTAACGATTAGTATTTTCATTAACCGCTTGCCCCAAAGTCGCTTGACCACAGTGAAACGAGTGAGAGCTTGCGAGAGCGGCCAAAGTGTGATTGAAACTCGCTATTTGCTCTTCTCCAACGCAAAAAGAGACGACTTTGTGCTGGATAAATGTATTTTTCCGACAAAAGTACAGAAAATTTGAATATGGTCTTTTTATATTATACTTTATGAAATGTTACCCGAGTGACTCCCGGGCGCCCCAATGCTGGAAAGAACCGCACATTTTAGAAAACTTCACTTTTTCATGGAAAAATGCTTATTTGTTTTATGCACGCAAGTCAGATTGAGCGGATGATACAACGTTTCCATATGGGGGAGGTAAGAGGAAATTTTTTTTTTTTTGGTCCCAAAATTTGAAAAATTGACCGTTTCGTTGGGGGGGAGGGGGTAAGGTCATCTTTTTTAGGTCATCCATTAGGATTTTTTTTTTTTTATAAAAAAAAATGAGCACTCAAAAGGGGGGGGGGGTTCTCGAAAAACATACGCATACAAAACTCAAGGGGGGTTAACCCCAACCCCCCCCCCCCCCCCCCCCCCCCACCACCACCACCCTGCGTACGCGCCTGGACCGACGTAATGTACCATAGCAAATTACGAACTTGCTTAACAGACTAGACGGTAGACTTCGCAATAGGAATCCGATGGAGAAGACGAGTCGAAAAAAAGCTAAAATAGGCCTATCTACAACATATAATGTTGTGAAATTTGTTTCAAGAAGCCTCCACCGACCAATATAGGAAACAACCTCTGAACGATGTTTGATTTGATGTAATTTTGTTTGCCGGCATGATTTAAGCACGAATAATGGCCGGCATTAGCGATCGCAATATTAATTACATATTGTGTTCATTTTCATTGATTTCTTTCATCTGTATAATTTTCTTCGTCAGTTTTATCTATTAAGCAACATTATCCTTTCTCTTCTTTTTTTGTTGTTAATCTTTATTCAATTCGAAGAACATACATGTATTAATGTAAATGGCAAACGATCAAAACATGCAACAAACTTATACAACAAAGCCATAGACTACATGTTGTGGTAAAAACGAGCTCATGTTTTGGGGACATGCTCCAATCGCCTACGTCACATTATTTAGGGCTTTTAATTGGTTTCATTTGGGCAAGAAATGAATGAATGAAGATTCCTGTTTTTTTAACGACTCAGTTGCGTATTTAAAAAATCTGAAATATTTTGTCCATATTCATGTTTTTCTTTTTTTTACGACATAATTAAGACTTTAAAAAATCTGAAATACTTGTTGCCAAATTCCTGAGGTCATGAGCTTTCCGCTGATATATAGTTATAGTTTAAAGGTAATACAAAGTTTTAGTAAGGGGTCATGAATTTGGTTCAAATGAACAAATTGGAAGCGTATGGGATCCTACAATATTCAGTGATCGTTATCGCGGTTGAAATCGATTCTAAAGTTATGAAATTGCGAATATTAATCTCTTTATGTTGTATAGCTCCCTCTCTAGGTTAGGAAATTAATTAAGCTACAAAACAATGTTTATTGACTAAAATCGACCGATTAGCTATTCACGTTTGGAAATTATATATCACAACTACATATTCTGAGATTTTCTTGGTCGCAGCTATATTGTACGGTCGTAGGCGTTGTTTGAAATTTATCCAAATTTACCGGGAGCACCGGTAAATTGTTATATTCAACTTTCATCGAAAGCAGAATTGTTTTAGGGGCTTAATTTTCTAGTGCTTATAATACATCCAAAGGGGCATCGAAATTGTAAAAATTCACTATCCACCCAATTTTCAAAATTTCTCAAAACTTTGTATTACCTTTAATAGAATGGCTGCCTTAAAGGCGCAGTCATTCCGTATAAACCCCATATAAAAAGTTTGGAAACTCAAGTTTGATCGATCACATCTCTCTTGCCCCCGCCCCGGATTTTTTTCTGCTGCATATGTGTTGGAATAGATTCCAAGCTTTTATTTCTTCCACAGTTCGTCTCGTGAATGGTACTGAAACACACGAAGGAAGAGTAGAGGTATTCCACAACGGATCTTGGGGGACAGTCTGTGACGACTCTTGGGACATAAATGACGCACGTGTGGTCTGCAGAAGTCTAGGCTACCAGGATGCCCTCAGTGCCCCATGGCAGGCCCGCTTCGGCCAGGGCAGTGGTCCTATTTTGATGGATGACGTCCAATGCTCAGGCAATGAGGCACACATTTTCGACTGCCCGCATAACGGTTTCGGAAATCACGACTGCAACCATGGGGAAGATGCCAGTGTTTTCTGCTTGCCTGATCGTAAATACATCTGATTTTTGTTTGTTAGGTCGATGTTTATTTGTTTGTTTTTATTCAATACTGGTACTGCCCCCTGAAGCCGTTGCACTCGAGGCGCTATGACACTTCTCTAAAAGATTCCAGGTGATCAATTAATAACATTTCATCCCACAGTACTCGGCGAACAGTGATCCTCTCCAGTATAAAAACTGCTCTCCACTACTTGTCAGATATTTTCTGTACACATTGCTTTCTTTGTGTAGATTGTTACGCCAGTTTTCCATCGAAAGTCGAATTTCTAACAAATCCGAAACTTTGTCCCAGACTACCGCATCCTGCCTCGTGGGGTTGCGTCTGTGGCAAGAAATAATGCATGGACCTGTTCTGTGTATGCATGTGACTGAATGCGCTTGAACTGCGTAATTGAAATAACGCCTCGTGTGTACATGCTTTTATTCGACACTTCAACACAATGTCATAATGTCTTGAGCAGAGCCTAACTCAGTCTCTGGTTGTGTCAAAGAAGTCACTAGCACTGCAGTACAGGACCTATTGAATACAGTAACTGTATAGGTTCGGACCCTCTTCCATGCGTTCCGACCAGGTTTTGTGCTTGCAAACTACTCGTTGCAGACGCGGCGTGAGATAAACGCAGGACTGCGTCAGAGAGAGGGTCGGTATTCAACGCACCATTTAAGAGTGACATCGCGCTGAAAATGAATTGCAAAATGAGCAGCACAAACAATTGGTTGAATGACCGTGATAATATGGACCCCTTTGCCTTCACAGGTTCCATTAGCGCATTTAATAAAATCTATAAAGGAAATCACACCATTTATTAAACAAATCAACGCGATGTTTCTTGGATTCAAATTGTGTACGATTACATTCTCACATGAAAAATACGATTTAGTTTTTTTGCGGGGGGGGGGGGGTTTCTAATGAACTGAACGTAATTATCTTTACGTTGGGATGAACGTTCAATATATTTGGTATTTGCACTCTAGAGAGATGATTTTGTTGGAGAAAAAATGAAGTAAAACACAATATATAAAACATGACTGATGCAGATTTGAAGAAGAAATCTAGATATAATTAGCCCCTTGAAAATGCACTCTCACCATGTTAGGTCCATAAATTGCAAGAACACTTAGTTCATAGTTTGATCATGCATCCATTTGATATCTTCTCACAGAGGCAGACCTGACTTGTGACAGCGTGTCGATGACGCTCATTATGGAAAGAACCCTTCTCGAGATCGGCGACGATGCCCGCGATGTCCATTTCGAAGACGAGTCTTGTGTTGCATACGACCACGACAGTCAGCATGTTGCGATCACCACCATGTACGATAGGTGTGGTACTACGCAAGAGGTATGGTCAAAAAGTCTTTATTTACCATCAATACATCACAAAAATGCTACTTGATAAGGATTCCAGTAATTCCTCTCATGAATTGTTGTTCCATTCTTTCAGTAACCGTGTTAATTATCTATATTTACAAGTGCTCGTAGAAGATAATTTCCCATCTGTAATAGAGGTAATAGACGTATCTGGGGACCCACATCTGTATCATAATGGCTTTATTTTGGCTAAATGAATTATAAAGTGTGGTTATGATCATTGATTTGGGACAAAGTATCTTTTTTGATCCATCTATTATGGGTCCAAGACCCAAGGTTCAATGTTTTGTTTTAATATTGAAGCCGTCTGTCAGGCCGAATCAGTTTCTTTCCTCTTTTTTAAAAACACGGTATTCTCGGCCCAAAGAATCAACGAAGGTTTAAGCGTAAACCCTGAAATAGACCACCGATGTATAAGTGGCAATAAAGGCCAAAAACGAACAGAAAGTTATGTTCTTTGTCTTTATTCGTAATCTATTTCTATTATTTTGATTTTCAACTTTTTGGCAGACGCTAGAAAATCAGAGGATTATATTATTGCTGAGGTTTTACATCACCTTCGGCCTTGTATAAGTATTGTAGTATACTGGATATAGTCGGTGGATTGTGGACCACAAGGTACGGGTGAGAAAACACATTTAATCTGCATTAGCTACTCTCCAGTCATATGGTTACCCGTTACGAAGCAACTATTTATTCATTATTATTATCATATCTTTTGTCAACAATGATGATATTATTATCATTATCATCATCATCATCGGTAGAACAGCTCAAACGGTAGACTGTTACCTTTTGGTCCCCATATAATTTTCTCCATTAACATTTCATTTAATGTGCCCTCATCCCACCATTAATACCCGCAGCATAACGACGACTACATCATATTTACCAACATGGTGACGTATTACAAGCCCCGCCCTGAAAACGGAACTAATGAGCTTATCGCCAGAGAACACTATCTTAAAATTCCTGTTACTTGCTACCTAGAGCGGACACAGGTCTTGAAAGAGTCCTTCTTGCCTGAAGCAAATCTTTATGTTTTCGAAGAGGTGAGGATTCAATTACTTTGTAGCTTAACCCTAACTAGCTCGGGGGGGGGGGGGGGGTTATAGCAGCCCCCCCCCCCCCCCCCCCCCTGGTTATGTACTTTTAAAATAGCGCGGGCTATATAGGGTTAAGTAAAGTGAGGATTCAATTACATTGTAGCTTAAGTAAAGTAAGTTCTGGTAGGAGCAACGTGGCATGTTTAGTGGAGATGTCGTGAAATAATGGTTCATTTCACTTGGCTATCAATCCAAGGGTTGAGGGTTCTAACCCCAGCTCGGCACTAACGTCCTTTGGCAAGAACAATGTAATCATTTTCGAGAGCCAGGAGCACCACAGTGTGAGGACATTTGGGCTGAATAGAATTACCAAAGTGTGACGTCATACTGGCCAAGTTGTGAAGGTGGCTGGTTCCAAACAAATTTTGCGCTAAACAAAACCCCAAACAATGAACTATCCCTACTCCAGCCCGTCGCTTGAATGATTTTGCGGTGAACCTCATGTGCAGCCTCTGTTGTTTAGAACCAGTCATGTAAGTGTTCCCCCTCGTAGAAGGTCTGTCCGTCGCTGAGCGAAAACTCGCTATTAGGGACTTTTAGGTTTGCGCGACGTGAACGTGGACCGCTACGTGTGACATCGTTTTAAGGCAATGTGACGTTCTGTTAAGGCACCGCCGGGCACTGTCAGTGCCTTAAAAGGACGTCACATTCCCTTACAAGGATGTCACACGTAGCGGTCCACGTTCACGTCGTGCAAATCTAAAAGTCCCTCATACTAGGTAAGCTAGCTGCCTCGAAGCATGGCAGAGCATCTACAATTTCGTAAAGATATTTCTTTTTTTGTTCTTTTATTTTCTTCTATACTTTCTTTATAAATGTTGAACGTAGATATCTAATGAATGGCATCGTAAATGACCATGGAACTTTCAAGGTATGTGGCATTTGTTACATTATTGTGCGAAACGAAGAGGGTTTTTTTTATTACTAATGCGAAACGTCAGCTAGGCGCCATTTTGTTAATTACTAATATTGCCCATAGTTCATTCATACATTGTCATGGGTAAACTTTTGGCAACAACCTATTCCGTGCGCGGGTCACGGCAGACGCGTACGCGTGCGTCAAAATTTAAAATTGGTCAAAATGCTTATTGGACCTATATACTATAAACATTTTAAGTTTTTGCGCGTGCCGTCCGTTTGAAATGTATTACATTTTTTGTTCTTACTTGTATTGTTTTGCTGACACTTTCCTTAGCAAATTGAATTACTTTCATTAATTATTGATTTCAATTTTGCTCATAGACGTTCATTTAACCTCAAAATTGACCAACGCGCGCTTTAGCTTTTGCCGAAAGCGGTAAAAAAAAATAGTAGCTATGTTAAATCCCCTGTAACTCTTCAGAATACCTGGTTACCCCAATTTTTCTATCATGTTATGATAGGGTATGAATTAAAGATGAGATTTCATGTATCGCGTTTGTGGTTAGAATGCTTTGACATCCCCACAGTGCCACTTAAAGGAAAAATTGAATTTGGTTCGACTAGGTAATATTTGCTGCTCCCAACGCCACCACCCCCCCCCCCCCTCCCCCCGGTAACGGTAATTTTACCTTTTTTAAACAAAAAAATTAAATGGGCCCTGGCAAACAAAAGTAGAAAATGTGATCTTTTATTATTTTTTTTTTCAAGGGGGATGTTAAAAAAGGAGTGTTCACTTTCCGCCCCCCCCCCCCTTTTAGCCAAAAAGATAAATCGGTCGGTGCAATTTTTACACGTATAATTTGAAATATATATCTCTCTCAATGTGTACTCACCATCTAGGTAGGGTACGGTGATTTCTCGCTAAACCTTGACCGGTATACAAACCCAGGCTTCTACCAACCTGCCAACGATTCCGGCGAAGTTACGCTCGGTACACCGCTTTACTTCGGCGTCCGCCTGACGTCCGTCACGAACCTTACGCTTCTCATCGAGTCGTGCTGGGCAACGAGCTCGCCGGACCCACGAGACGATCACCGCTATGATATCATCGAGAATGGGTAGATTATTTTTGTTCTACCTTTGCTTACTCTGTTTTAATCTGATCCTGTTGATTATTTAGTGGAATATACCGATTGCGGCTTAGCTTCCCTCATTTTCTATGGACTCGGGTTTTCTCTTTTTCCTGTTGTCAGTGATTTTTTTTTTTTTTTTTTTTTTTTTGGGGGGGGGGGGGTCGCAGATTCTTACATTTCATCCACCAAGTAAGAGCAGTGCACCCACTCTCATTTAATGACATCGACTGTGTCATTCCAAAGAGGCGGACTGGCTATGGGGGTCTTAGAAGTTTCCCCCTACAGGTCGCTTGATATGATGTCTTGAAGCCCTGTCGAGTTGTGCTCTGATGGCCGGTTGATATGTATCCTAGAGGCCGATTGGGCACGTCGCATCGAAATTCTCAACCGAATTTCAGTCCTAGTCCGATCCTGCATTACCCTAAAGCTTAATAAATGCACGACGTAATTCATCATGAAAGCCAAGTTATTTTTGATAAATGTATTTGTGTTTTGTAGATGTGCCGTGGACAGCACAACAGTCATCTTCAATTGGGCCTCTCCAACTTTCAAGGGATTCAGTATCGATGCTTTCACCTTCATTGGCGATTACGACAAGGTGAGTGTCTACAATGGCCCTTTGTACCTCTCGTCTCCGTTACTGCCGATGCGTCATTTATTGACGTAGTACTGCGTTAGTGATTAGTGCGGTCTCTGATGCGGCATGTGGGATACCCCCACCAATAGGGTTTATGTTCATAAACGTCGAAGACCTAGGGTTAGGGTTAGGATTAGGTTTAGCGTTACTTAGGAAACTTAAAGTCTTCAGATTTAGCTTCATTTATGGAGCGTTAGGTAACCTACGGATGTCTGGTGGGGTTTCATAAAGTTGCTCCGAACGATGCAGACAGTGAGTGCAAACGGAAGCATGGGCTACTTGACTTAATCGCAGGCTCAATTAATTAGCGCAGAAGCGCAGGTAATAACGCAATCGAAGTGACACCTCATACGCAGCTGGGGCTTTACTCTGAGATTTACTGACGTAGGAATGCGTCAGCAACGGGCGCAGTCTTTCACATGCCAGTTGTGAAAGTCATCACAAAATTTCTGAATGCAAGATTACAGTGCAAACAAATATTGACTCGAATTAGCATTGCATGCTAAAATTCCTTTCGTATCTTGATTAAGATATCGAAATAAAGTATTAAAAGTGCATTTGGAAATAGGTTTTTCACTGGCATGTGTTTATCTGTGTTATTAACTCGGAGACTATGGGGGGGGGGAATACTACTAGGGTTATCATGGTTACGGTAACCACATTTCGTTCAAGTTTGTATGGATTTAGTGCTTGGGTGGGGCTACCATTCGCACAGTGACATAGCGGCTTCTGACCATATGCTAGAGCGCGTTCTCATTGATTTCATATACAAGCGAAATCCCCGCCCCCCCCCCCCCCCCCCCCCACTCCGGGGTCGGAATGACCGCATGCGTGTTACCAAAATGTCCGGTAAAGGGGTACTTTTCGTGCGACAAAGTCCGGCCCGAGAATTGTAAAAAAAAAGGGTGTATTTGACTTTTCACCCGGAGATTTCTTTAAAAAGGGGGTGTTTTTCTTTTTTTTCTCTCATCTCTTTGGACTCCTGAGAAATTATTCCGAATTTAGGGGGGTACATTGAGCATTTTTCCGTATTTAGGGGGGTCTCCAAGGCAGGAAAAGCCCGCGAAAAGCCCGCGAAAGGGGGGGTCGGAAATGTCGGCAGTCCTCAGATAGGGGGTGCTTTCAAAAAGAGGGAACGACCATACGCGTACCCTAAATTACACTGAGTGGGGGGGCCGGGGCGAAATCCTTGGTACCAAACAAAATCCCTAAATTTCCTCTTGATCAAGGTGATAAAGATCTAGTTGATGGATTCGTATTGACATTAGATATGATCATCCTATATTTTGTTAGAAACTAATTCTTGGTGATTTTTTCCTCGGCTTTTCCGGCGTAGACATTGAAAATCTCAATGATGGACCAACAGCAATTGAAAATCACGCAGCACAACATACGGGTGGTTCTTATAAGTAAGCTTTTTCCTCAATGAAAATAAGAACCGTCTGGATAGTATGAGGAATCCTCTAAGAAAACTACATTTATCATCCGTCCCCATACACGTAGACCGAGGCAATCATTAGAGCAAGACGAAGCTCAATGTGACCAGGGACCTGTATATATATTGCATGTCTCTAGCGGAACAACATCCCATACAAGAGGCTGATACTTCAGTCACACGGACAAACCGAACTTAGACCGACTCCAAAACCGCTGATTCTTGAACATTTTTTATTAGTTTTGTTCGGTCTGTAGTCGGTCCAGCGTCGGTCTTGTCGGTGTGAAAAAGGTATGAAGCTTTCGGTTGAGTAGGCTCACTGCATGATAGGGATTATAGACGTTATGCAAACCTTAGAACCACTTCACACTATAGGATCATCCTAGTCTTATTGAAGAAAAAAAAAATTAAAAAAATGACAACAAAAAAATCCCAAAACCACTGTAAATTTATAAGATCCTCCTGTGATCTGATTTTCAAAGAAATGCAATATAATTAAACACCATCTTCCTGATTTAGGTTCTAAATAATGATTAGAATACTTACAAATCGGAATTTTAGTGTATTTAGACAATCGCACTACTGACGTCACTACAATACTGAGTCGATTTAGCTGGTCTCTTTCCAAGAAGGCTTTGCATCTTTTGAAATTTAGATTTTATTAATCATATAACTATTCCGATCATATTACGAGAAATGATTTACATGAAAATTCAAATCAATGATTTTTCGATTACTGAATCCGAATTGTATACCCCCCCCCCCCCCCCCCCACTCCGTGAACGGAGGGATACCATGCGTGTTCCCAAAATGTACCGGTAAAGGGGTACTTTTCACGCACCAAAGTCCGGCTCGTAGAACACAAAAATCCGGCCCGTATTGACTTTACACACCAGACTTAGGGGGGGGGGGGGGTGTTTTCAAAAGGAGGGAACATGCATATGCGTACCCTAAATAACACTGAGTGGGGGGTGGGCCGGGATTGTATCGTAGTCAGACTGTGTAGCGTGCAGTTGGCATTACATTCGAAATGTGGGACTTTGTTATAATTTACGACAATTTTTTTTTCGCCATTTAACTAACTCCGTCCTCTTCCAAAACAGGTTTACGTCCACTGCTCAATCCTGATCTGTGACAACAACGACTCGGGCTCTCGCTGCGCTCAGGGAAGCCTAGCCCGATCTCGTCGAAGTCTGCAACCGTCAGGGTCACGATCAAAACCTCATACTATCACGAACGGACCGCTCTCCGATGCCTCCCGCTCCCAAAGGGCTATGTTGCTTGATAGCGTTGATGACGGTGAGTAGTGTCCGTAGAGTAAATAACGTTGAGAAGAGTAATGTCCTGTTTGTTCATGGTGCATTATAATTAGGCGACATCCGACATTACCGAAAAATGCAAAGGATCCCATGTCACATTAAGCAGCGAACAATACAAGACAATAGCCATGTCCAACAAGTTTTTTTTAAGTTTTTCCCTGCGGCAATAAATATTTCAAACATATTTGACTTACACGAATAGTTGTCCATATGCTCTCACTCGCACTAGCTTGCCACGATTAAGTTGACACGACCTTCCACCGACGCAGTCTTTACTCAGCGTATTTTCCGCCCGCACTAGTCGACCGCAACCCAGCTTCCGCATCTAAACCGCGCGGAATCTAATTTTCATTTTCTATTGTAAACCAACAACACTTGTGAAAGATCACATATACTCCGAGTGCCAAGGTACAGCATCCATATGGTCAACTTACGCTACCCTACCCTTGTCGTGTTATCGCGTTACTCCTGGAAAAATCCAGGAGGAAAAACCAGTCGACGTAGCTAACACGACTATCGTTGACTATACGCCGACCTTTACACTGACCTTACCATATTTACGCCGACTAGCACTAAACACTAAACATTTACGCCCATCAAAATTACCATCGTGTGAACACGGCTAAAGCAAGCAGCTTACAACGGGTTCAATGATTTCCTTCGGATGACCAGTCGACCCAGGATTTCGGTCGAATGTTTGGATTTGTGTTATTATGTTTGTTTATTTCAATTTTATCCGTATATATCCTCTGATTCAGTTATCGACCCCCTCCTTCAATTCATAATTTACCACGGGTCATCTGACAAATTATAAGGGATATAATTGATCGTGTATACTTCGTGTACGAAAAGATCATTTTCGTAATAGAATAGTTGCTAGATAGGATAAACATGGTTTGTCCTATCTAACAACACAGAATGTATGCTATTCGCATTATAACTATTGAAATGCTACTATTTGTTTCAAAAAATAATTTGTATTGAGGATATTTGAAAAGATTTGTGCTTTAATTTTGATTATATTACAAAAGGTGCCTATTCACCTGTAACGCACAACTATAGCCGTGTTCACACGATCGCAATTTTGGTCGGCGTACGGGTCGTGTTTAGAGCTAGTCCGCATAAAATATGGTGAATTCGGCGTAAAAGGTCGGCGTAGTGATCGTTTAAGCGGTAACCGTGTTTGTTACGCCTACCTTAACGTCGACCGATTTACTTCTGGATTTATCCAGAAAGTGGCGTGCTAACACGACAAGAGGGAAGCGTAAGTTGACCGTGTGGATGTTTTCACTTGGCATTCGGGGTATCTGCGAACTCCCACGAGGGTTGTTTGTTTACAATCGACAATTAAAATTAGATTTCGCGCAGTTAAGATGAGGAAGGTGGGTTGAGGCATGGACCTATAGTCCATGGTTGAGGTCGACTAGTGCGGACCCACCACTTCCAGGGGCGGATCCAGGGGTTGTGGGGCGCACAATCCCCCCCCCTTCCCTTTATCTTTAAAAAAGAATCACATCAATGTTCAGTTTATTCATTCAGAAATGCTTAAGAATGTACCATAGAGCATGTTAAAGTTCAACATTTTTCGGTGCGATGTTTGCGTAGTATAAATGTAGGTATATGTCCCAGTATATTTATATTGTTAGTATTAGGGCTATTATTGTTATCATTATTATTAGGTGATACGTACGTAGACGTATCACCTTTTGATTTCGTCAAGATTTTTATTATTTATTTATTTATTTATTTATTATTATTCTTCCTCGAATTTGTTCGCAGGATATCTCAAGACTGAATAAAGCCATTATCATGAAACTTGCCATGATGATAGATCTTAGTCTTAGTCTTAGTCTAAGTCATTATGACGTCATCTAGGCGCCATTTTGTGAAAATCAACTTATGATCATATCTTCATAACGGAAAGTAATTTTTCATTCATATTTATCATGAATAAGATCAATATTCGTCCGGTCAATTTCAGGTCAATAAACGTGCGCAAATGCGCGCGGGCGCGTTCGTCCGCGCGTTTACGCGCGCGCAAAAATTAAAAATGCTCTAAATCATCTCAAATTTTTTTTGCATACGTTTCAGGCCATATGGAGCATTTGACAAAAAATCATGCACACACGCATGCGCGCGCGTTTTTTGTGCGCACTAGCATTTTGTAACATAGAATTGCCAAATTTTCTATTTCAGCGTATTTGGCACATTTTTCCAAGCATTTTGATAATTTGTTCACCTTTTAATAACGCAATGAGCGTCCGTCAAAGTTGACAGCGCGCGCGGATCTGCGTTATCTTTATCCACAATATATGGGCAAAAACATACCTATACAAAATTCATTGTAACTCTTCAGAATAGATATGAACTCCCAATATGTTTTCATATGTTGATAGATCATGAGTTGGAGATATGATTTCATGTCTCATTTGATCCTCAATTAACTCATGATGTCATCATAATGGCCTCCGAACTCAAAATTTAAATTTGCATATTATGACGTTTGCATATTTTTGAAAAATTGATTGTATCTTTGAAAATATCGATTGTTTTTCTTCAAAATTTTAATATGTTGTAGCTGAGATAATTTCCTACAAATATAGTGTACACAATTTTCCTGTTTGACAAAGGTATCATGGCGTATTTTTGCAATTAAAGGAGGCATGTCAATTTTTCACATTTTGCGTGTATTGTCTATGGGACATGACTATTTCTCAAAACTGCATTCTACATTTCCGTCTTTCGCGAGCAACATCTCCGTTGTTTTGACTTTTTTTTCGGTGAGCTTCGAGTATGTTGTAGCTGAGACAATGAGCTATCTCCAATGTGTACTTCATTTTTCGATCATATGCCGGGATCATGCTCATATTTTACTTGCAAAGTGGGATTTTAGAATTCCATTTTCGTTTACGTGTAATCGCTATGGGAAATGTTTTGGTATATCGGTAACGCACTTGACTTCCGACCTTGAGATCCCGGGTTCGAGTCCGGGTGTCTCCCAAAAAAAAATTCTGAACTTTTTTTTTCTTGTTGACCTTTCACTGTACCATCTCCTTTAATTATTCGAACACGTAGAATCGCAAATAGTGTAATAAACAACCCTATTTACTTTATTGTTTCCCTATTTTCACTTAATCCATTACTTTTTGCGTGTAATCCCTGCGGGAGATAATTTTTTCTCAAATCTGGATTCTACATTCCTGTCTTTTGCGAGCAATATCGCCGTTATTTCTGCTTGGATTTTGTTGATTTTTGAGTATGCTGTAGCTAAGACTATGTGCTATCTAAATCACCCCTCATTTTGTCAATAAGATGTCAGGATCCCGCTCATGATTATGATCTTCATCATGATCATCATGATCATCATTATCATAATGATGATAATCATTTATCAATTACATTTTCATTTCTTTGAATAAGATAAAATCGTCAAAATGTTATCTTCATGATGTAAATTAGAGTCAAAGGTGTAACTGGTTACTGCGCAGGGTCAATGTCATATTTTTTCAATCTATCTTCCCTAGATCCATAATGATCAAGGGGACACAATTTAAACTTGACATATGGATAGATCTTAATGGATGAAGCATTTCATGAAATAATATGATATCGTGATATCATGCATTCTTTATTATGTAAACCATTAGCATACGTATCACATAATTCGTCAAAGTGACGAATTAAAGTCTAGTTATTCTTGATTTTGTTGTCATTAATATCCTGTTAATTTTTCGTTCACTCTCCAGGACCCGAATCTCATGACCCTTTGATGATCGTTGGTGTGAGCGCCCTCTGTGTTCTTATCACTCTTACTGTCGTCAACGCGCTGATGAAGGTGCGCATGCGTCGTCCTGGCCCCGAGGAGATTGGCTATCGCAGAGTGGGCGTTATTGAGCAGGACTAATAACGGATGAAGAGAGATTGAAAAAACAAGAAGAAGAAGAAGAAGAAGAAATCCCTTCGATTTGAGTAAACTTACAAGTATAATTTTAAAGTGCCATAGCTCCTCTTTGCACGGAATCATTTTGAATATTCGTTGTTTAGCTTGTGTTGATAAAGAAACCTCTGAAATGGGGAAACCTTTTGATTCAAACATCAAGATAACTGTAATGAGTTTTAATTAATACAGCCTCTTAATGAAGGATATCTTATTGGTGATCTGAGATGTATGATTGTTTCTTCTTCTTTTTGCCGGTAATCCTTGTTTGTGTGATAGCCAAACATAAATATAAAAGATACCTTTAGCTAGAAGTACGAAGCCTTAAATCAATGCATAGACGCCTGTATGAGTATGTGTTCTATGCTTTCCCATATATTTCTAGACACATCTTATCAAACTAAGTTTTAAATTCTTTTTTCTTCTTTCATTTAATATTCGTAATGTTGTAGTCTAGTTTGACAAATTTAAGACGGTGACATGTGCTTGTTTCATTATTTTGTGCACATAAAACTTTGATTCTGTGTGATAGCAAACCAGAAATATAGATTCGTACCTTTAGCTGGCAGTAGAAATTCTAAAATGAATGCATATACACTTGTATGAGTATGTGTTCTATGCTATTCCATGTATTTCTAGACAGATCTCCTCAAACTTAGATTTTTCTTCTTTCATTTAATATTCGTTATGTTTCACTTACGTATTTAGTTGCGTTTTGTTCCATCGTCCATTTCAATAATGGCAGAATCTCTTTATTGTTGCTCCCTATCACAGAAGAAAAATAATTCATTTGCTCTTTTTGTTGGTATTAGCAGTACGTAGGACTATAAATGTCACAATTTTGTTCTTTCTTGTTCGGTTTTGCTTCTGTTAAGTATATCTCGATCGCAAAGACTTTCGGGAAATTAACTCAATTTTGCCTTTCGAGATCACGTTCAGATATTTTAATAACGTCATTGTGATGTTCGCACACTCTAAGGTGACGCACTTGGCTATTGAAATCGCTCTAGGTTGACTTCTCGAAAGTCTTTGCGTCGTGTTGCATGTATGATCTTTCAGAAATTGAAATTGAAATTGAAGGTAACATTGTTCAGCTTTTGCTAGTGTTTAATTCGGTACAATATAATGGGGTCTATTTTTCTGAACATTATCTGACGTCAAGTTTAGCTTTTTCCGTCAACTTTCATTGGAATCGAAAAGAAAATAAATATGTTAAAATACATGTAATGTAGCCTATTTTAAGATTATTCAAGAACAAAGATGTCTTCCATTCTTCTAGTGATTAAATCTTTCTTATAATTATGTCTCGTTGAGCTCGTTTCTTAAACATGCTCTCACTATAATACTGGTTTGTACTTCATTATCATTTAGTCAACATTGAAGTATTGTTGTCGAGAAACCTTAATTTGTATTACTGTGCCTCCAGTACCAGAGTTGACAACTTTAGCATCATTTGTTTGGCTATTGATCTGTTCATCAACTGCTTTTATCTCCATACTATTTGCTAATGTTACCTAACTTGTAGCCATGGTTAAACATTTTCCCACATGAATTGAAAACCTACACTGATTTTTGGATTGGCAATCTCTTCATACCGTACTATTGTTCAACCGACTGATTGACGTAAAATAACAGCTATCGTGCAATAAGTCATCATTTATATCTAAGACTAAATGCATGTACGGTATTCTTTTCTGACACACAATATATAATAGAACGGAATGGAGAACTATATTCTTTGTGCTTCCGTCATCAGGGTACTACTCCATTTAAAGCAGAGGAGTGGAAATGCATTATTTTACGATTCATATTAGCGATCACTTCGTTAAGAGTTGAATCCAACTCGAATTAGAAAGGAATCTCCTCCAATGTAGAAAATTAAAGTACTCTATTGCGAGTGAATTCAACTGCTCTTAAATGGGGAGCTTCACTCCTGTATCTACAGAGCAGGTTAGGTCATGATTGATGTAGCCCCCTTTGAAGAACGAGACCTTCTTGTTGAGAGGTGGGATTGTTTTCGTTTGATTGGCTATATTTTCTTAATTATTTCACTTATTGCTAAAGGAAATGTATTCACTCCTTATTTTACTTAGGCCTATACTATAAATAAATGTATTCATTACTTCACATTCCTTATCTAATTAAGCTACTTTTAACCACCTTTCTTCAACTTTTCTCTTGAAATATGTACTAAGGCATTTGTTGGTTAATTAAAGAATGTTCTACCTAAATCTGTTGTATGTGTCTTTATTAATGTGTGTACTTGAAGCAGACCTATCCCCCCTTATTCCCCCTCTCTCTCTCTCTCTCTCACTTTCTTGCTTTCTTTCTTTCTCTCTCTCTCTCTCTCTCTCTCTTAATCCTTCCATATGTAATATACATGTATATGTATGTTTAGGTATGATAAGCTTCATCAGGCTACCGGTATCCACTTTTATGGTTCGTTCGCTGGACAGAAGAAAGACGGACTGAGACAGATAGAACAGACAGTGTCTTGTGAGACGTTCTCATTTACGGCGCATTCGATCGTTTATCATCGTCAGTGACCTTCATTC
This sequence comes from Strongylocentrotus droebachiensis, assembly GCA_035222895.1. NCBI lineage: Eukaryota > Metazoa > Echinodermata > Echinoidea > Camarodonta > Strongylocentrotidae > Strongylocentrotus > Strongylocentrotus droebachiensis. The sequence goes on along the minus strand of JAVYIG010000138.1, from coordinate 412,095 downwards.
AACCAGTCAATAATCTTCTAGATTTACTAGATGCTTCCAAGCTCTAGAACAGGCTCCTTCCTCAATTCAAATCATCACCAACAGGAGAACAATTCAAACAGTTTTTGAAGACATATCTATTATAAAACCATACGCATTCATTAAACTCACACTGTCTCTGCTTGGGTGGCATCTCAAAGTGCTATAGAGGCGCTATATTAATTGCAACTATTCTTATTATTATTATTAAGGTTAGTCAGTTATTTGATTCAAAATTACCTCCAAACCATCCACAAAATAAGCTTGGTGAAAAATACAATATTTTTAATCGAAATCTGGTATACTTTTTATTTACTTACTACATGTATGTCATCTGTTTACTCAACACTATATTAAGATATATATAAAAGTATCGATGTATACATTTGAATTGCATTATTTCATATACCGAATGTTGCACACATTTAAAACACCGGGAAATAAACTCAACTTTACTATACAAAATAACAATAAATTTTCAAGTGAAATGGACATATAAACAGTACACACTCTGGGTAATTTCATAGTAACAGAATGATGCAAAACACTCAACATCAAAATCTGCTTACCTGAAATAAAAGGTTACTAACAATAACAGTTTATGATTACATAGCCATTGGCTGATTAATCCGTGAAAGATTTCATCTTCACAGCTGACATATTTTAAATTTATGATAATTACTATATGTGGTAATAGATTGACACGAATATGTCTTTCTTTAAATACACATAATAATCATCTTAACAAATATATTTCTCTTTATTGATATAATTTTCAAATCGACAGTTCATTTGAAGGAGTTTTTCAGCAACAATGTGAGGACACAGCAGTCGAATTTAGGCAATTCTAAATGTATAGTCCTACTTTGAAAATATGGATATACATGTACATTACATCTAATAAATTAGGTTGCCAAAGTATTTTTGGCATAATTGCAAAACGGGGTAAAAATTTACAAACTCGATTTCTCATGCCATAAGAATAGTATCAAAGCATACTTTGTTTCACAAATGCAACACACGAAATGATCAAATAAAAAACACTCGACTGAAAAGGGTTTTTTTTTAAATCAAAATAAGGAAAATCACCTTGTGCCTCACCAATTGAAATGGATGAACATGTCGATGACTTACTACACAATCCACACAAGATTTATATAGGCATTACAATACGATATTGAAATCCCTCTAAAGTAGATTTCGTAAGTGAATTCAATCAAAGCAAGACCTACCTAAAAACAGCAGAAAAGAAAATTTGTTTCTTTAAAACTGATCTATTTCTAAAGAATATGATTTGAAAGTTATCGAGTTTCCACATTATCTTCATTGATTGTACATTCAAATAATGTCAATCTTCCTCAAAAATGTGAGATAACAAAAATATTGCACCAAAAATATGTTCATGCTTTCTCTCACAGGTATTTCGGCCTTTTCACTGAATGAAAAAGGCCAATTTGTCTACAAAAGTAGGTTTTGTACTACATTTATATGAAATTCAGTTTGGAAATGGAATTCCACATATTCCCGATTCGCCTCACTCGCTAGATTATGTGTAATGTAATTTGAATGCAGCATGAGTTGGCTTCCTGACATTACGATTTAATTTGATTTAAATTCAATAGCATCGAGGGATTTAATAATATCACAAACCCTCCAAAGTATGTTTCCGCATTTCAAATAGATGAGAAGAGTAAGGTATTAAAAAAGAACAGACAAAAGACATGAAAGTCGGAATTGTGTACGTTCAAGTAATATTGTTATAAAAAAGTCATCAGTGTCGTTGCTAATAAACACAATATCACAAGACACTCATTCCGATATAAGGAAGAGGTTTCTACTAAAATGTCAACCTAGTGACGGAAATGGCTCAGAACAAAACTAAAGACAGCAATGGTTTGTATGTAGTTTTAGTTATTGAGATACATATAGGTCTACATTTCTTGAATATATTATCTGAAGCCACAATGGCATCAACCCTGTGTTAAATGATACATGTAAAGGCTATTTTGGCTTCAAACAGACTATAATATATTATACATGCAAAAACTATTGGAAATAGTCTTTATTACAACACTACAATGAAATTTGTGCAAAATTTCTTATCTGCTTCTTTATTTCAAGAAGGATAGCACTCCTTCACTATGTAGGAAAATGAGGTAACTCTGTACATATTTTACTTGACCTTTGATGAGTGTGGCAACTATAAAAACAGAGGTCAGAGGTTGTCTGAGGTCATACGTAATGGTGATTCTAGGCATCGTGATCGAATACTATCTAAGAGGTGCTACAAAGTTATCAGGTATATGTGTATAGATCCAATGACATCATCAGTGCTTAAAAGGCATTACCGGGGTATATAACATTGTACAAAATTTAAACATATATATGTACATATACTTCACATGAATTGTATATAGGTGATGTACATTCGGTCAATCAAATACACATAATTATATTTTAAGTATTTAATAGCACCACGTGGGAAATTGTATTTCCCCAACAATGGAAGAACCAAAGCGGTTGCCTTAATTTTACATCATACATAATTCCCCTCTCTTTGACCATCAAGAAAAATCGCAATAAAAGATGAGTAGATAAGAAAGTACACGTAGTAATCAGACAAAATCATGTACATCCATGTATCTACAAGTATGAATTTCTATGACAAATAGGTGGCAATTCTTTCAAGAACATTTTTTTTCTAAATGCTTCATTTACATGTCCCACCACCCCCCCTTCAATAATGTCCCCTTTGTATTTTAAATGTACTGTGGAAAACCATTTGAAGTGAAGGGAATTATCAATTATATTAAAGAGGAGTATTTTATCAAAATCAATGGCTTGATACGGTAGAAATTGTACAGGTTGTCCAGAATTAAAGGAGGTAGAGAATGTATGAATGTTCCCCTAAATAACCCTACCGCAGATACAATGTTCGGCAGTAGATGGCGACCTTCCTCCAATACTGCGACGGTCAGCAGATGCACTGATCCAATACTGGGGAAGAAAATAAGACAAGGTTCCTTCCGGCTTCCATCGACAATGTAAAGTAGTGTCAACTTAATTCCTTATTTCATAATAATTGTTAATGTTTCATGAACTCCCTGATGATTTGATGAGGTCCATGTAGGCACCTTAATAATCTGTAACTTGCAGTTTATTATTTCCGAAACTATAATTTCCATCAGACTTTCCAGTCCTCGGCCTATTTTATTTGTAAGGGAACCGGAAATGTCTTTGCCAAATAACCCATGGCCAGTGCTGCCCTCTATGGCCAAATACTGTAGTTGCTTTATTGAGAATTGAGGATATATTGCCACAAAGCCTAGTTTGGATCCATAGTTTTTATGTGAAAGTTGAATTGTGATGATATGAATAAGAAACATGATTTTATTTCTGTCTGCTCGTGTGTAAGCCACAGATGTTGTACTGCGCTAGATTGTACAATATATCTTAATGAACTGTGTGATATCATGTACATAAACTTCTGGGCAATTCTCTGATGTACTTTACCCCAAACATTTTGAAATACAGCCCTTGATTTACACTGAAGAATTCTGGTGGTGGCAAAAAAGTAGAACCCGGTATGTCAAAATCTGAAATTTCATTTCACAAAAAGACATGTGATCGTCTAAGTAAATTAATCACACATGACTGCGTCTGACCAATCATTTGATTAGGATCTAGGAGTGAGTTGTATAAAATTGCTTTATGATAGTTTCTCAAAAAATACATGTACAGCTTCATAGGCAACTGTGTACATTTATATTAATAGGCAGAATTCAGGATTTCATTTAAGGTATATCCTGCCCATCCCCATCTACATCTAACCCTAATATGGTATGATGAGAGACAGAAGGGGTTAACTACCAGGACAAGAATTTAGTTAATGCGCTCCTGGCTTTCAGGGTAGCAGTATGATCATATAAATCTTCAATATACAAACGAAAGCATGCTATAACTTTCATGCTGTGTATTTCTTTTAAAACTATTTATGTACACGTACATCAGCTACTGGGTAATATTTCATTACAGAATGTACAACAAGACTACTTCTATCTACATGGAAAGTGCTATAAAGAAATGGTATACTTGTTATATAACGACAAAGGGGGAAGCATTCTACAACATCATTTGAACAACATTTCATGAATTAAATGACTTTGGTTTGGTTCCGGCTATAAATGGACACAATTAAAATAGGAAGTCCTTGAGCTTTCATTGGTTTCAAACTATAAAAGGGAAAGTATAGGCAAAAAACACATAATACACAATTTAAAAACACCTCCTACTCTTTGGTAGTGCAAATCATTTGCCAACAACGTCATCACATTTACTCTTCTAAAAATAATTGCAAACACTGTTGATATCATACAAACAATAAACATAAACACGATAAATAAGACTGCGCTCTAATATCCCTCCGCCTACATGTAAATTCATTGATCAATGATCCTGTGATCTTCAACATATCTGACCTCACAGACCCAAATGCTTATCATTTAATTTCTTTAGTGGTTTTACATACTGAACCCAGTTTGATCAACATTGGTTCAAATTTTGTTCAATTATCACAGTAATAAGATATTTTCTGGACTTTGTAACAATTTTATGACCTGTGACCTTTGACCTCTTAAACCCAAGATTTAATCAGTTCATCCCTGCATGCTCATACATGTTTCATCTAAGTTTAGTTTGAATTGCTTCAATGCTTTTCCAGTTATTGCGTTAACAAGATATTTCATTTTTAGCACTTTTACAACTCGATGACCTTCGAACTTTGACCTCTTCCACAACAAATCTAATCATTTTATCCTTAGCTGCTCATACATCCTCCATCCAACTTTAGTTAATATCCATTCAATAGTTCTCAAGTTATCACAGTAATCACAGTAATGAATAGCGGGACAGACGGACGGACGTACAGACGGACAACCCGAAAACATAATGCTTTCAGCCCTCAGTGACGGAGGCATTCAAATTCGAATGTACTTTGGTTTTCACATAAATTTCATTCACTACTATATTAATAATAATACAATGATTTTATAGAGCATATCACTGCCACGTTGTCCCTATGCATTGGTGAATGGACTATGGCAAGAATTTTAATCAGCAATGAGGGGTGCTATTCTGCTCTCTGCTCTTTGTTTGACTTCTAGGAAATCACACCCAGATGAAATTTGCTCCTATCTCACCTATAGACATTGTTTAGAGACATTACTGCAAACTCTACTTCCTGCATGTCTCGCTACATATCACTTTCGATTCCCTGGATTACCGTTATATTCATTACAAATTCCAGGTATATTTGAAGGAAAGGTAATTTTGGCATAGATATCAAGTGTAGCTTATATTGCAGTGGTGTCATATAGTCCAATACAGGACATGGATAACGCTGTTCCCCCCATTTTCATGGAAGAGTATGGTCAGTCTGATGGGAGGGGGGTCTGAATCACTGTTATCAACCTCTCCTGTGCCTCAGTCCAAGACAGGACAGAGGAGATCTTGGTTACCAAAGGTTCTTACGATGAATGTATTCTGATTGGAAGGGGTTATATCTCCTCATCAATTACCCCTGGTGATGACCAAGGGCAAGACAGGACAGAGGAGATCTTGGTTACCAAAGGTTCTTACGATGAATGTATTCTGATTGGAAGGGGTTATATCTCCTCATCAATACTCCTGGTGATGTCCATCAAGTCCAAGACAGGACAAAGGAGATCTTGGTTACCAAAGGTTCTTACGATGAATGTATTCTGATTGGAAGGGGTTATATCTCCTCATCAATTACTCCTGGTGATGTCCAAGTCCAAGACAGGACAGAGGAGATCTTGGTTACCAAAGGTTCTTACGATGGATGTATAATGATTGGAAGGGGTTATATCTCCTCTCATCAATACTCCTGGTGATGTCCATCAAGTCCAAGACACAGCAGAAGCATTCAAGCTACTTGTACGTGTACCGCTGGTTTCTGGGGAGGAGTGTGGCAAGTCAGAAAGGAGGAGGGCGTTTGCTCGGCTCGTGGTAGTGTCATAGTCCAAGACAGGAGGACATGGGCGACTTAGGATCCCCAGGGTTCTGGGGGGGGGGGGGGGGTTGCAGGGATGTGACACGCGTGGTGGGAGGGAGACGGATTCTCTTGGTCTCTTTTGATCCTTTCCACAAGTGCATGTGTAGCCTCCGTCACATCCTCAAATATCGGGACGCGCTCGCGGCTGGCCACGTCAGCCAGGTACTGGCGCCCTCTGTTGTAGTCCTTGACAGGCCTAGATGTAAGCTAACGGATAGACAGAGAGGCGGAGGGAGAAGAGGATCGATTTTAAACTGGAAGGGCCATTACTCATTGAGATGGTGCCTTTAGTATTGATGGTATTATGACGGAGAGAAAGAGTCCTCTTTAATCACTTCTTTAATATTTATGCTCCCATTTGAACCTACATTTAAAGAAAGTTGAATGAGAGTTCCATTGCTCTTTGACCCAACATGAGATGGCCGAACCCCCCCCCCCCAACCATTGTTTGCTGAAAATGATATACCTGGCACGAGCTGTTTATGAATCTGTAATCTTGAGAGTAATGGATCATGTGATATCATAATAATATAAGTAATTATATTGATGGTGAGTGCACTAGAATACACTTACACTTTATAATGAAATACCATACTTAAAGAAAGATGAGTAAGAACTTCCATAATTACCTCCTCTCCATCGACCACCACTCCATCTGTGAGATCCTGTATGCATAGAATTACATTGCGATCTTGACCGACGTAGTGTACGTGCAACCTAGATTGAACAAAGCATTGCAATGTCAGAATACAGACAGGATAGAGCATTTATATATACATTGACATGAGGAGCCCTACATAACTTGCTTGTCTTATTAATTTACTTTGCATGCAGTCCACAACAGAGGCGGATCCGACAAAGAGGGGGGGGGGGGAGGGGGAGGGGGGGCGACTCGTGAGAAAATATCTAGCGCCGGATGAACAAGCCGGCGAATAATCGGGGGTTTGGGGGTTGGGGGGTTAATAAGGCGCACTCATTTTCAACATCCATCCCCTCCCTCTCCTGAGCCAAAAAGGATTTATGTTTCTTTTCTTTTTTGGCGGGGGGGGGGGGGGGGCGGGCCTGTTTTTACTGTAAAATTGAAGTTTTTAACCTGTTTTGGGGCAAGGGGGCAGGACCAACGCCCACCCCCCCCCCCCCCCCCCTCTTCCCACGTGGATCCGCGCCTGGGCCACAGCAATCACACATGTCCTCTGAAAACAATTGACATTTACCAATATCTTACCAATATCCTACACAGTAATATCGGGTCATGAATTTGCAGATCCTCTCTTGTCCGGCTCAGCAGTACGAAGTTGGCAAGAGTTTAAATAAACAAAGGCTCAATTGAAAAATGATGCTTGGTTTGGTTTGGTTTTTTTTTTTTTACCTGTCTGCTATAATTAAGTAAGTATAAGTATCCCACTTACTGAGCTGGCTTCGTAGTTGCTGTACACATGCTATGATCCGTGCGACTGTAGATCGGACGTGCACACTATATACACAATACATGCACACATTTTTTCTCGAGCGCGATTATTAGTACTTGAAAGGGCGCTCCCAACGACAGGTTGTGGATCCCTTACTTCTTTGACGGGCCGCTAGGCAGGAATAACAGCAATAAATTCTACAAGAATCTTGTCTAGTAATGGGGCTTTCACATATACACTCCGGGCCCCGTACGGCGAGTAAAAACAGACATTTTGGGAATTTTTGGCCGGTGTCCGTCCGGCCGGTTGCCGTAAAGTTCCTACGGGCGCACAGTGGGCCAGGGAGGAACCAAAGTGCGCCAAAACACATTTTTGGTGATTTTTTTTTTCTTCAACTTTTTTCTTGCCAGTTGAAAGGTAACACATTGAGGAATACCTCAGTAAAATATTTAATTCCGGTATGCACAATAAGGGTATAAATTTACTCCTTCAAACAGCAAAATCCTACATATTCACAGTTTTAGTGCAAAAGTTACTTATTTTATAAATCTTTCAATTTAACATGTAGTTTTTAAGTTATTGATATGAAATTGCTTTCACATATTTATGATAGTTCATTTCGTTGCATGAATGGGTTAAAATTGATAGAAACACAATCTTCATGATATACTATAGGGTAATTCACTGAAAAATGGACTAATTATCCATGTTTTTTTTTAATCCAGAGGAAATGTTTAAAGTTCCGCGGAGTTCCGCTTAAATTTTAACACCACCATTTTTCTGACGTCTAAGCTTTAAGTTGATACCAAATTTGTTGGTCCGCGGCTGAATCATGAGGGATTCGCGGTCATAAATCACGGCGCGTGGGGGCGCGTGACACACGTTCTGACACCGCGGACCAAAATAAACACATTTTTCGGTGCAATGTTGCAAGGAAAACGGCTCTAACATAATAACGGGCAGAATCGGGCAGCCAAATCTGGTATCAACTTAAAGCTTAGACATCAGAAAAAATGTTGGTAATAAAATTTAAGCGGAAATCCCTGGAAATCCAAACATTTCCTCTGGCTTTATAAAAGATAAATCCCCCCAAAATGAGTTTTGGCGCACTTTGGTTCCACCCTGGGCCACCTTGGGGCGCCGGGACAGTTTTTTAAGCCGTACGGGCGCCGTGGTGCTGAGTTGGCTGCTCCCAATTCTCCCGGCGTTTTCATCTGACCGTTAGGCTGTAGAAAGCCCGTAAGGGGCCCGTAGGGCACCTTACGGGTCCCATGCGGGCTCCGGACGGTGCCCGGGCGGGTCCCTCACGATTTGGGGGGTCAATTTTCATGAAAAATCTTTACGGGCGCCTTGCGGTGCTCAAGGGTTCCGTACGTGTACCCTACGGCGCCCTTACGGGCCCCTCAAGAGCCCCGGATGATATGCACAACAACAGGCGTCTGTCTTGCGGGGGGCATTTAAAATGAATATTGCCCGTGCGGGTCCCTCACGGCGGCATCTCGGAGGTGCGGATACCAGAGGACACACATACAGAGAGAGTCAACAAAAAATGTCCCACTTTTTAAAAGTTGTATTGTTTGAAGTATGAATATTTATTCATGAGTTTCATGATATGTCTTGATAGAGTTATCCTCCCCGTACATTTAGGTACCATTTTCATTTGAATCTCTGCATGCATGACTAAACATCAGACAATCTTTACAAGACTGCCACATCTCACTTGCGCCAAGGTGCTAGGTGAGGAATAAAATAATGTTTTGAACAAAGACAGCCATTTTTTTTCAATTATCCAATTAGCCAGACAGACAAAAACACACAAAGACACGCACACGCACACGTACACACACACGCACATGCACAGGTACACGCACATAAATGAGCATTCCATTCCCGACAAGGCCCACCTAAACTGTTACTTTTTTCGTGAATTCTTCTTATCGTACGAAAAGTTGAGTGGCCGCTGTCCTCTTGGTGCGTATTGGCGGATGTTGTGCTCATGATGATGATGATGATGATGATGATGACATGATGGTGGTAGTGAATGCCACTTAAACATTCAGCGATCTTGATAAAAATCAATGCTAAATCAGAAAAGGGGTGATTATGAAACAATTGTCACTGTGTGTGTCGTGTGTGTTGTGTGTGCGTGTGCGTGTGCGTTTCCGTGTATGTGTGCGTGTGGGTGTATGTGTGTGTGTGTGTGCGTCTCTGACTGTCTTTGTTCAATGCACTGTTTTATTCCTCACCCAGTAACTTTGCGCAAGTGAGCTCTGGCAGTCTTGTAAAGATTGTCTGATATTCAGTGATGCATGCAGAGATTCAAATGGAAATGGTACTTAAATGTACTGGTAGGATAACTCTATCGCGATATATTATGAAACCCATGATTAAATATTCATACTTCAATCAATACAAATTTTAAAAAGTGGGACATTTTTTCTGACTCACTCTGTAGTTCAGTGCACCGCACGGCACCCGGCCGGGCGCCTTGTGGACCCCGGCCGGGCTCCGGCAGGGCACCTTCCGGGAGCCATCGGTACACTTGCTCATCGGACGGAGCCCGTAAGGTTACCGGCCGGCACTCGGACGGCACCTCCCGGGCGCCGCAGAATATGTGACCACACATACCGTAGAAATGAAAATCGGGCGGTTCCCGTACGGTCTCTAAATCCACGGCAAGCCGCCGGGTTGGGAAAACCGTACGGGGCCCGGTTTATATGTGACCTAGGCATAATTAAGCAGCCAGGGACTGACAGCTTTAAGCCCTCTCTGACTGACTTGATAATAAAGATTAATAACTTAACAAAGGGCACTTTTACATTTACTTGGTTTTAAACACACTGCTCTACCACTGAGCCATCGCACCTCAGTAACTTCCAGCTTACAATGGCTGACATCACAGAGGCATAACAAGACAGAAGAGGGACCCATTGGCAATTAGATAAATGAACTAATATATTGTATGTATTAAACGTATTTTTTAGAAATAGGCCTATGCCTGATACGCATGGTTAAACAATTAGATGGCTCTACTCTTAGGGGTTTCGAGAACATTAATGCCCTCATCTACAAATATGGAAAATACTATTTCACACACGATCATGTGACAATTGGTCTGTAATCAATTTACTACAAACTGAATTCCGCACTTCACCTCCAGACCCAACACTGTGCTATTAAATGCAACTTTAACCCCAATCCTAAACCTAACCTCAAAGCATGATACATTGTATTATATTGGTGACGTGGTTGACACTTACAATCCTCCATTACAAATACACACCCTCCACTTCATAGGAGCATTTTTATTTATTTTTTTTACAATTTCTCGATTTCAGGGCCTTTCTGGTTAAAGTAACTATATTCAAAGCATGATATAGTGTATTATTACACCAGTCTCTGTATGAAATCCACAATTCGAAATTTAAATACACACTCGTCACTCCAAAGGGAGTATTCCAGCCATTTTCATCCAAACCACAATCATATTTGCATCCTATCATGTACCCAATCATATCCTCCTTAAGCACACAAGTGCCGTACCTTGGCTAACATCACTCAAATATAAAACATGTATCAGTGGTCTTTTATCAACATATCTACCATCGTGGCTAATAGAGCAGGAATTCCTATTTGAACATTCATGTACTAAACATCAAAGTTTGATATTTCAAGAGAGTCATAGAGATAGGGCCCTAGCGTGAAAAACTGTACGAATTGTGATATATTACTGCAAGAGGATTTTAACCTTCAATCATCACTGCATCAGTATTTCATTTTGTTTCTAAAGGTTTTTGAGAAGAAAAATAATTAATCAGCACATATTTTGCTTTGAGCAAAAGTATCCGGATGACCGTGCAAATTTTGTTTTATGAAAGGTGAATAAACTTTGCATAAAACCGCACGAAATTCTAATATTTTTGTGAGAAAATCAGCTTCTGTTTCCATCCCAGGGCTGATAAGTTGGAACGGAATGAATGTTATCGGCTTCTGAATGTCAACACATCGTTTGCAATCTATGGGCATAATCATCAATTAATATAAAAAGTATTTGCGTCATAGCTTTTTGTTATATCTTGGTGTGAGAGGCAATCTAAATATACATGTTAACAAAAAAGGTGACATCATGACAAATACCACTTTTATATTATGTTTAGAGTTGAATGAACTTATCAATAAAACATTGGGTGCCAAGCAGAAAGACGCAACTGGACGCATGACCAAATTTCTAGAAATGTTCATTTTATAGTTTATTTCATTCTTTGACCGTATCTACATATCGTCTTATTGTGAACAATAATAACTTAGAATTCCTTGAAATAATTTCGTCATCCTTTCATAACAAAAATACAGAATTTTAGCAAGTGATCAGATAGATTGTGCATTACGATTCATATACATCATCAAAATGACCTCCTCTCCATCGACGACCACTCCATCTGTCAGATCCTGTATGCATAGAATTACATTGCGATCTTGACCGATGTAGGGTGCAACCTGGAAAGAACAAGGCAGTTATAATACACTGTCGCTCAATATAGTTGGAATATTTTTGTTTTACCCCAATTTATGGAATTATTTTTAAAATAATTTATTCCTAATAGATCTAGATGATAGTATACATTCTCAGATGTTATTAAATAATAATTCGACAATGTGTGTTTTGCGTGACTGCTAAAGCATATATATGCTACTATGCTTATCAACTAGGGGACGACGCCCTTAAGTCATACATGACAGTAATGAGGATTAATGCCCCACAAAAGGACACTAATATAGCACATCGACACGGTTTTGATCCTGGGGCCTCGCATTTACGAGGCCATTGCTTTGTCACTGAACCATGACTGTACGCAGCGGGGGCTAGGGTAGGGGGCAGTTTCCATAAATATATATATATATTTTTTAATGCAATCAATTTTCAATAATTGATTGCATTTTACCCCGGTCCCCAACATAAACAAATCCTCTGTGTGCCCATGCTTTGAGCCATAATGCATGGCCGTCCAGACGATTACAAGGCTTGACTCCAAATTTAATTTATTATTAATACAAGGAGAGAAGCATGATTTGTTGAAAGATTAACGTTCCATTAGATCTACTTAGATGTTATATAAAACAAATAATTAATGTTATTCATTTGTTCAATAGTGCGAATATTTTCATGAGTTGAAAGATTGGCATTCTATACATAGACGCATCAGCCGAGTTAAATAGAACGTTAATCTTCCTACTCATGAAAATATTCTCACTATTGAAATCATAACCATTCATTATTTGCATACTATTTTACCTAAGTGTTGATTAACGTCTTGTCAAAGGACGTTAGTGACGGGCTGGGAGTTGAACCCCGTACCTTGTGATCTGCAGTCGGGTGGCTAATCCACTAGACAACAATACCTTGCTGGAAGATGGAAAGAACATAACAAACTAGAATTTGCATGTGAACAAACATTACAAAGGCAAAGTCTGTTCTAATTCTTAGTTGCCTTTTACAATTGTTCTATTTCAGAGCCTTTCTAACTATTAAAAGCATGATACAGTGTTTTAACACACCAATCACTGAGTGATACTTACATTTCTAAATTTAATATACACACTCTCAACTCTAAAGGGAGCATACCAGCCAATTACATCCAAACCACAAATAGTTTGAATCTATAATTAGGTATCCAATCATACCTTACTTAAGAACACAAGTGCCACTATGCCTTGGCTAAATTCACTCCGAGCAAATATCAATGATCTTGTATCAATATATCTACCCTAGCGGCTTATATATAGAGCAGGAATTCATATTTAAATATGCATGTGCTAAATAATCAAAATTTGATTTTTCATGAGAATTATGGACGGATGCTGTGCCTTATCTTGCAAAACTGTACAAACCGCAACAGGTTTTTAACATTCAAGCATTACTGCAACAGTATTTCATTTATTGTTCGTATAAAAGTTTTTGAGCCAAACAGAAAAATCAGCACATCTTGTGCTTTGAGCAAAAATATTCAGATGACCATGAAACATTTGTTTTATGAAAGGTGATCACACCTTGAATATGTAAACGATAAGACAATGGATGTATGCATGCAGACAAAATAACTAGTTTTTCTCTCTCTGCATGTATAATGTACACATTAATACAAGGACGTAATTATGAAAATATATTAGGTTTCATACTAATAATAATAGCAACATTGAATGGCTTTCTTTCTTGTGACACTTTTGAAAGAGGGGGTGAGAGAGCAAACGGGGAGTGAGGAAGAAACAGTGTGTGTTAAACAGAGGAACATTTAAATAATCGAAACAGGGAAAGAAACAGCATGAATTTCCCATCATTTCATGTATACACAAAGCAAACACAGACATTGGTAATACAAAAAAAGCATTAATTTCATATGTTAATAATTTACCCCTTTCGTATCTCTTATTCGTGTCGCCTCATTCTCAATATTTAACTTTCTAAGATATGATAAATTGCAACATCACGAAATGCTAATACTTATGTGAGAAAATCAGCTTCTGTTTCCATCCTCGGGGTGATGAGTTGGAACGGAATGAATGTTATCGGCTTCTGAATGTCAACAAAACGTTTGCAATCTATGGGCATAATCATAAAGTAATATAAAACGATTTTCAAGTATTTGCGTCATAGCTTTTTTTCAAATCTTGATGTGAGAGGCAATTTAGTGTCATAATTAGTTCCTCCTTTCTTCATTCAGCCATTTTCTTCAGAAGCAGACAGGTGCCACCTTCATGACGATCAGCAGTAAACTATACTATACCGAAAACAAAAAAGTTTCTCCAAGCAACTTGGCATTTGCCGCATAGTCGTTATTAAACAGTCAGGTTTATAGGCTTATACCCATTCCAGGGTGCTGTTTTAAGGATGGCCGATCTGAAAAGGTTCGTGTTATCCATTCTTCTTTGTCTTCTTTTACAATGTGCTCCATCTCTGCAAGGTAAGGAATCAGGTTGTTTTGTCAATTGAAATTTGAATTGATTGTTTGAATATGGCTGATGATGTTTCATGTATTAGGCTTGCACATTTTTTGTTAAAATTTTAGTCCGTTACAATTTAAATATGCAAACAAATTATTACGTTTGCAAAATCTAAGGGAATGTCATTATCTTCGTCCATTACCTTTTGAAATATTCACACTTTAAAAATGACGAATTGGGTAAATCGAACATGATTCCATTGGGATATACAATAGGTTTTGACATTTCCCTTTAGTTGATTTCTTGAAAGTTTTTGCGATCTTGTTAAATCCTCTCTTTACGCATTTTTTTTCTTCAAGAATTAGTGCGAGTCTGTGCGTTGGTTTTTGATAAATTTAACTCATTCATATGCTGGTTCATATTTGAAATGGGTGTATTTTTATTAATATCTTTCCATTATAAAGGAATTGCGGATATAACAGAATACAGCTCCACAAAATTACAGCGAATGTGGTATTTTTGCACGAATTCATCATAACTTTTAAAAAGAATTATCCTTTTTTAATAAATGTTACATTTTTATTACTCCATTATTCATCCAATCAGACTTAAAAACAACCTTCCCAGTTATTTTGATACATGAATTATTCTAAATAATTTGATTATGAATAAAATAATCACTTAGGTTCTCAAAAAGAGTTACGCCGCTCCAGGCTACTAACATATATTTTATAAAGGAGTTATTAATTTTCATCAACTGCTCTGTACTTTTTAAATTTCAAGTCCAAAAAAAACATTACCTAATTTTATCATATAAAATTCAAAAAAACATATCCAGTTGCCTGTATTTCTTTATTTAACAATCTCATCAACCATGCGATCCTGAGTCCTACTATAAGTGATGGTAAATGTTTCATTTTCAAACCCCCTTTAATATAATCTGCTATAATTGTATTCCGATTGATCCTGTCTGGTTTACGATTCCAAATAAAAGAGTATATCATAGATTCAACTTCATGAATAAATAATTCAGGGGTTGATGCATAATAAAAGAAAAGTAAGTTGGGAAATGGCAAATTATTTGTCAAGTCTCTCATCGACCATATTCCCAAAATTCGTTTTAAAGTTTGTAATTTAGGCGCAAAATTTGATTCATATAATTAATTCGAGTTCATTGAAAACGCACGTCCTATAAATAAAATGGACCTTTAGAATGTTGGGGTGTGCTTTGTAATAACCAAGTGCTAATAATTCTGATTTATTACGATTTATATTTAACCCTGAATATCTTTTCAATATTTCAAGTACACTGTATATATATACAATTCTAGACAAAGAGTGAATGTCTTTCACATAAAATGTTGCATCTTCAGCGTACACATTTATTTTTATATGTGTATCATTAATCACAATTCCTTGAATTTTTGTATCACTTTTAATCCAATTACTCATTATTTCATTAAAAAAAAAAAATACAATTGGCTTAAAGGTACTATGTCCCATTTTCAGCCAACATCGAATTTCGTAGAGCTTTACATGAATTATGAATATGTCACGTATGTCCTATTTGTGAAATGTAGACGATAGCAGTGTCCTATTATCAAATTATGCAAGGAAACCCGTTTACTCTCTAGTCTTCACTGTCAGATACTATTGAGTGAGCTGTAAAGGTGCATGAACATTTGTCTACATCAATAATCCACTTCTTGTAATGGCCAAAATTAAACTGATTGAATCTTTGCGCATCCCAAAATATCTATTAAAAGCCAAACAAATATTTTAAGAACGTCCTTTTATGAAAACTAATCTGGTCTCAACTTATAATTAGGATAATCAGTTCTTAGACTATGTGCTAAGCATTCAGCTATTAATTTAAATCAGTTTTTTAAAACAGACATGGGTTTCTAATTTAAAAAAAATAAGGGATCTTGATTTTTCTTTGGAACAAGATTTATTATGGCTCTTCTTTGATCAAGGGATATTTTACCACAATGACATTAATAATTAAAAGTTTAAAGTAAAAAGACGGCCAAATTTGTAAAAAGAATTTATAAAGTTCACAAGGAAATTCATCAGTACCAAGTGTTTTATTATTTTGCATATTTTTACGCGTATTTAAACATTCGTTCAATGTTAACAAACCTTCACACTTTTATTTAGAATTTAATACAAATTCAACATTCTGACAATTTTCAGGTAAATTTTATATAAAATTAGCTAGTGAGGGGTTATTGGAAGTATATATTTGTTAATAATACTCCTTAGCTGTTTTTAGGGTATCTTTATTTGACTGTTCAATTTGTCCATTTCCATCATAAAGTTTTGTAGTTAATTCAAAAATTTGATTTCTTTTTATCTGATTTAAAACAGTTTGATCTGGATCTTATGAAAGCGCCATCAACTTTATTTGTATATAAAATATATATATCTTCCTTACATGATTTTATGTTATCTAATAAAGATTTATTTAATTTTTTTTTAATCTGACTCAAGTTTTTTTTTTTTAGATTTATTTTTTATATAGATATTATTTATCCTAAAAGGTATTAGGATCCAATATTTGAGAATAATTAAGTATATTTTCTTGTATTCATACGGCCTTTTCTTACTGTTACTCGCGATCGGCCGACTCCTGGGCCCCGTTGCATATAGCTTACCATTGATGCTAACTTTGCCATCAATGGCAACTACCATGGTAACAGGCAGGTTATAAACTGCACGATATGAAGGGCATAGTAATCCTTTTTTATATGTTACATTTGTTTTGTTAAGATTCTGTTAAGCTTAGTACTGTGAATAAATTAGCGTAGGTTTTATTATATTACTACTTCTGCGTCTACTACGACTACTATAGCTGCAGTCAAACCTGCTTAAAGCGGCCGTCACATATCCAAAACGTAGCCCACCCGACTTCTCTGCGAGCTCAAAACGGCATTTTTGCCAGGAATACGGCAAGGGTCGGCCGACATTCGCAGTGCACCGAAAGCTGCTCCCAATTCAGCAATTTTCCAATGGCTAATTTTTAGATCGCAGAGCTCGTAAACAGGACGTCCGTAGAACGCTCGGGCATCGGCAAACATTCGATCGATATTCGGGCGGCTATCCGACGATTTTAGATCATTTTGGGCTTTAAAAATTCAGACGGAGGTCGGCAGAGCTGCGCGGCGGCCGCCACATTGGCTACCTGCGATACTCGAACGTCCCCCTCCCGTATTCCGGCCGACTTGTACAAAGTTGCTTCGTGCTTCGAGCGCGCTCCGTGCTGGTGTCGGGCCGTCGTCGTCGGGCTGCTACGAGCCCCGGCCGGGTTCCTTCTTTCAACTCAATAATTTGGTTATGATACTGCGTCAGAAAACCATATGCCGCCCAATCAAGGCCTCCAAATAATTGGCTTAAGTCTGGTAGGGGGCTGTCTTAATATATATCCCCTGCATTCTGAGATACTTTCAATTATTCCTCGGTGCTGGAGAAGTATTGATTGAATTCATAGTTGTATTGAAAAAGACTTATCTTATGGTAAGGAGCGTATTTATTTTTAACAGCATGCATCAGTGAAGCGATTTTAAATAGATTGTTATCATAGACTTTCATTGTATTTAATTTTAAAAATAAAGTTCTAGATGGCGCTAGATAGAGAGAATTAGTACAAATGCGGAGTGATTTGTTTTTGAAGTTCGTGAATTGGATCACAGTTCGGTTTGCTGTTCGTCCTTATTTTCTTCAAATTCTGCAACAACTCCTGTGCTCACTCTCTCAAAACCTTCAAAGTACTACACTCTAAATGTACAACGGTTGACCCATTTGTATGTGCTTGTGTTCAAACGGTTCAACCAATTGTTTTTGAAAATAGTGCTTGTGAACTGTTAGCAGCAGCGTGTCTACAAACGCTTACTTAGCTTGACCAATTTCACAACGTATAAAACATTAAATATCTAACAGTAAGATACAAAACAGTTGCTAACAAGCGGATAAACTGATTGCTTTAACAATAAGTGCTAATTTACCTGCGTTTTAAAGATGAAGTTGTGTTCTGGTCATGCGACTGCATTGTGAAAGAAGTGGTGCCGAATCGACCAGAAAAGGTTGATCATCTAGCATATAAGAATTCGTGTGTATTGCAAGGTTCTGGAATCATCAAAACGATAAGAAATGTGGCCAAGTCTTGGTAAAGTGACAAACACTGTACACAGAAAGATGTATATGGGACTAAATGACCACATGCTGTAAAAATCCGTCACGTTGTTAGTATTAAAACAAACGTTAAATATTGTACAGTGTAACTCACTTTGCTCCGAGGTCAACTCATTCAGACCTCAGAAATGTGAACAAATATGTCAGTGTCCTATATATATTCGAGGCGCAGACGCGTCGGAGGGCAGGACGTCGCGCGGAGCCAGTCCAGACATTGCTCGAGTGTCCGGCGAGCACCGACAGACCTATTGATAGTCGACCGAAACCTATTGATAGTCGACCGAAACTCGGACGTTGCCAACCCTAATGTCGGGCGGGCTTCGCCCGACTCCCGTTTGTTTACTGACCGGTGTTAAATTGGCACCTCGCGAGTCCCGTCCAATATTGTGACAGAGTAGATTTCAAGCGTAAAATACGCTCGACTCCCCGGTGGGTTTGAAATTCGGCGACTTTCAGGCGATCCACAAAATCGGCTGGAGACCGCAGTCATCAGCAGCAACTAGTATAGAAAGACTACCTGTATATAAAGATCGCAGTTTTGTTTTCCCTTCAATATGGCTTCTCATTGGACATGTATTACAGGACCTGTACTTAAAGACCACCTGCCTATAAAGAACAATGTCCATGTTTCCCTTAAAGGGACTTGGTAACATTGTTCAGATGAGTGAAATGGTGCTAAGGTATTAACTTCACTTGGAATCACTACAACACTTGGAGGTGTAATTACTTTAGATTAGGAGACGTATATAACTTGTTATAACGGGACCTCCCTCTCTCTCCCTCTCTCTCTCTCTCGCTCTCTATAACTGTCTCTCTCTCTCTCTCTCTCTCTTTCTCTCTCTCTATGGAGATAGGTTCCCGTGGTTGATTACTCATTAAGAAGACATTGATAGATATGACCACGGTATATTATACAAATATACACTGTCTTGAGAGGTTCTGGTTAAAACTATGCACTATTTGCTGAGGGGCGCAGCCTCGAAGCAAATGGTACTTTTGGAGTCACCGAGGCCCATAGTTTTAACCAGTACCTCGAATAGAAGGCATGGTATATTTGTTTTATATACTGCATCAACAAATTATTTTATAAAAAAATATAAAAAAATAAAAACATTTTTGGGGAAGAAACAAAAAATAGAACAAAAACAAATTTTGTCTAAAAGATTTAAAATATTTGTTTTCTTCATTATTTAATTAAGATTTGAAAATAAAAGAAAAAAAAAAAAAAATTCAACTCCCAAATAGTACTTTCTAAAAAAAAGTTCAAATATTTCTGGTCATGTGACGAGCTCTCAACCAATCAATAGCCAACAAATTGTTGATGCAGGATATAAAAATGTATAGTGAGATATTCCTAACTAAGAAAATAATTTTTTTTAAATTCTTTGTTAGGAATTATTAATGTTTTCATTTTTTTCTAAACTGACGTTATGATGTTCTCTTTTCCGTTTTGTTATTGTGTATTGTAATTGTTTAACCCTGCATGAGATGCATCCAATGTAATTCAAATCTCGGTCTTGGGTTTTATGTAACATCTTTATTACTGTGTTATATGTACTTTCTTGAATAAAGATGAAAAAACATTTTTCAGACCATTGTACCGAATGGTCGTACGTTTTATGCTGCGCAAATATTCAATCAGTAATAATTGTTGCCATTACAAGAAGTGGGTTATTGATGTAGGCAAATGCTTATGTACCCTTTACAGCTCATTTAATGTATGTTATTACCAAAGATTTTTTAAAAGCAACTCAGTCCCTCAATAGTGCCTTGCATAATTTGAATATTAGGACACTGCTAACGTTTAAATTTCACAGATAGGACATAATTATGACTTATTCATAATTCCTGCAAAGTTCTACATAATTTGATGTTGGCTGCAAAAGGGACATAGTATCTTTAATGAACAGGGGGGTTAATTTTCGGGGGGGGGGGGTATTGTTCTCGGGGAAAGGTTGTCCTTGGTTGTCCTAGGGTAATTGTCCCAGGATGGTATTTTCAGGGGTGGGGGTAGTTGTCGTCGGGGGGTAACTGTCCACGGGGTTTATTGTCCATTGGGTAATTTTCCAGGGATAATTGTCCGGGGGGTTGTCCTCGGGGGGTGGGGGTTAATTTTCCGGGGGTTAGTTTTCCAGGGGGTTACTGTCCTTGGGGGTAGTTTTCCGGGGGCTTATTTTCGGGGATGATTGTTCATTGGGGTAATTGTCCTGATACGCTTATTCTACGATAAAATCTTCGAAAGACTTAAACAAGCTTAATCATAATGCGCAAGGCATTGACAATGGGGAAAGTTCGATTGCGAATTCCCGAATACCCCCATCTCACTAGAAGACGATTCTGCTTTATAGCTCGACGTTGCAGGAGCTCCTAAAGCGTATTACATGGGCAGTGACAGCGGCTCAGATTCATGCCTGTTCCCGAGACAATTATAGAATACTACTTAGTTAAAAACGCGATCACCTCATGCACGACAAACTTCAAATCACATCCGCAAAGACGCTACCATTTTTCCGGATGGCCTTTTGCTAGCTCTCGCCCCGATTTAGGCGTTCGCGCTGCACTTCTGCTGCACTGTTGCTGATTGCAACGACCAGCCGTGCTGCTATGAAAGACCATGGGGGCACTTTATCACATGCTCAAGAGATTTTTACATCCATCTTGGTTGCAAGCTGGCACTCGACTGATTTTTTTGGGGGAGGGGTTGGGCTTTAAGGCGCTTGGATTTTGAAGTAAAAAATATTATAACTTGTTTGTTTTTTCTTTTTTATTGTTATTATTTTTTGTTGGTTTGGTTATTATGTCGGAAGTTGGAAATTTGTGAAAGTCTTTATTTTATGATGTTTAAGTTTAAAGCAAATTCATATTCTGCTTTCAATTAAGTGTTACGGATCGAGGTTAGATCGGATGTTTTTTCACTTGGAAAATTCCTTTTCCATAGTATGATGTGACCTGCATAGTTGAGTCAGGTGTTTAGTTCCGTTATACGCTAGATTGCGTAATGACATTAGGCCAAGTAGCAGTGACATTCCTTTTTATTGTATGCATGAATTAGTCCTTATGTTAACGTACGTACGTACGTACGCGGCATGGGCGAGTAGTTCTATCTTGGGTGTGGTTAGCTCAGACACCAATTGAGCATCCACATGCACGGACGTGTTCTAGGTCGGGCAAGCTCTGGTTTTGGAGATTCTTCGGGTATGTGAATTTATACTTGTAAATGTATTTTAATCTTAATTGAGACATTAAGAAGTTACTTAGGATTCGGAACAGAGTTTGTATAGTATTTTGCATTCGGTTAATTGGAGTGCATGGATGACTTTTTGCCACAATTTCTATGTCATGTGTAAACGTTTATGAAACGTCTTTCGTTGTAACGAGTTCAAAGCTATTAGTGAAATTGCAAATGATATTTGTTGAGATTGAGAATAGACAGTGAAATCACTGTTGTATTTGCTTTGTTAATTATTTCATGTTTAATAATAACAAGTGCAGAAACTTGCTTGTTTTTAGTAGTTGAAGAGAATTATCAACTCAGTTAGTTTTTGTAGTTATGAACGTAGAGGGCAGCATTTTGTATACCAAGATGGCGGCGCCCATGAATCGTAGATACCGACTTATGGTATGAGGGTGTGTTTTTGTAATATAATCATAGATATTGAATCTTGATAGAGTTTTTCCGTAGATAACATGTTACATTGTATATATTTAATACTTAGTGTATTTTCAATGTAGGTTTCCATGGTTACGGGTGTATTGACTTTTCATTTACAGCTGGGAGATATGGGACTACAGCTGGTCCAGGCCTACATGTACTAGGTGATGTCTGCATTCTGCTCGTAGCAGTGGCGGGTAGAGAGACTGTGGAGTTTGCAGTCTGGTTGTTGCTTGACATTTGTTTGACCTTGGGTAGGCATCTTTTGATATTTGTTTGATATGTTTAATCAAACAGTGATAATTTTGATGTTTATAATGCAGTATAGTATAGTAATATTAATGAGCTTTCTGATTAATGCTTTACCATGTTTTGTAAATGCTTTCAAATAATATTATAAAGGATAATTTATCGAGGGAATGAATTGATTCTTTATCAGAGGGTTTGATAAGATAATTCACTTTATGGAGTTAAGTGTAATTTTATGGTCTTATATCTGGTTGATGATTAAGATGCTTTGATGATTAAGATGTTTTGAATATTTAGATAAATATTATTTGATTATGAGGAATCTTTAACTAAAGTACGAGATACATATATTGTTTGTAAAAATATATGATTATTTGATGATTATAGAAGTCTGTTTGGTTTTTATACAATACATGCATATTGAATATGTATGTCAACGATGATATTGAATTATTTGAATCTGTAATGTGATACAAGTGATTTATCACCGATTTTATCTGTATCTTTACAGGGTTTTTTTGTTACGACACAGAATAAACCTCATAGACCTTAATCTGCTGTCCTGTCTCATCATTGAAACTACCGGTCCCTAGCAAGGTCCAACCCCCACCCACGACAGATTTGGCGACGAGGATGGGATAGCGACAGTAGAACGACAGAAACCCCTTGGTCTGGAGGAACTTCGGACTGATGAGATGCGATTCACACCAAAGGACGGGATCAGCGTGGAGATACGACGTCGAGCAAGATTTAGACCGATGAAGATGAAGAGAGGTCTGAACTCTGAACTTTGAAGTCTGAACACTATTGAAGCTCGAGGATACAGGACTTTGGGTATATTTAGCTAAGGCTAAGAGTTTTGCATGTGCATGTAATATTGTGTTCTGATGTTATAGCATATTTCCATGTGCATATACTGACCTCTTTTGTCCCTTGTGAATGAAATTTAGCCTTTGTAACGATGCCGACCGATACAGAGTCGATGGCGGGTATGATGCAGGCACTTACAAGTGTATTACAGGGCCTAAGTGTACAGCAGCCACCACCACCAGTGAAACTTGGAAAGTTTCGAGGCCCTCCAACAGCACCTGGCGAGTTATCTCTAGGGGAATGGTTAGCAGAGTTTGGTAGCTATGCAGAACATTATCGGCTTACTGGAAGAACGAAGGCTCGTTCATTAGTTGACCATTTAGCTGGAGCGGCGAAAGAGGAAGCTCTATGTCATGGGACAGAGGTCAGAGATGACTACGACAAGCTTGTCAAGAAGCTGGAGTCTATGTTTGGCTCAACCGAGTCGGTGTCTTCTCTCACGCAGAGTTTCCACAATCGTGATCAGATGGAGAAGGAGACTCTAGCTGATTACAGTAGGGTTCTAATGAGACTGTACAGTAGGATGGTGAATGCGGCTGGAAACTCGGACGAGAAAGCAGCACTCCAGAAATTGCAAGATAGCACCTTGAAGGAGAAACTTGTCCAAGGGGCAAGGGAGAAGTGGGCTAAAAGAGAACTCAGGAGGATAGAGATTAGCTGTAGGCAAAAGACATTCTCGGAGATGCGAGAAGAAATGTTAGATTTCTTTCGCGACCAGGAGCCCTCCTCAAAAACTGCACAAGCTTTTGAGGCCATCGCAGAAGCTGCGCCAGTCCCGGTGATGCAAGCTAGCAAGAAGGGGGAAATAGAGGTGCTGAAGGAGGATATTTCCAAGCTAGCACACCAAGTGTCTAACTTGATAGGGATCGTCAGCAAATTGACCGACGGGACTAACTTGCAGGTGAGAAGTAGTAACAAGGGCAATAGGGATCTCAAGTGCTTCAATTGTGGACAGAAGGGCCACACTAAACCCTACTGCAAGGAACCAACCCTATGCTACGGCTGTAGGAAGACTGGCCACATGAAAAGAGATTGTCCAGAGAGTGCACAAGCTGCAAACCCAAACCCAGGAGTCAACATACATGTAGGCACTGTAGATTTTATGGCCACTGATGAAGATCTGGTTGCCCGCTTGATTTCTCCAAGTCCTAGGAGCAGTGTTAACATTTGCGGTGAAGAGTTGGAATGCATCTTGGACTCTGGTGCTGAGACCTCGATAATTCCGTCTTCGGTTTACCATGGTCAGCTTGAGGAGAAGTTAGGGAATCCCAAACAGATGCCAGGGTTTTTCTTGAATGTAACAGGTATTGGAGGGGTCCAACTACCTATTGAAGGGTATGTGGAAGTGCCAATTGAATTGGAAGGACAGACGGTACTTGGTAGCTTCTTGGTCGCCAAGAATAGAGGTAATGGTACAAGTGCTCAACATTCTGTACTTGTGGGGTGTAATATCCTACATCGGATGAACACGGACAAGTTAATCGAAAAGTACCCTTCTCTGAGTGCACTGAGGATTCCACAGATTGCTAGGAAACGTGACAAGAGCGAAGTAGTTGCAGTTCATACTGGTCAGGCTGAAGTGCTGCCACCTTCTACAGTGAGTAGAGTTACTTGTGAGTTGAAGGAAGCGTTGGATATAGAGGTCCTGGTCCAAGACTCCATAGGGAGAAGTAATCCAACTCTAAGTGCTGTGGAAGGATGCCAGCAAGTTCATGGGAGATTTGTCGATTTGTTGCTGGCTAATCGATCAAATGAAGAAGTATGGCTGCCACCTATGACTCGAGTAGCTGAAGCAAGAGCTATCCAGAGGAAGCAAGAAATTCAGCTAGGTATGGAAGAGGATCGAGTACTTGTCTCTTTGTGCGATGTAGTCACAGTGGATGAGCCATATGACGAGGATGACAACGACAGAGTAGATCCACAAGTTGATAACCTCAAACTTCCTCTTGGTGTTCAGTTAGATGGATTGTCACCAGATGAGAAGCAGAAAGTATCTGAACTCTTGACGAAGCACTCTGGAGTATTTTCTGCAGGACCTTTTGACCCGGGAGAGTGTAGCATAGTTGCACGCCAGATAGTATCTGAGAGACAGAAAGTGGAAGCAATGAAGGAAGAACAGAGACAACAGAGAAAAGAGAGAGGGTCTATTACTGTCTTAGAAGTAGGAGACAGAGTTTTGCTTCATCGTGACGCCTTCACGGGAAGACATAAGCTCGTAGACAAGTACTATGAGAGGCCCTATGTCATTGTTGCTAGGAATAAAGAAAAGGATGTCTATCAGATACGCTCGATAACTGGAGGCAAAGCCAAGTGGGTCAATCGACGTCGACTAGTTAAAGATCCTCGTCAGGAGGACAGAGGGATAGATGAAATTTTCCCTTATCCCGAGGATGACTCTAACGTAGAGAGAAGAGTCGATGATCATGTTGCTGACGGTAAGGATGACGATGCCGATGACGACGTCGATGATGATGATAGCAACGATGACGATGATAGCAATGATGAAGATGACATCCTCCCTCGTTGGCTGTATCTTCCAAGACAGGATGACACGACTTCTGGTCTAGAAGTAGGAACACCTGTCCGACGCTCAGCAAGAGCTAATAAAGGTGTGAATCAAAACCCTTTTCGATTGCCAACTTCAGGGATTACTGGACTTCCCACTTGATATTGTAGGGATAAAGCTACAACACAAGCGGGGAAGGGGATGGACTTCCCACTTGATATTGTAGGGATAAAGCTACAACACAAGCGGGGAAGGGGATGATATATATAATCAGTTTGTAAATAATATTTTTCAGCCCAGTTTGAAAGGAGTATGGAAACAAGTGAGGCTGAATAATAGCAATAGACATTTCTTTCAGTCAGGAATCTCTTTTTGATTATAGATTTTTTTCTGAGAAAATAGCTGTGGTGCATATTGATATTGCAGATACAACTTTGCTAACGTTTCTTTTTCCATTGTAGCGTACATTTGATATTTAGAGACATAATATTGATATGTGAAGTTGTAATGGAGAAACAAGATTTTCAGTTTCTTTGATATGTGAAGTTGTAATGGAGAAACAAGATTTTCAGTTTCTTTGATATTTGGAGAGTATAATATTGATATGTGGAGTTATATAGAAACAAGATTTTCAGTTTCTTTGATATTTAGAGAGTATAATATCAACACACAAAGATTTTATACACTGGACGGTTTGTTGATTGGTTTAAAATATGTATACATCTACAATAGTCGATGCATTTGATATTTTTTGTTTGTGTAAATACAGGATCTATTGTCGAGGACGACAATGTGGCAAGCAGGGAAGATGTCGGAAGTTGGATATTTGTGAATGTTTTTTGTACATACATGATCTATTGTCGAGGACGACAATGTTGCAAGCGGGGAAGATGTCGGAAGTTGGAAATTTGTGAAAGTCTTTATTTTATGATGTTTAAGTTTAAAGCAAATTCATATTCTGCTTTCAATTAAGTGTTACGGATCGAGGTTAGATCGGATGTTTTTTCACTTGGAAAATTCCTTTTCCATAGTATGATGTGACCTGCATAGTTGAGTCAGGTGTTTAGTTCCGTTATACGCTAGATTGCGTAATGACATTAGGCCAAGTAGCAGTGACATTCCTTTTTATTGTATGCATGAATTAGTCCTTATGTTAACGTACGTACGTACGTACGCGGCATGGGCGAGTAGTTCTATCTTGGGTGTGGTTAGCTCAGACACCAATTGAGCATCCACATGCACGGACGTGTTCTAGGTCGGGCAAGCTCTGGTTTTGGAGATTCTTCGGGTATGTGAATTTATACTTGTAAATGTATTTTAATCTTAATTGAGACATTAAGAAGTTACTTAGGATTCGGAACAGAGTTTGTATAGTATTTTGCATTCGGTTAATTGGAGTGCATGGATGACTTTTTGCCACAATTTCTATGTCATGTGTAAACGTTTATGAAACGTCTTTCGTTGTAACGAGTTCAAAGCTATTAGTGAAATTGCAAATGATATTTGTTGAGATTGAGAATAGACAGTGAAATCACTGTTGTATTTGCTTTGTTAATTATTTCATGTTTAATAATAACAAGTGCAGAAACTTGCTTGTTTTTAGTAGTTGAAGAGAATTATCAACTCAGTTAGTTTTTGTAGTTATGAACGTAGAGGGCAGCATTTTGTATACCAAGATGGCGGCGCCCATGAATCGTAGATACCGACTTATGGTATGAGGGTGTGTTTTTGTAATATAATCATAGATATTGAATCTTGATAGAGTTTTTCCGTAGATAACATGTTACATTGTATATATTTAATACTTAGTGTATTTTCAATGTAGGTTTCCATGGTTACGGGTGTATTGACTTTTCATTTACAGCTGGGAGATATGGGACTACAGCTGGTCCAGGCCTACATGTACTAGGTGATGTCTGCATTCTGCTCGTAGCAGTGGCGGGTAGAGAGACTGTGGAGTTTGCAGTCTGGTTGTTGCTTGACATTTGTTTGACCTTGGGTAGGCATCTTTTGATATTTGTTTGATATGTTTAATCAAACAGTGATAATTTTGATGTTTATAATGCAGTATAGTATAGTAATATTAATGAGCTTTCTGATTAATGCTTTACCATGTTTTGTAAATGCTTTCAAATAATATTATAAAGGATAATTTATCGAGGGAATGAATTGATTCTTTATCAGAGGGTTTGATAAGATAATTCACTTTATGGAGTTAAGTGTAATTTTATGGTCTTATATCTGGTTGATGATTAAGATGCTTTGATGATTAAGATGTTTTGAATATTTAGATAAATATTATTTGATTATGAGGAATCTTTAACTAAAGTACGAGATACATATATTGTTTGTAACAATATATGATTATTTGATGATTATAGAAGTCTGTTTGGTTTTTATACAATACATGCATATTGAATATGTATGTCAACGATGATATTGAATTATTTGAATCTGTAATGTGATACAAGTGATTTATCACCGATTTTATCTGTATCTTTACAGGGTTTTTTTGTTACGACACAGAATAAACCTCATAGACCTTAATCTGCTGTCCTGTCTCATCATTGAAACTACCGGTCCCTAGCAAGGTCCAACCCCCACCCACGACAATTATAACAATATCATGTTTATTTGTATAGACAAAAAGGTTCTTTAATTCTTCTTGGCTATTCCCCCTTCTCTGTAAACTGTCTTTTGAAAGATATCCAAAATATTGTATTAAAATTATGTGAGAGCACGCATGTGTTATAACTGCACACAGAAAAGGATGAAAATATGATATAATATATCATATTATGATGCCCCGATTTATATACCGATGTCATAAAATCGACGCAGAAGCCCAGCATGAACCTATGACATTCGCCCGCTCGCAGCGTCACTGAAGAGAGGTTTTAACTCTTAAGCTGCCACCCATACAATGCACCCAGTGCCACAGTGCTAATTCCTATTGTGCCACAGTGCTAATCTCCTGAGTGCCAAGTTAATTTTAAGGTTGGTTCAAGTGCGTGTTATTTAAATCTTTACAAAAAACAAATCGCTTAATTACTCGAGAAAATCCAATCTGACTGTTGTATACAAAGACGCGTAATCCAAAGCCGATAATCTGATGCACGCGATGGTACTTTCAATAGCGCTGTAAAAGCACTCAGCACGGTGCAATGGGCATGAACAATAACTGTTATTACATATGCGCGCTAGCGCGCACAAAGCACCGTAGCGGTGGCTCGCTAGCATGAACGTGGCTTTCAATCGATAGCACGCTCGCGTGCACATGGCACTATAACAATAGCGCGCTAGCAGTCTCATGGCAGGATAAGAGTAAGCGCATGAGCCTCGTATTACGACCGTTTTGATTGCAGAATCAGTGCATCTCATCGGCCTCGAAATAGGGCGAGAAAGTGGCAGCGTCGTAATTTCATCGTATCACCATAGCATTCAGCGCAGGTAGTTCTCAACTGAGTTGCTGTATAGTCGCCTCACAGGCTAAAAGTGGGGTTGGATTTTAAAATTCTGCCACGCTCAACGAAATTTTCACAGATCGCTATGGTCGCTATATGATCGCCTTTATAGTAAGATGGGGGTATAAAAAGCCATCTACAAAGGTTCCGATGGAGAACGCTTTTGCCGTTTAGGACATGTAGAGATTGTCTAGGACTGTTATTTCAATAACCAATGTTTAGAACATTTTTGTATGAGTTCTTCTCCACAAAAAAAATCTGTTTAAATTCTGTGTTTACAATAACGTTACTTGTTTGTTTGTTTTTCTTAAATGATTACTTTACTTTTCGAATTTCTTGTTTACTTGTCCTTTTCGAACTCATATGTGGAAATGACGGGGACCCCGTCAAATGAACACTTGTCATTGATTCAAATTGATCGTAACTTGATATCAATCGCAACTCTGTACCAAGATATAGGATTTTGATTTAAGGACTTCAATCCCGATCAAGCGCAACTATTTATGCCGAACGGGATTTTAACCGTGTTTTAAATAAGTGAAACAATCAATCAAAGAGGCACGACCCTGTTATTTAGAAAATCTTCAATGTCATTTTAAACTGTATATGCTGTACAATAAACTTTTTCTCTCATGTACAGCGGAGTCGATGGTATTTGTAACTGACTATACAGGACATGCAATATTCATGGCCGACTTTTCCAGCGACAGTCTCGACTCTTTAACCTTCGATGCTTTGCCCTTCAGTTCCGTCCGTTACCCGATGGGCGTCGATTACGATCCCGATACTCGCATGGTGTACTGGTCCGAGTATTATGGATCCATACGACGCGCGAATATCGATGGCACTATGCAAAGCGTGATTGCAAGTGCCTCAAGTGAGTATTCCTGAGCCACGATTTTTCTTTCCTTTATGACGATTTCAGATAAATTTCATTTTGATTTAAACATTCTTTAAAAGATATATAAACAGTTTTTTTAACAATATGACTTACAATTCGCCGTTTTGTATTTTTCTTTGTTTTTTTTTTGTTTAGTTTTAATTGTGTTTATTTCATTTTGTTGCTTCTTCTTCTTTCCGCGTTGACTTCTACTTTTCCTTTTTCTTTCCTTCTACTTTTCCTTTGTAATTTTTTACTTTCCTTCTACTTTTCCTTTGTAATTTTTTACTTCTTTGCTTGACCTTCTACTTCGTCTTTTTCTTCTTCTTGTTTTCTTGTGTTTCTCATTGTTGATGCTGCTGATGTTCATGCTTTTGATGAAATTTTATAAAAAAATTCTCTTCATTCGTTTACCTTCTTCGTCTTCTTTTCCTTCTTCATCTTCGCCTTCATGGTACTTTTTATCTCTTCGACTTGATCCTTTATATCATCTGCATCATAACCATCGTACTCTTCTTCATTTGTTCTTGTTTCTTCTCCTCCTTCTTCCCATTGTCATCCCTGGAGGTCACCATGTCATTGTTTTCTTTCACAGAACCATACTATATTTCGTTGGATACGAGTCGTGGTAAAATCTTTTGGACCGAATATTTCCTAAACCGAATCATGTCGGCTAACCTCGACGGATCCTCTCAGCAAATTCTCATCGATACTGACATAAACAGTCCAAACTCAATCATTATACACAAAGGAGAAGGGTAAATATATGTATTTTGTAACCCCTCAGACACACAAAAACATATATATATACACACACACACAAACTCACTCTCTCTCTCTCTCTCTCTCTCTCTCTTTCCCTCACTCTCTCTCTCTCACCCTCTCTCTCTCTCTCTCTCTCTGGCACACACACACACACACACACCCCTCTATTTTTCTCTTTCCCAATATATATATATATATATATATATATATATATATAATGTAAAAATAAATGGTTCTCCGGTGTTTTTATTTATCTACCTTGTGTCCTATATATATACCCATATATATATATATATATAGGCCTATATATCTCTCTCGATCTTTATCGCTTTCTTTCCCTTTTTCTCTCCCAATCTCTCCCTTTATCTCTTTGGATCCCCTTCTCTCTCCCAATCTTTTTCCCTCTCTCTTTCTCTCTTTATCCCTTTATTTCCCTTTCTCTCTCCCAATTTTTGTTCTCTCGCTCTCTCTCTTTATCCCCTTGTTTCCATTTCTCTCCCCCAATCTCTCTCTCTCTCTCTCTCTCTCTTCCTCTCTTTATCCCTTTGTTTCCTTTCTCTCTCCCAATTTTTTTTTCTCTCTCTCTCTCTTTTTATCCCCTTGTTTCCATTTCTCTCTCCCAATTTCTCTCTCTCTCTCTCTCTCCCTCTATCCCTTTGTTTCACTTTCTTTATTGCCATCTCTCAACCTTTAACTCATTTTCTCCCTCCCGCTGCATCCATCAATTTTTCTGGTGTAATGCTCAGATCATCTGTTTCGGAGCTAGAAGGGCGTTAATTTTGAGTACATTTCTCATGTAATGCTCTTCCGGCTTCAAACAGGAGTATTTACATGAATTGTAAATAAACGAATTCGGAAAAGGTAAGCCGACTTGGCTGATATCTTAAGTAATTTCACTGTGGCTCAACAAATAAGTGATAAAGCGATCACCACATTATACTAGTCTATGTTGAGCTCTATTTTCTTTCAAATGTTTAGTGACTCCATCTACTCTGTGCATATTCCAAGAAGAAAAGTCAATGTGTCAAATGTTTGGGGTTTTCGGACACTTCCTATGCCTGCAATGATAAAACTTGTACATGTACGGGTTGATTCGCCCAAGAATGTTTCAATTGTATATCCATTCCCCCTTTTGTGTTACTCTTTCAACTTTCTCTATTCAATCATCT
Source organism: Strongylocentrotus droebachiensis (assembly GCA_035222895.1). Lineage (NCBI taxonomy): Eukaryota > Metazoa > Echinodermata > Echinoidea > Camarodonta > Strongylocentrotidae > Strongylocentrotus > Strongylocentrotus droebachiensis. The sequence goes on along the minus strand of JAVYIG010000138.1, from coordinate 379,910 downwards.
CTTTCTGCGAATTTCCACGGAGATATAAAGAGTATCAGGTGTTGTGATTTAGTAGTTCAACTCACTTAAATCTCAATCCAATAATTGAGGGTTCGAATACGAACCCTGTACTAACAGCCTCTGGCAAGTCATTATTCCACATTTGCTGTCAATTACAGAACCCTCATGAAGAACAGAATTGGAGCTGCTGAGGCTTTCCTTTGTAAACAAGTAGTAGTTGTAGTAGTAGTAGTAGTACGAGTAGTAGTAGTAGTAGTGGTAGTAGTATTAGTAGTAGTAGTAGTAGTAGTAGTAGTAGTAGTAGTAGTAGAGTAGTAGTAGAAGCAGTAGTAGTAGTAGTAGTGGAGTAGTAGTAATAGTACATGTAGTGTAGTAGAAGTACTTGTTGTAGTTGTTATAGAAGGAGTATAATATTATTATTATCATTATCATTATTATTATTCTCCATACCCTCATACAGAGTGATGTTTTGGGTAGACAGGAGTACCCCAAGTCGAATCGAAAGGGCCAGTCTTGATGGCGGGGACAGATACGTCATTGTCAACTCTGGCATCACATATCCCTATGGGTTGGCTTTTAATGCTGAGAGTAAGGATTAAAGTCAAACACATTTTCCACATTCCATTAAAAACATACCATTAGAAACATAAATGATATGAATAATAGCATATGTACATACTAACAGTACATTACAGTAGAACGAAAATATGAAAGGGAACCGCATAGGGTATTGGCCTTTCGAGGCAGAACCCTACAAATATATTAATTGGTATTGCAAGCAAAGAAACAAACTTTACAAACCAAAAAAGTAAAGTCACACAGAATATAAGCGAACACCCTAATTGCAACAAAAACTATAACAATGTATAAGTTGATCAATATAAATGACAGTAGGAGCTAACAATATATTTTCTATGTTTTCTCTTAAAAGAGTTAAGGGATGGGCAAGATTTAAGTTCAACAGACAGGGAATTCCAAAGCATATGCCCGGTGTATTTCACAGTGGTCCTTGAGGTAATATAATATTACAAAGGACATACAGGTTACTGGAATTTGATATCTTTTAAAATATTCATTAAATAATGTTGGCAGAACACCCTTGAAATAAGAGTAGATAAATTTTGAGACCTGAGTAACATGAATATCAGATACTTTGAGAATGTTAAGTTTTTGAAAAAAGAGAATCTGTCGAGGCTAAAAAATGAGAATTTGTAATAACACGTATTGCACGTTTTTGTAATAAAATAGGTCTGTTCAATGTAGTGGTTGCACAATGTCCCCATACTCTATTACAATAAAGCCCCGTCTTAACTGGAAAGTAAAGTCGCGGTGTCGTCCGGACGTTGTCCGGATGACATTTACCCCCTTCCAATTAAGACGCGTCAATCGGGGTAACGTCCGGACAATATCGAGGTAAATCTCACCCAAGTCCAGCCAGGGTGATATTTACCCGGGTAATATCACCCGGGTAAATGACGTCATCGCCCTGAAAAAATGTATACAATCATGTACACAGCGCGCGCCAGTCGATCGCGATGGGGGAGGTGCGGTTGTTATGGTAACCTACCCGGGTGAGGTTTTTGCGGATGGCTGATTAAGACGGTGTCCAAAAGCTCACCCCGTGTTTTACGATCAGACCCCCCCCCCCTCCCCCTGTTTCTCATCCACATGTCGCTCGGGTGAGATCGAAAAAGTTCTATTATAACGGGGCTTAAGATAAGTGTGGTAAAATCATTGTGTGATAAAGGTTGACAAGAATACGCAAAGGAAGAATGATCTTTAGCTTGTTTAAAAAAACCTACTGCTTTTGATATTTTACATGAAACGTCTTTAACATGTTCCTTCCAGTTCAAACTTTCATGACTGACCACTCTTAAGAACTTTGTAAATTTCACCTGCCTAATTTTATGAGTACCTATTTCTAAATGTATAGTACCAGTATTCATTTTTCTATTGCGGGTTTTTAACACCATGCAACATGTTTTTTCGTAATTAATTGAGGGCTTATTTAATAAAATCCAGTAATTGACTTTGTCAAGTTCTATATTAAATATAATTTCCAGACATAAATAATTAGTATCGTTTGTACATATAATTGCACAAAGCATATTGCTAACAAACTGCAGGTCATTTATATACAATATGAAAAGTAATGGACCTATTAAAAACGAAGCCCTGCTGTACTCCTATTGGAAGGGATTTAGGTTGTGAACTGTACTGATCTACATAAACATACTGTTGTCCTTCAGTTAAATTATTATGGAACCATTCTAAACTTTACCTCTTATACCGTAATATGCTATTTTGTTTAGTATAGAGTGATCAACAGTATCAAACGCCTTTGAAAAATCTTCTTTAAAAGGCCCAAAACTATTTTCATTTCTTCAAATGCAGTTACTATATTGTTCATAAATTCTACAAGTGCCATATTTGTACTAACTCCATGAAGAAAACCAAATTGTTTATTGTGTAAAATACCATTGCATTCAAGAAATGACATTAATCTGTTATAAACTAACTTTTCAAATAGTTTAGAAAAACATTGACCAAATAGATACGGGTCTGTAGTTAGAACACAAGCATTTATCGACCTTTTAGTAAATTGGGATAATTTTGGCCGATTTAAGCTCATTCGGAAAACTCCTTGTTCAAATGATGCATTAAGAAAATGTGACATAAAGGAGATTGTAATTAAATGAATAGATTGCTTTACTACAACAGAGTTAATAGAGTCAGAGTCAACAGAGTCAGAGTCCTTTTCAGGACTCCTCAAACCTCTCTCTCTGTCTCTCACACATGGTGCAACCGCAAACCTACTGTATATCTACATCACCATGCAAGCCGACACTTACAAGCAGGGTTAAAGGTAATACAAAGTTTTGGGAAATTTTGAAAATTGGGTGGATGTATTATAAGCACTACAAAAATGAGCCCCTAAAACACTTCCGTTTTCGAGAAAAATTGAATATAAAAATTTACCGGTGCTCCCGGTAAATGTTTGCTAAATTTCAAATAGCGCCTATGGCCGTACAATGGTAGCTGCGACCATGAAAATCTCAGAATATGTAGTTGTGATATATAATTTCCAAACGGGAATAGCTAATCAGTCGATTTTATTCAAGAAACATGGTTTCATAGCTAAATTAATATCTTGACCTTGAGAGGGAGCTATACAACATAAAGAGTTTATTATTTATAATTTCATAACTTTAGACTCGATTTCAACCGCGACAACGATCAATGAATATTGTAAGAACGCATATATGCTTCCAATATGTTAATTTGAACCAAATTCATGACCACATACCAAAACTTTGTAATACCTTTAATATCATCGTATCCTGGGCCTTTGTTCACCTTTCTACCAGAAACAACATTAATAATATCTGACTGGGGTATTAGATTGGATATTGGATATTGGGATATTGTGAAGAAAATTACAGTTAATAACATTTTATTTTTGGGGAACTGTTTCTGTGTGCCGATAAAGCCAAAGAATAACTTTGAATGAAAAAAAAACAACTCCAAGCAAGGAATTTATCATCAAATGCTGGATGACTGCTCCGCCGGACAAGGCAGAAAAGTGGTCGATACCACATTCAAGATATTAACACAGGAATACAAAATAGTAACATATTTGTATAGAAGCAAACTATTTATTAACAATATCTCCCCTAAGTATGTACATCTGAAAAATCCTTTAATTTGCTGTTTCTGCCAACAACAGACAAACGTTTGAGTAATCAACGGTTTCGCTTATTCACATACATTCCTAAGTCCTAAGGGGGTAATTAATTATCCTGGGTTGATTGTCCTTGGGTGATTGTCCAGGGGGATTGTTTTCCTAAGGGTGTAATTGTCCTAGAGATTAATTGTCCCGGGTATCATATTCCGGGGTATTTGTTCTTGGGGTTGTTGCCTTTATAGGTCAAACAACATACATCAATATTAGTGAATCTTTACATACGCCATGTAATAAGCCTACGAACAATATAATATATTTGCTATACCAGGGCCCCGTCTTACAAAGACTTACGATTGATCCAAATCAATCGTAGGTCCTCCAATCAATCGCAAGTTTGCAGCCTCCTATCTGTCATGTATAGTTGCGATTGATATCAATCGCAAATAAGTTGCAAGTTGCGATTTCCCACTCACAGTAAACAATAACCAGTGGCAGATCCAGGGGGGCCGAAACGGCCGCGGCCTCCCATTGGCGGCGCAAAAAAAAAAGGAGAAGGAAAGAAGAGGAAGAAAAAAAGTGAACAAAAGAAAGGAGAAGAGAAAAGAAAAGAGAAAAGAAAGAAGAGAAAAGAAAAAGAGAAAAAAGGAGAAAAGAGAAAAGAAAAAGAAAAGAGAAGCCTGGAGAGAAAGCGAAAAAAGACAAGGAAATGGCACAAGTGACAGTAACTACGAATAAGGGAAAACTGGGAGGGGGTATGCGCGTGTGAAATACGCGCGCATATATAGGGGGGTGACTGAGTTTATTCTAATTTTTAGGTTGTGCAAAACTGAGTCTGAATTCAGCTTATTTTTTGAAAATTCTAAGCATGCTTGTTTATGTTTAGCCGTAGTGCCTGAAAAGGTTAGTGTAAAAAACACTTCTGAAAAGGCCGCACCCGGCCCCACCAAACAGCGTCAGAATGTATAATCAGGAAATTGTAGGGTCATAGTAGGAGACCAGCCTGTAGGTCCCGTGACCAATCTCTGGGAACAAAGGTTTGAAAGTGTTTTTGTGTTCCCTGATGAATACCGAACAATTTTGACTTGGGCTGCCCCCTTGAAAATCCCGGGCATTTTTGTGAGGGGTCAACAAAGGTCATACGGGGTAGAAATTCAAGTATATTCAAATCGTGTCGATATGCATATCAAATCACTCGTCTGGTCATGAGGATTCCGAAAATGTATAGTTTGCTATATCTCCGACCTTAAATGAGGGCGCTATGGTCAAAAACGTTGAAAGGTCAACACACTTTTGACTGGTGGTCAAATTCACCAACACAGTCAACCTTATCAAATTTCATATCAAATTACTCGTCTGGTCATGAGGATTCCAAAAATGTATAGTGTTTTATACCTCCGGCCTTAAATGAGGGCGCTATGGTCAAAAAGGTCAATGCACTTTAGAATGGTGGTCAAATAAATTCACCAACACAGTTAACATTGTCCGATTCTAATGATGTTAGTGTCTAATAATATGTTTTCTGACATATCAAATTCAACTAAGCAACTCTTAAATCAAAAGTGGTTGCCATAACCTTGAAATTTCCCCCAAACCCATGGATAAGAAGTTGTTAAATGTTTTTCAACGAAACGGCAGCCATTTTGAATGTTCATGGTTTTCACTTTTCACTTTTTCAAGTACTCCAACAGTGCCCCTTTTACTTTGTAAGAAGTGCCCTCACTTTTTCAAGTACTCCATAAGTGCCCCTTTTACTCTGTAAGAAGTGCCCCTTCCCATTTTTAGAGCTACCCTATTTTAACTCGGATAAGCGCACCTTTTATTTACACATGTGCCCCCTTTCCTTTCTAATAGGGGGCCCTTTTCCTTATGATAAGGGCCGTTTAAAAAAAAAGCCCCTTCCCTTCCCACAAACGCAAATTTTCACCTATGAAGAGTGTCCCTTTTCATTCTCATAAGTGCCCCTTTTCAGCTCTGGTAAATGTCCTTTTTTCAGATACGAGAAGTTAATTCTTTTCAATTCAGATAAGTGCGCTCTTCACCTCCGATATTTGCCCCTATTCAAATCTGAGAGATGCTCGTTTTACTTTTAAAAGTTCCCCTTCCCCTCCTGTTTAGTGCTCTTTTCATCTCTGATAGGTGCTAATTTTTACCTCTGATAACTGCCCCTTTTATTTTGAATTGTGCCCCTTTTCCTTTCTAATAAGGGATCTACTCCCTTTTCATAAATGCCCCTTTTCACCTCTAATAAATACCTCTATCAAATTCTGATGGATGCCCCTTTTCCGTCGACAAATGCCCATAAGTGCCTTTTTCATCTCTGGTGGGTGCCTCCTTTCAGGTGTAAGAAGTACCCTTTGTAGTTTGTACCTTGATACATGCTCCTTTTCTTTTCTAACATTAAGTATCTTGATCCCTTTCGATAAGTGTCCCCTTTACCACTCATCATTAAACATGTCTCTAATTTAAAGCGACTTAGCGTAATTTCCCCCAAAGCTCGGTCGCTACGCTCCCTCTCATTTATAGATGATACAATTATAATTTTGTTATGTTACTTTATAACAAAGGTCTTTTCAGTCTTCCGTTATGAGAATGTGCGTATAACCCCAGTATGATTGGGGTTTTTCCTCATTATAAGATGTCATTTTCACACAGCGACCTCACAGATCTTACATTATTTTTATCGCTCGCTTTGATCGCTCGCGAATGAATATTCAGACCATCACACCCATCTACAAAGTGTGATGCTTAAGCAATATCTTGTATAATATATGAAGAAAAACAAATATGGAAATCGTCCCTGATAATGTAATCACAATGTCGGGATATATACCAATGTCTAAAATGTATATTTTCGCTTTGAGATATCGCTTTATAGGTGCCCTTTTTTGTGGTGCCCCCACTTTGGAAGTCGCTCCGCCGCCCCTGCTTACGTATTAGCGTCAGGAGGCGCCAGCGTCAATTTCGCGCTTACGCGCATGGGGGAGGGGGGTGTCTGAGGGGGCATGTCCCCCCTCTGAAGCTGATTTTTTTAATATTTTTTTTAACTGGATTCGTGCGATTTGGTTAATACTTTTAGGGGGAGTCTGAGGGGGAGGTGCCCCCCTTTGAGGCTGAAATATTTGTTATTGTTGAAACTGGATTCTTGAGTTTTGGTTAATACTTTTAGCGGGAGTCTGATTTCATTTTATAACACCTGCGTAATGGGGTTGCAGCCTCTCTTTCCCCGAAAATTTAAAAATTACCAATATTCATTTTGTATATCTTATCTCGTATATTTTGGTGACAAATAACACTTTCACAACATTTATGCTCAAATTTCAGCTCGCTCGCTTCGCTCGCTCGCCAAATTATGGAACCAGAAAATCGATATCAGAGCAAGAGGGTTCAGCCCCCACTGATGAAAATGTCAAAAGATTTGCGCGCGAGCATAGCTTGAAAATGGGGAATGTTGATATCGGACAAGAGACGTGACGTGAGCCCGCTCCTTTTCCAAAATTGTGCCCGCTTGTAATTGAAGGTACCAGCTAGTACAGTACTTCTAATATGACCTCCTATTGGAAAATCCTGGATCCGCGCCTGAATAACGTATCAGTAGTAATTATGATTTCAATTAATCTGTATATTAACCATAAGGGCGTCGTTTCTCGGAACCGTCATTCAAGATCGCTGACATCCCATTGAAATGCGTGTTTTAAAATTGAGACACGTTTCAATAAGATGTCGGTGAACATGTACTTATGACGGCTTCATGAATCGATGACTAGGTTCACGGGTCTACTGGGGCGACGGTGGAACTGATAAAATTGAGTCCGTCGACCTCTGGGGCAACGACAGAATGGTTCATCTGGCGACATCGTCGATTGCCCCTTGGGACCTAGCAGTCTTCGACGACACTATAATATGGACGGATCCGGGTGAGGATGCAATTGGTGTAACTTCAACCAACAGCAGCAGCGGTTTCAGTTTCTACTACCACAACACTTTCCATAATCCACGCAGCATGCATGTGTATCGAGGTTTGTATCTGATTCGTATTTCGAATACACCGTCATGAGAGTGGCATATCCATGGGGAGGTGAGGCCTGGGGAAATCTTAAGAACACATTGACCCATATTCTATTTAATATCTAAATCTGTTTTTGTTTAAAATATGGTGCATCAACTTTAATGAAGTTAACCCGAGGTATACCTTTTTCCTTCGTTAAACGTGATCTTAGAACCGGGGTTGGGTTTAATCGAATTAGTAAAGGGTGGACCGTTGATTGCATATAGAACCAACTTATAACAGTCTCTACGAAGGTGAAGTAAATGGGTATACGGTAGGAAGAACTTCTTAAAGCCAGGGTAATAGTATGACACAGGGCCCTTCGTAATTATCCTTAAGACATTTCATTGGGAAGTTGATTGATGGTAGGCTTAATTAATTAATCTCTCTTAAATTTGAATAGGGATTCCGCCATAAAAGCTATCGTTGTTATTATGTTTAATATTAAAATGCATCTTTTCTCAAGATTATGGATTGAATTAGCATTTGACTGCTGTATTGTCTAGAGCTTAAACCCGTCATGAACGTGGTTCAGAATAAAAGGCCTACTAAAAAAATATATACCACAGGCTGACCTAAAAAGGTGACCTTACCCCCCCTCCCCCCCCCCCCCCCACCCAACGGAGCAAAATGTCAAATTTACAAATTGTGACCTAAAAAAAAAATTAAAAAAATGTCCTCTTACCTTCTTATTAAAAGGCCTACGCTTAGTAAGTATCAGGGACGGATCCAGGGGAGCACAGGGGGCACCGGCCCCCCAGGCCAAAAGAAATATGTTAAAAATAGCCCTAAATTCGCCCAAAATCTACTGAAAAACAGGGACGTGCCCCCCCTCCCCCCGGTCAAAAAAATAAAATAAAATTTTGTATTTAAAAAAAAAAAAAAAAAAAAAAAATATATATATATATACCAAAGGCTGACCTAAAAGGCTGACCTTACCCCCCTCCCCCCCCCCCCCAACGGAGCAAAATGTCAAATTTACTAATTTCGTTACCTAAACAAAAAAAACAAAAAAATGTCCTCTTACCCCCCCCCCCGATTTATGGGGGACTAAAAATATATATATATATGTTCTCTTAACCCCGTGTGCCCCCCCCCCTCCCGTTCGCCCCCCCCCCCCCCCATGAAGAAATTCCCGGATCCGCCCCTGAGTATAGATCAGAAGTTAAAATAGAAAAATGCCTTTTGCTCCGTTGTGTTTCATTTTTTCCTGTCATCATACTATGCAGAAGAATTGTCAACAACAACGGAAGTTTACAACCCTACTACTGACCAAGCTAATACTGGTGAGTCATAACATTGTAGTGGGGGCATTGTGGTTTATTGATGAAGGCTCTTGACTCTCATACGAGAGTTCCCGCGCTCGATCATGTTTCGTTAGTAACATCCTCAGACAAAGGGTTTTGCCTTCATATTTCCCTCTCGATCTAGGTGTATTATGGATACATATCACTCCTGGGGGTAAATCGGGTGATACTAATTACATGGTCAGTAGGATGAGCGGTATTGTAATTGCTGTGGTAACCTTGGTAAATGAGACCGATTCATTATTGCAATCGTAATCATTAACATTATCCTTATCATAATTATTACTATTATCATCAATATTAAAATGATTGTTGTTGTTTTTATCATTTTATTAAGATACCTTTCTCACGATTAATGTACTCTTTTTCATAAAGCCACCCTTAGGTTGAAGACATTCAGCTTCATGTTTTACTTCGTTCTAGCTCAACTACAGATAGAAACAAAGTCTTCTTCGAAATTATAATTAAATTAAAATTTATGATGAACTGTCATAATTGTGAACACTATTACATTTTTTCGGCTTATTAATTGTTGGATTAAAAAAAAATAGAATTAAGAAGAATCCTTGAAAAATCCTGACGTATTTTGATTTCGCTCTTATCCCATACGGTCGCAATACCATGAAAGCAATACATTTATGTTTTCTCTGTCTTCTTCGGGACCAACATAAATCCGTTGGTCTCAGTCGACTTTTTTTTCCCCAAAGAAGAGATTCAGATTAATCATATACTTCGTTCAAGCTCAACCGAAGATTGAGATGAAGTAAAACTTAATTAAATTAAGTAATAGGCCGACTAATTTACATTGCTCCGAATCGATTTGAAGTGCAGCACATCTATTTCTCGAATTTCCTTAAATATCAGAAGTCTTCATCTGAAATTATAGAAATATAGTTGTTTGTTGTTGTTGTCATTAATTTTAATGATTTATTATCCATACCATTTTTAATTAAATAAATATCAATATTTGAGTCTGGGAGTTTTATGACATTGTCAAGGAATGATATCAATTTTTACCTAAGAAAACGGCAACTGAAATCCAAAAATTAAAGTAATTTCTGAATTAAAAACACGTGTTTACAGTCATGTCGACTATCATTGATCACGGACCTACTAGGGTTTGACCATGAGTGGGTAGATTCCACCGACGTAATGTACCATCACAAATTACGAACTTGTCTACCAGACTAGACGGTAAAGATCGCAATCGGAATCCGATGGAGAAGACGAGTAGAAAAAGGGCTAAAATAGGTAATATCTACAACATATAATGTTACAAAATTTGTTTCAAGAAGCCTCCACCGACCAATATACGAAACAACTACTGAACGATGTTTGATTTGATGTAATTTTGTTTGTCAGTGTGATTTGAGCACGAATGATGGCCGGCATTAGCGACCGCAAAATATTAAAGGTATTACAAAGTTTTGGTAAGGGGTTATGAATTTGGTTCAAATGAACACATTGGAAGCCTATGCGATGTTACAATATCCAATGATCGTTATCGCGGTTGAAATCGAGTCTAAAGTAATGAAAGCGTAAATAATAAACTCTGTATGTTTTATAGCTCCCTCTCAAAGTCAAGATATTAATTAAACTATACAACAATATTTGTTGACTAAAATCGACCGATTAGCTATTCCCGTTTTGAAATTATATATCACAACTACATATTCTGAGATTTTGTAAAACCTTTAATGCCTGCTTTAAAGGCGCAGTCATTTCGTATACACCCCCACATAAAAAAAGTTTGGAAACTCAAGTTTGATCGATCACATCTCTCTTGCCCTCGCCCCTGTGTGTGTTTTTTTTTCTTAAAAATCCCGCTGCATATGTGTTGAAATAGATTCCAAGCTTTTATTTCTTCCACAGTTCGTCTCGTGAATGGTACTGAAACACACGAAGGAAGGGTAGAGGTATTCTACAACGGATCTTGGGGAACCGTCTGTGACGACTCTTGGGACATAAATGACGCACGTGTGGTCTGCATAAGTCTAGGCTACCAGGATGCCCTCAGTGCCCCAAGCCAGGCCCGCTTCGGCCAGGGCAGTGGTCCTATTTGGATGGATGACGTCCAATGCTCAGGCAATGAGGCACACATTTTCGACTGCCCGCATAACGGTTTCGGAAATCACGACTGCAACCATGGGGAAGATGCCAGTGTTGTCTGCTTGCCTGATCGTAAACACATCTGATTTTTGTTTTTTTGGTCGAAGTCTGTTTGTTTGTTTTTATTCAATACTGGCACTGGCCCCCTAAGGCCGTTGCACGCGAGGCGCTATGACACTTCTCCAAAAGATACCAGTTGATCAATTAATATTATATACCTCACTTAAGAAATCCAGCCATCTGATTGGTCGAATTGCATTCATAAACTTCAACTGTTCCTGTAAAATTTTCGGTAACCATGCATAAAACATTTCAATATTTTTAATAACCATGGTTACTCCATGGTTACCCCATAGGTTTACATGTTAAAAAATGGTTTGAGCGATGAAGGATACCGTAATGTGTGCGAAGGATTGGTCGGTAATTTCAATACAATTGAATCTCGATCGATCTTACCGACAATTTTATCTTGCATTGTTGACATGAAGACGAAAATAAACTCTCAAAAACAAAAAAACAACATCTGCCGATAGATCTTGATCTAAGTTCGTGCCAATATGCATTGCAAAAGTAAAAGAAGGGCCCGTTTCATGGAGCTTTTGCAAAGCATCCCTCACGCAGAGCCGTTTTCAATCCATTTTAATGTATATATTGGAGAAAACTGCCAAGCATGTTAACGACGCGCGATAGCCTAGTGGTCTAAGCGTTGGTTTCCAATACACCTCTTGTTGAACGCAAGAGTTCGAATCCCGTCTTCGACAAAAATGAAAAATATTTTTTATTTTTTATTTTTTAGTCTATTTTTTTCGGCATATAAAAGTATTAATGACTGCTTTAATATTCGAGAAATAGTTGTTTTCATACGCTCTCGGGAAGGTTACAATTGGGCTATTCCCCTCGGCAAGCCTCGGGGAATAGCACAATTCTAACCTTCCCTTGAGCGTAATAAAACAACTATTTCTCTCAAAGCAGTCATTAATACTATAAAATTTCATCCCACAGTACTCGGCGAACAGTGATCCTCTCCAGTATAAAAACGGCCCTCCACTACTTGTCGGATATTTTCTGTACGCATGGATTTTGTGGTTGTAGATTGTTACGCCAGTTTTCCATCCAAAGTCGAATTTCTGACAAATCCGTAAACTTTGTCCCGGACTAGCGCTCCCTGCCTCAGGGGGGTTGTGTCTGTAGCTAGAAATAATGTCTGGACCTGGTCTGTGCATGCATGTGCCTGAATGCGTTTGAACTGCGTGAATGAAATAACGCCTCGTGTGTACCGGAGGCACATGCTTTCATTCGACACTTCAACACAATGTCATGAAGTCTTGAGCAGAGCCTAACTCAGTCTCTGGTTGTCAAAGAAGTCATGAGCACTACAGTACAGGACCTATTGAATACAGTCTCTGTATAGGCTCGGACCCATGCGTTCCGACAAGGTTTTGGACTTGCAAATTACTCGTTGCAGACGCGGCGTCAAATTGGTAACGCAGGACTGTGTCAGAGAGAGGGTCTGTATGCAACGCACCATGTAAGAGTGACATCGCGCTGAAAATGAATTGCAAAATGAGCAGCACAAACAATTGGTTGAATGACCTTGATAATATGGACCCCTTTGCCTTCACAGGTTCCATTAACGCAGTTAATCAAATCTATAAAAGAAATCACACCATTTATTAAACAATTCAACGCGATGTTCCTAAAGCAGGGCTCCCACTTAGCCGAGTTGGAGCCTCGAGTTGTGGCGAGCTGGCTCGATCTTATGGCAAGCCGATTTATCATTAAAACATATTTCTTGATATAAAAAAAAAAAGTTGTAAAGCAATGGTGGTAATTCTTGATATCAATAATTGAATTCGTGATATCAAGAATTCGATTTCGTGATATCAAGAAATATGTTTTAATGATAAAACTGCTTGCCATAAGATCGGGCCAGCTCGCCACAATTCGTGGCTCCAACTCGGCTACGTGGGAGCCCTGCTTTAGATTCAAATTACGATTACATTCTCACATGAAAAATACGATTTAGTTTTTTTGCGGGGGGTGGGTTCTCTCATGAACTGAACATAATTATCTTTACGTTGGGATGATCGTTCAATATTTTGTATTTGCACTCCAGAGAGATGATTTTGTTGGAGAAAAAAAGAAGTAAAACACAATATATAAAACATGACTGATGCATATTTGAAGAAGAAATCTAGATATAATTAGCCCCTTGAAAATGCACTCTCACCATGTTAGATCCATAAATTGCAAGAACACTTAGTTCATAGTTTTATCATGCATCCATTTGATATCTTTCCGCAGAGGCAGACCTGACTTGTGACAGCGTGTCGATGACCCTCATTATAGAAAGAACCCTTCTCGAGATTGGCGACGACGCTCGCGATGTTCATTTCGAAGACAAGTCTTGTGTTGCATACGACCACGACAGTCAGCATGTTGCGATCACCACCATGTACGATAGGTGTGGTACTACGCAAGAGGTATGGTCAATAAGTCTTTATTTACCATCGATGCATCACAAAAATACTACTTGATAAGGATTCCAGTAATTCCTCTCATGAATCATTGTTCCATTATTTCAGTGACCGTGTTAATTATCTATATTTACAAGTGCTCGTAGAAGATTATTTCCCATCAGTAATATACGTTATAGACGTATCTGGGGACCCACATGGCTAACATCTGTATCATAATGAATTTATTTTGGCTAAATGAATTACACAGTGTGGTTATGATCATTGATTTGGGACAAATTTTATCTTTTCTAGATCCATCTATTATGGGTCCGAGACCCAAGTTTCAAACTTTATTTAAAATATTGAAGCCGTCTGTCAGGCCCAATTAATTGTTGTCTTCATTTTTAAAATCACGATATTCTCGGTCCAAAGGTTCTAAGAAGGTTTAAGCGTAAACCCTGAAATAGACCACCGACGTATGGGTGGCAATAAAGGCCAATAACGGACAGAAAGATATGTTCTTTGTCTTTATTCGTAATTTATTTCTATCTTTTTTTAATTTTCGACATTTTGGCAGACGCTAGAAAATCAGAGGATTATATTATTGTTGAGGTTTTTTATCATCTTCGGCCTTGTAGTGGTGTAGTATTATACTGGATATAGTCGGTAGATTGTGGACCATAAGGTACGGGTGAGAGTCCTTACCATAGCACTAATCTGTCTTTTGGAAAACACCTTTAATCTACATTTGCTACTCTCCAGACAGAAGAGGTACCCGGTACGAAGAAACTATTTGTTCATTCCTTATTATCATAGTTACTGTCAAAATGATATTATCATCATCATCATCATCGGTAGAACAGCTCAAACGGTACAATGTTACATTTTGGTCCCCATAACAGTTTTTCCATTAATATTTTATTTAATGTGCCCTCATCCCACCATCAACACCCGCAGCATAACGACGACTACATAATATTTACCAACATGGTGACGTATTACAAGCCCCGCCCTGAAAACGGAACCGATGAGCTCATCGCCAGAGAACACTATCTTACAATTCCTGTTACTTGCTACCTGGAGCGGACACAGGTCTTGGGAGAGTCCTTCTTGCCTGAAGCAAATCTTTATGTTTTCGAAGAGGTATTAATTCAATTACTTTGTAGCTTAAGTAAAGTGAGGATTCAATTACTTTGTAGCTTAAGTAAAGTGAGGATTCAATTACTTTGTAGCTTCATCCTATCTAGCAGCCCCTTCCCCCCCCCCCCCCTCTACATTTTTCGCGATGATTTTTTTTCTTCGAGTCTTCCGCATCTTTTGAAATAAATGTTTCGAAAATCGGACCTACCGTTACAAAGACACGTTAACTTTTGTCTTTGCATGTTATCCCGAAAATCACTCATGTTCGTAATTTGTGTAAAAACATACGGAAATCTTTTTTCCTAAAAAGAGATTAAACATTAGTTACTTGGTCTTGTTTATAGTTTAAGTGGTTATTTCGGGGTTCAAAACAGTTGAATTATAGTTAGAAATGAAATAAAACAACAAAAACAATGAAATACGTAGGTTAAAAAAACATAGTAATACATAAGAAATTTTCAAAACAATAGATAACATGAGGAATAACCTGGCTCTTCCAATTTGTATTGGTATTACTATCCCTAATGATCTAAAGCATGTTTAAATATGAAGAATGTAAGATTTATGGGTAAAAATGTGAATTTGGTTACCTTATTTGCATAAATATGCAAATGAGTGAATTTTTCAACAACAACAAAAATAACCATAGTAATCTAAACACTTCACTTGACATGCATGCAAATTTTCACAGCGGGGACGCACGGCCAGCGCATTGGAAATTTGCAATTTGGGCCAGTGCGTTGTCGTTCGCTAGGCGTGCGTCATCATTCGTTACTCGTTCGTCGAGCGCGCTGGACCAACGCTGGGCCAGCGCTATGCATTCGTCGTCATTCGCTGTGTGCGTCTGGGTGTTTTGAGCATGCTCAAAAGCGTGCGCGGAGCTCGACGCATGAATGTACACGCCAAAGGCACGCCAGACATGCGTGGAGCGCGCTAGACCAGCGCCAGACATACGCGGAGCACACGCCCTGTATACGCACAGCGCGCTAGCTACACGCTGTGCATTTTTTGTCAGCTCGCTAGCTTTTCCAAAATCATGACAAAAGTTAGGCACACGGCCTTTTCCGATTTCCGATGCGCGGGCCGTGCGTCGTAGAACGCGGTGCATGCGTGGACCATTCGTCCAGCGCGCTAGCAACACGCTGTTCATTCGTGGAAATTGTTATCATGTGCGCTCTGTGTACGGTCTGTATGCGCACTGTATGCGCCCTGTATGCGCTCAGCGCGCTAGCAACACGCTATGCATTTGGTGTCAGCTCGCTGTAGCTTCGACAAAAGTTTGGCGCACGACAACGCACTGGCCAAAATTGCAAATTTCCCATGCGCTGGCCGTGCGTTCCCCATGCGTCCTCTCTGTGTGACCGGGCCTTTAAGTAAAGTGAGGATTCAATTCCTTTGTAGCTTAAGTAAAGTGAGTTCTGGTAGGAGCAGCGTGGCATGTTTAGTGGAGATGTCGTGGAATAGTGGTTCATTTCACTTGGATATTAATCCAAGGGTTTATGGTTCTAACCACAGCTCGGCACTAAAGTCCTATGGCAAGAACAGTGTAATTATCAAGGACTTTTAGACTTGCACGACGAAAACGTGGACTGCCATGTGTGACATCCTTTTAAGGCAATGTGACGTCCTTTTAAGGCACTGGCAGTGCCAGGCAGTGCCGTAAAAGGATGTCACATTGCCTTAAAAGGATGTCACACATAGCAGTCCGCGTTCACGTCGTGCAAATCTAAAAGTCCCTATTTTCGAGAGCCAGGATCACCACAGTGTGAGGACATTTGGGCTGAAGAGAATTACCAAAGTTTGACGTCATACTGGCCAAGATGTGAAGGTGGCAGGTTCCACACATATTTTGCGCTAAACAACAGCCCCTACCACTGAATTCTCCCTACCCTAGCCCGTCGCTTGAATTATTTTGCGGTGAACCTCATATGCAGCATCTGTTGTTAAAAACCAGTCATGTGAGTGTTCCCTGTCGTAGAAGGTCTATCCGTCGCTATTATTAGGTGATCTGCCGTGAAGCGTGACAGAGCACCTATTGATTTCGTCAAAATCTTTATAGGTGATTTGCCTCGAAGCATGGCAGAGCATCTAAAATTTCCTCAAGATCTTTCTTTTTTGTTCTTTTATTTTCTTCTATACTTTTTTTATGAATGTTGTAACATAGATATCTCATGAATGGCATGGTAAATGACCATGGAACTGTCATAGCATGTGGCATTTGCTAGATTATTGTGCCTAACGAAGCGGTTTTTTAATTACTAATGCGTGACGTCATCTAAGCGCCATTTTGTAAATTACTTATATTGCCTTTAGTTAATTCATACATTGTCATGGGTAAACTTTTGGCGACAACCTTTTTCTGTGCGCGGGTCACGGCAGACGCGTACGCGTGCGTCAAAACGTAAAATTGGTCAAAATGCTTATTGGACCAATATACTATATACATTTCAAATTTTGCGCGTGCCGTCCGTTTGAAATGTATTACATTTGTTGTTCTTACTTGTATTCGTTTTGCTGACACTTTCCTTAGGAAATTGAATTACTTTCATTAATTATTGATTCAGTTCGTCATAGACGTTCATTTAACCTCAAAATTGACCTACGCGCGCTTTAGCGAAAATTGCCGAAAGCGGTAAAAAACACAAGTAGCTATGTTAAATCCCCTACAACTCTTCAGAATACCTGGTTACCCCAACGTTTCTATCATGTTATGATAGGGTATGAATTAAAGATGCGAGTCCATGTATCGCGTTTGCTGTTAGAATGTTTTGACATCACCACAGTGCCACTTAAAGGAAAAAAAGTAGAAAATGTGATTATTTGTTGTGTATTGTTTTGGTTTTGCTCAAGGGGGGATGTTAAAAAAGGAGTGTCCACCCCCCCCCCCCCCCCCCCCCGTCTAGCCACAGCAAAAATCGGTCGGTACAATTCTTACACGTTTAATTTGAAATATACCTCTCTCAATGTGTACTTACCATTTAGGTAGGGTACGGTGATTTCTCGCTAAATCTTGACCGGTATACAAACCCAGGCTTCTACCAACCTGCCAACGATTCCGGCGAAGTTACGCTCGGTACACCGCTATACTTCGGCGTCCGCCTGACGTCCGTCACGAACCTTACGCTTCTCATCGAGTCGTGCTGGGCAACGAGCTCGCCGGACCCACGAGACGATCACCGCTATGATATCATCGAGAATGGGTGGATTATTTTTGTTCTACCTTTGCTTACTCTGTTTTAATCTGATCCTGTTGGTTAGTTAGTGGAATATACCGATTGAGGCTTAGCTTCCCTCTATTTTCTATGGACTCGGGTTTTCTCTTTTTCCTGTTGTCAATGATTTCTTCTTTTTTTTGTTAGGGGGGGGGGGTCTCAGATCCTTACATTTCATCCACTAAGTAAGAGCAGTGCACCTCTTCTCATTCAATGACATCGACTGTGTCATTCTAAAGGGTCGAACTGGCTATGGGGGTCTTAGAAGTTTCCCACTACAGGTCGCTTGATATGATATCTGAAGCCCTGTCGAGTTGTGCTCTGATGGCCGGTTGATATGTATCCTAGAGGTCGATTGGGCACGTCAAATCAGTAACCGAATTTCAGTCCAAGTCCGCTCCTGCATTACCCTAAAGCTTAATAAATGCACGACGTAAATCATCATGTCTTGAAAGCCAAGTTATTTTTGATAAATGTATTTGTGTTTTGTAGATGTGCCGTGGACAGCACAACAGTCATCTTCAATTGGGCCTCTCCAACTTTCAAGGGATTCAGTATCGATGCTTTCACCTTCATTGGCGATTACGACAAGGTGAGTGTCTACAATGGCCCTTTGTACCTCTCGTCTCCGTTACAGCCGATGCGTCATTTTATTAGCGTACTACTGCGTTAGTGATTAGTGCGGTGTCTGAATCGGCATGTGGGATACCCCCACCAATAGGGTTTATGTTCATAAACGTCGAAGACCTAGGGTTAGGGTTAGGATTAGGTTTAGCATTACTAAGGAAACTTAAAATCTTCAGATTTAGCTTCATTTATAGAGCGTTAGGTAACCTACGGATGTCTGGTGGGGTTTTATAAAGTTGCTCCGAACGATGCAGACAATGAGTGCAAACGGAAGCATGGGCTACTTGACTTAACCACAGTCTCGATTAGCGCAGTAGCGAAGGTAATAATGCAATCGAAATGACACCTCATAGGCAGCTGGGGCTTTATTCTAAGCTCTACTGACGTATGAATGCGTCAGCAACTGGCGCAGTCTTTCACATGCCAGTTGTAAGAGTCATCACAAAATTTCTGAACGCAAGATTACAGTGCAAAAAAATATTGACTCGACTCCTTTCGTATCTTGATTAAGATATCGAAATAAAGTATAAAAAGTGCATTTGGAAATAGGTTTTTCACTGGTATGTGTTTATCTGTGTTATTAACTCGTAGACTGTGGGAGGCAGGCACGTAGCCAGAGTTTGGTATTTGGGGGGGCACATACATGTAATCGATCGAGGTCAAAAAAAGGGGTCTACAAAATTTCAACCGATCCTGGAAATTTTAGGGGGGGCACGTGCCCCCCCCCCTTGCCCCCCCCCCCCCCCCCCTGTGCCCCCCCCCCCCGTGGCTACGTGCCTGGTGGGAGGGGGCTACGACTACTACTCGGGTTTATGGTTACGGTAACCATATTTCGCTCAAGTTTGTATGGATTTAGTGCTTGGGTGGGGCTACCATTCACACAGTGCCATAGCGACTTCTGACCATATTATGCAAGAGCGCGTTCTCATTGATTTCATATACAACCGAAATCCTTGGTACCAAACAAAATCCCTAAATTTGCTCTTGATCAAGGTGATGAAGATCTAGTTTTGATTAGACATTCTAATGATTTAATTGGCTTGCATCTACAAGGAAAAAATAGTAAACTACTACAATACGCAGATGACACCATTTTGACACTTAACGGTACAAAAGAAGATTTACAGAACTCACTGAAAATATTGGGTGATTTTGAAGAAATGTCAAACCTAAAGATCAATATTACAAAAACTCATGTGATATGGATTGGGAAAAATAGAGCCTGCAAAAAACAGCTAATGCCAGAGCACAAACTAAATTGGGTATCAGAAGGTTATTCGAGATACTTGGGAATAGATTTTTCGGTTAACTTAGTAGAGATGGTAGATCATAATTATACTGAAAAAATTAAAGATATAAAACGCCAAATTATTTCATGGTCCAAACGAACCTTAACTGTCCTCGGAAGAATAACTGTAGTCAAATCTTTGTTGGTGCCAAAATTGAACTATTTATTGCTTTCACTTCCAGAACCAAATTCGCAAATTATGAAAGATATAAATCGTTCTTTGTATGCATTTATATGGGGTAACAAACCTGATAAAATCAATAGAGAACAAATGTGTCAACTGTATAATAAAGGTGGGGTTAAGATGATTGATATTTACATTCATGCTAAATCCCTGAAAATATCATGGATTAGAAGATTTGTAACTGATTCTCAGATAGAAAGTTTCACTTTTCACATGTTCAATTCATTCTTGCCCAAAACCTATTTTTTTCACCTGTATATGGGCTCACATTATTTTAGAAAATTAGCAGACTTGACTCCAAATCCATTTTGGAAAGAGGTCCTTTTCGCTTGGTCAGACTTGGTCGAACTTCTTATTGACGACATTGCAAGTCAACCTCTCTGGAATAACCCCCACATTAAAATAAATGACAAAGTGGTATTTTGGGGGGCTTGGAATTTACGAGGAATACGTTTTGTGAATGACATCCAAAAAATAGATGGTTCTTTTTGTTCATATTTTGAGTTTCAGCGGAGATTTGACATACAAACAAATTTCCTCCAGTACTATGGTCTTTGTAATGCAATTCGGTCAGGTTTTAAAATGACTACACATGTAGCTCCTAGTAAGGCCTTAGAACCTATTATTCCCGAAGCCGTGCACCTTGTGGTGAAAACAAATGTTGGTTGTTCACATATTTATCAGTCTTTGCTAAAAAACAAAGTAAAAGAATGTAAAGCCCTTACGAAGTGGAAAAGTTTTTTAGATTTTCAAGATGTACCTTGGGGTTCGTACTGTCAAATTCCATTTCAGTCAACAATAGATATCAACATGAGGTGGTTTCAAATCAAGATTTTAAATAGAATATTATATATGAAGGACAGTTTGTTAAGATTTGGTATAGTGGCTGACAAGAAGTGTACTTTTTGTAGTAGCAATGATGAAACTATCATACATGTTTTTTGTTTTTGTAACTGTTCTAATGAAGTATGGTCGAAGTTAGAGTTCTGGATATTTCGTAATACGGGGGAAAGGATCAAACTTACAAATCAAAATAAATTGTTTGGATTTTGCGGTAGTAATAATAATGCACTCAACTGTGTTCTGATGGTTGTAAGACAAGAAATATTTTCAGCTAAATTACGAAATCAATTACCATCATTTGATATAATTTTATCAGCTGTAAAACGTTATTATGAAATGGAAAAATATATATACCAAACAAATCTCAGAGAGAATAAATTGAAAAAGAAATGGTTTCACTTTAGAAAATGTTTTTGAGAGTGTTGGAAATGTGCTAATATAAACATGATCATGTATTTTATGTTTTTTTTTTTTTGTTGTTGGTATATTTAAAGTACTAATTTTGTCATAAATGTTTGTTTTTATCTGCCACAAAAGTTTTCGGCCGTGATGATTATTATCTGTGTCAAGCCATTATGTATGGAAATTATTTATTTAATTATTTGTATATGATATATGGATGTTCTGTATATGATGAAATTTGTTTTGAAAATAAAGAACCCTGTGGAAGGGGAAAAAATATTTAAAAAAAAAAAAAAGATCTAGTTGATGGATTCGTATTGACATTATATATGTTCATCCTATATTTTGTAAGAAACTAATTCTTGGTGATTTTTCGCTGGCTTTTCCGGCGTAGACATTGAAAATCTCAATGATGGACCGACCGCTATTGAAAATCACAAAGCACAACATACGGGTGGGTTCTATGAGTGAATTTTTTCTGCAATGAACAAAATAACCGTCTAGATGGTATGAGGAATCCTCTAAGAAAGCTACATTTATCATCCGACCCCATACACATAGGCCTACACGTAGATCGAGGCAATCATTAGATCAAGACGTAGCTCAATGTAACCAGGGACCTGTATATATATTGCATGTCTCTATAGCGGAACAACATCCCATACAAGAGGCTGATACTTCAGTCACACCGACAAACTTTAGACCAATTCCAAAACCGCTGATTCTTGAACATAGACGTTTTTTATTAGTTTTGTTCGGTCTGTAGTCAGTCCGGCGTCGGTCTTGTCGGTGTGAAAAAATGTATGAAGCTTACGGTTGAGTAGGCCTACTGCATGATAGGCAATCCTAGACGTTGTGCAAGCCTTATACCCCCTTCACATACACGGATTTTTCTTACGAGTCCTTACGGATCGCACAAGCTCACGGATCTTTCACGGATCCTTACGATTTGGCCACTTTTACGACCGTTTTAAGAGTTATTACGAGCTGTTTACGGTTTATTACGGATTATTACGAGTTATTACGATGTATTTACGGCAACAGTCCACGATTTGTCACGAGTTGTCACGGATAACTACGAGCAACTAACGTGTTAGTTACGACCTGTTTACGTGTTGTTACGAATAGTTTCAAGTAAGTTACGAGTATTTACGAATATTAGCCAAAAAAATAACAACTGAAAATGAAGTGTTCAAATTTGCCGCTTTTATACCTTTCCCCAAATCGTAAACAGTTCGTAACCATACGTAAAGTATACGTATCTATTTGTAAAGTACTCGTAACTACATGTAAATTGCTCATAATAACCCATAACAATCCGTAAAGCCACCGTAAAATGACCCGAATAAAATCGTAAACAGCACGTAAGCACTCGTAATAATCCGTAAATAATCCGTTAACAAATCGTAAACCAACCGTAATGAATCATTACAAAAATCTGTTAAGAGTCATTTACGGATTCTTGCGAGCAGTTTGCGGATAGTAACGTGTTCTTGCGAGCGGTTTACGGATGGTTACGGATTGTTACGGGCTATTTACGAGCTATTTACGGACAAATCAATCCGTGGACGATCGTAAGAAGATTTTTGACATGTCAAAAAATTTGCCTCTACTTTCACGGATCCTTAAGAGTGTCTACGAGTTGTTGCGAGTTGTGAAGAGTTATTTACGGATACCAGCGAGTTATTTACGGATGCTTGCGATTGACTACGAGTTGGCGATCCGTAAGGACTCGTAAGAAAAATCCGTGTATGTGAAGGGGGTATTAAGTATTCTTACGTATCGTTTACGTTTTAGGGGAAAGGTATAAAAGCTGCACGTTTGTGCGTTTGAAGACTTCATTTTCAGTTGTTATTTTTTGGTTAAAAATCGTAAGGACTCGTAAATACTCATAACTAACTCGTAACTATTCGTAACAACACGTTAACAGGTCGTTAGTAACACGTAAGTTGCTCGTTGTTATCCGTGACAACTCGTAACAAATCGTGGAATTCTGCCGTAAGTATATCGTAATAACTCGTAATAATCCGTTACAAACCGTAAATAGCTTGTAATAACTCGTAACAACTCTTAAATCGGTCGTAAAAATGGCCAAATCGTAAGGATCCGTGAAAGATCCGTGAATTTGTGCGATCCGTAAGGATTCGTAAGAAAATCCGTGTATGTGAAGGGGGTATTAATGTGACATGAGTTCCTTTGCATTATTCGGTATTGTCGGATGTCGCCTTATTATAATGCACCGCGCACAAACAGTACATTATTCTTGTCAGCATTAAGGCCGTACGGGTCGCCGTGAAATTATAATGCCGAGTGATAACTGCTTTCATTTCTAGATTCGCCGTTGCGATTAGACACGCCGTAGCCATGCCGTAAAGCGGTTCCACCGCGACTGTACGTCGGGCGCACGGTAGCCTTGCGTTTTATATACTCCAGGGGTGAAGAGGGAGCATCAGTTTGACCGCGAGGTCGCCGTACGGTCCCCCTTCGGCCGCCTTGTGGGTACCTTGCGGCTACCTTGCTTCTGCTTTAGTATTTTGTCAAAAAGCTACGGCCGCCGCAGGGACGCCCTAAGGCGACCGTGCGTCATCACTTCAAAGGCCGTATGGTAGTCGCAGATTTTATGTCTCCACAAATTCAAAAGTCGCCGTGCGGCTACCCTAACATAATGTGACCGCTACCGTATGTTACCGTGGGAATGCTGCGGCGGTCCTATAATTGATATTGGCCAAATATATTCTAGACCGCACGACCGCCGCGGCAAATGTGACCTAGGCATTACTCTACGGACACTACTCACCGTCATCAACGCTATCAAGCAACATAGCCCTTTGGGAGCGTGAGGCATCGGAGAGCGGTCCGTTCGTGATGGTGTGTGGTTTGGAACGGGAGCCTGTGGGCTGCAGATTACGACGAGATCGTGCTAGGCATCCCTGGGCACAGCGGGAGCCCGAGTCGTTGTTGTCACAGATCAGGATAGAGCAGTGGACGTAAACCTGTTTTTAAAGAGGACGGAGTACGTTAAATCGTGAAAATAAAAGTAAAGCATCTTTACGACATGATAGATGGTTTAACGCTAATGATAAGTTGTCGTAAATTATAACAAAGTCCCACATTTCGAATGTAATGCAAACTGCACGCTGAACAATCTAACTACGATCCGATCCGGACTCAGTAATACAAAAATCTTTGGATTTGAATTTTCATGTAAATCATTTCTTGTAATATGATCGGAATAGTTATATGATTAATAAAATTCAAATTTCAAAAATTCCAAGCCTTCTTGGAAAGAGATCAGTTAAATCGACTCAGTATTGTAGTGACGTGAGTAGTGCGATTGTCTAAATACACTAAAATTCCGTTTTGTTAGTATTCTAATCATTATTTAGAAACTAAATCAGGAAGATGGTGTTTAATTAGATTGCAATATCCAATATGATTGCCATTTCTTTGAAAATCAGATCACAGGAGGATCTTATAGGAGGTTTTGGTTTTTTGTTGTTCAATAAGACTGTTTCAATAAGACTGGGAGGATCTAATAGTGTGAAGTGGTTCTAAAGTATACGTTTCTATTTGTAAAGTACTCGTAACTACACGTAAAGTGCTCGCAATAACTCGCAACAATCCGTAAAGCCATTGTTAGACGACCTCAATGAAATCGTAAACACCACGTAAGCGCTCGTAATAATCCGTAAATAATCCTTAAGTAATCCGTAAATAATCCGTAAACAGATCGTAAACCAACCGAAACAAATCGTTAAAGAAATCTTTACGAGTCATTTGCGGATTCTTGAGAGCAGTTTACGGATAATAACGTGTTGATGCGAGCGGTTTACGATACTTACGGATTGTTACGACCTATTTAAGAGTTATTTACGGACAAATATATCCGTGGACAATCGTAAGAAGATTTTTGACATGTCAAAAAAATTGCCTCTCCTTTCACGGATACTTACGAGGGTCTGCGAGTTGTGACGAGCTATTTACGGATACCAGCGAGTTATTTGCGGATGCTTGCGATTGACTACGAGTTGGCGATCCGTAAGGACTCGTAAGGAAAATCCGTGTATGTGAAGGGGGTATAAGCAACGAACAATACAAGACAGTAGCATTGTCCAACAAGGGGCTTCCTAGTCGGCGTAAGTTTTTCTCTGCAGTAATAACTATTGCACACATATTTGACTTAAACCAATAGTTGTCCATCTACTCTTACTCGCACCAACTTGCCACGTAAATTTTCACCTTTCACCGACGCAGTCTTTACTCAGCGTATCTTCAGTCCGCACTAGTCGACCTCAACCCGGCTTCCGCATCTAAACTGCACGGAATCTAATTTTCATTTTCGATTGTAAACCAACAACCCTTTTGAAAGGTCACAGATACTCCAAGTGCCAAGTTAGAGCACCTACACGGTCAACTTACGCTACCCTACCCTTTAGTCGTATTATCGCGTTTCTCCTGGACAAATCCAGGAGGAAAAACCCGTCGGCTTAAAGGTCGGCGTAGCTAACACGTCTATCCTTGACTATACGCCGACCTGTACGCTGACCTTACCATATTTACGCCGACTTACACTAAACACTACCTTTACGCCATCAAAATTATTATCGTGTGAACACGGCTAATGCAAGCAGCTTACAACGAGTCCAATGTTCTGCAAGCCCAGTCGCGCGCTGAGTGGTATGTGTAGCAAAGGTTCAATGATTACTTTCGACATGATCAGTCGACCCAGGATTTCGGTCAAATGTTTGAATCTGTGTTATTTTGTTTGTCTATTTTAATCGTATCCGTATATATACCCTGATGCACTTATTGATCGCCTCCTCCTTCAGTTCACAATTTCCCAAGGGTCATCTGACAAATCATGAGGGATATAATTCATCGAGATATACTTCGTGTACGAATAAATCATTTTCGTAATAATTGTTGCTAGGTAGGACAAACATTATGGTTTGTCATATCTAACAACACAGAATGTATGCAATTCGCATTATAACTATTGAAATTCAATTTTTTTGTAAACAAAAAGAATTGTGCTTCAATTGTTATTATATTACGAAAATTGCGTATTCCCCTGTTACCAACAACTATAGCCGTGTTTACACCATGGCGATTTTGGTCGGCGTAAGGGTCGTGTTAATTGCTAGTCGGCATAAAATATGGTGAGGTCGGCGTAAAAGTCGGAGTAGTGATCGTCTGAACGAAAGACGTGTTAGCAACGCCGACTTTTACGTCGACCGATTTACTTCTGGATTTATCCAGAAAGTAGCGTGCTAACACGACTAGGGGTAGCGTAAGTTGACCGTGTGGATGTTCGCACTTGGCACTCGGAGTATCTAGACCTTTCACGAGGGTTGTTTGTTTACAATCGAATATCAAAAATATATTTCGCGCGGTTTAGATGAGGAAGGTGGGTTGAGGTCGACTAGTGTGGACCCACCGCTTCCAGGAGCGTTTCCAGTGGGCGTGCCCCCCCTCCCTTTACCTTTAAAAAAGAATCCCATAAATGTTTAGCTTACTCATTCACAAATGCATAAAAATATACCATAGAGCATCTTAAAGTTCATTATTTCCGGTGCGATGTAGTATAAATGTAGGTATATGTCCCGGTATTTTTATATCGTTCGTATTAGGGCTATTATTGTTATCATTATTATTATTATTCTTGATGTTGTTGTCATTTATATCCTGTTAATTTGTCGTTCGCTCTCCAGGACCCGAATCTCATGACCCTTTGATGATCGTGGGTGTGAGCGCCCTCTGTGTTCTTATCGCTCTTACTGTCGTCAACGCGCTGATGAAGGTACGCCTGCGTCGTCCTCGCCCCGAGCAGATTGGCTATCGCAGAGTGGGCTTTACTGAGCAGGACTAATAACGGATGAAGAGAGAGGGGGAAAAAAGAAGAAGAAGAAGAAGAAGAATAAATCCCTTTGAATGGAGTAAACTTACAAGTATAATTTTAAAGTGCCATAGCTCCTCTTTGCACGGAATCATATTGAATATTCGTTGTTTATCCCCGAACTTGTGTTGATAAATAAACCTCTGAAATAGAGAAACCTTATGATTCAAACAACATCAAGATAACTGCTATGATTTTTAATTAATGCTGCCTCTTGATGAAGGATATCTTATTGGTGGTCTGAAATTTATGAGGGTGACATGTGCTCTGTTTCTTCTCTTTTTGCCCATAATCCTTGTTTGTTTGAGAGCCATACATAAATATAAAAGATACCTTTAGCTAGAAGTACGGAGCCTAAAACACCTGTATGAGTATGTGTTCTATGCTTTCCCTTACATTTCTAGACAGATCTTCTCAAACTAAGTTTTAAATTCTTTTTTTCTTCTTTCATTTAATATTCGTAATGTTGTACTCTAGTTTTCATTATTTTGTTGCACATAAAACTTTGATTCTGTGTGATAGCCAACAAGAAATATAGATTCGTACCTTTAGCTGGCAGTAGAAAGCCTAAAATGAATGAATATACACCTGTACGAGTATTTGTTTTATGCTATTCCATATAATATTTCTAGACAGATCTCCTCAAACATACATTTTTCTTCTTTCATTTAATATTCGTTATGTTTTACAAATGTTTTTAGTTGCGTTTTGTTCCATGGTCCATTTTAATAATGGCAGAATCTCTTAATTGTTGCTTCTTATCAAAGAAGAACAAGAATTAATTTGCTCTTTTTGTTGGTATTAGCAGTGCGTATAGGACTATAAATGTCACACTTTTGTTCTTTTTTGTTTTCTGTTGCTTCTGTTAAGTATAACTCGATCGCAAGACTTTCGAGAAATTAACTCAATATCGCCTTTCGAGATCACGTTCATATTTTGTATTAACGTCCTTGTAATGTTCGCACACTCTAAGGTGACGCACAGGGCTATTGAAATCGCTCTACTGAGGTTGATTTCTCGAAAGTCTTTGCGCTCGTGTTGCATGTAGATCTGTTAGATAGGCTATAGAAATTGAAGGTAAAATGATTCGCCTTTTGATATGTGTTTACTTCGGTGTAATATGATGGGTTCTATTATCTGACCATTATCTGGCCTCAAGTTTATCTTTTTCCGTTAAGTTTCATTGGAATCGAAAAGAAAATAAATATGTTAAAATACATTTAATGTATTTTAAGATTATTCAAGAAGAAAGATGTCTTCCATTCTTCTAGTGATTAAATGTTTCTTATAAATATGTCTTGTTGAGCTCGTTTCTTAAACACACTCTCACCATAATATTGGTTTATACTTCGTTATCATTTAGTCAACATTGAAGTATTCTTGTCCAGAAACCTTAGTTTTTATTACTGTGCCTCCAGCACCAGAGGTGACAACTTTAGCATCATATTTTTGGCTATTGATCTGTTCATCTACTGCTTTTATCTCCACACTATTTGCTAATGTTACCTAACTTGTAGCCATGGTTAAACATTTTCCCACATGAGTTGAAAACCTACACTGATTTTTGGATTGGCAATCTCTTCATACCTTACTATTGTTCAACCGAATGATTGACGTACACTAACAGCTATCGTGCAATAAGTCATCATTTATATCTCAGACTAAATGTATGTATTCGTCTCATCATAACAGTAGATAATGTATACACAATGAAGAAATATATTCTTTGTGCTCCCTTCATCAGGGTACTACTCCATTTATAGCAGAGGAGTGGAAATCCATTCTTTTACGAGTCATATCAGCGATCACTGTAGTTGAATCCACTCCAGGAATCTACTCCAATATAGTGGTTTGTAGTACTCTGTTGAGAGTGAATTCAACTACTCTAAATGGATTTTCACTCCTGTATCGAGAGAGTAAGTTAGGTCATGATTTAATTTGGCCCCCTTTCAAGAACAAGACCTTCATGTTGAGAGGTGTGTGTTTTTCTTCGTTTGATTGGCTATATTTTCTGAAAAATCTTCACTTATTGCATAACTAAATGTTTCACCATTTATTTTACTTAATACATATTTAAATGTATTTATGACTTTACATTCCTTACCTGATTTCTAGTTTACTTTTAAAACCAATTAAAAAAAACCTTGTCCACCTTACTTCAAGTTTCCTCTCAAAGCATGTACTAAGGCGTAGTTATTGGCTCATTAAATAATATTCTACATTAATCTGTGGTATGTCTTTGTTAATTTATGTACTTGTAGCAGACTCCCCCACCCCTTTCCCTCTCTCTCTCTCTCTCTCTCTCTCTATGTCTCTCTCTCTCTCTCTCAATCTCTCTCTCTCTCCTCCATTGCAACCTCTTCCTTCTTTTTCATTTTTTTTATAATCTCAACCATCTTTCCCATGTTTCCATACGTTCCTTTGTTTGTTTATATTCGCTGATTTTTCTACTTCCTCTCAAGCCAACTATTCATTAAAGTTTAATTCTCCTTTTAATAAATAAATAAATTAAAACCTACACATCGATGCGAAAAAAGGGTGACATCATGGCAAATACCACTATTTAATTATGCTCAGAATTAACTCAACTTATCAATACCATCGGATGCCCAGCAGAATGGCGCAAATGGACGCATGAATAAATTTGTTTGACTGTGACTCTGATTGTGAACGATAATAATTAAAAACTCCTCGAAATAATTTCTTTATCAAATGGATACTGATAGATCACATATATCAGTGGCGGATCCATGGGGGGGGGGGGGGGGGGCGGGGGGTGGCGGGGGGCCCGGCACCCCCAGTCAACCCCAGTCAACTAACCCCTAGGATGACTACCCCCCGCCCCCCCGGGAAAAATACCCCACGGAAAACTACCCCCAGACAACTACCCCATAGGACAACTAACCCCCGGACAACTACCCCCTAGGACAGTTTTCCGGTGTAGTTGTCTTAGAGGAGGTTGTCGTAGGGGGAAATTGTCTGGAAGAAGTAGACCGAATGGTAGTTGTCCTTAGGGGTAGTTGTCCGGGGGTTAGTTGTCCTATGGGGGGAGGGGGGGGGGGGGTAAGAGGACACTTTTTTTCGTCTCGAAATTTGACATTTTGCTCCGTTGGGGGGGGGTAAGGTCACCTTTTTTAGGTCAGCCATTGGCATAATCTTCTTTCTTTTTTTCTTTTTTTATTACAAAAAAAATTATTAAAGGGGGGGGGTAACCACCCCCCCCCCCCCTTGCGTACGCGCCTGGGTACAATTATAACATGATGAAAGGCTATGGAACCCTGTAAAGCAGAGCTTGTAAATTGGGCCCATTAACATACAATAAAATACAAATATAACAAAAACATATTATAACAAACAAAACAAAAAAGAGATATATGTATATTCATACTTATTAAAAAACAATTACAAATATCTTGCAAACACACTCAGCCTTATTTACTCATTCACACAGAATGCAATACACTTTACAGTATATTATAAGAGAGATATACAGTAAGAGAGAGAGAGAGACAAGAAGAAGAGAGTATAATATTTAAAAGAAAAAGGAAGAAGAGGAACTGAGGAAGCACATGAAAATGCGAAATATGAGATTAAAACTTCTAGTCTTACCCAGTTTTACAAATTAATAAATAGTTCCCTTTTATATAGCTCATTCCCGGAGGTAATCGGAAAAGTGTCAAATTGCAGGTTTCAGGACTGTAATATATTAATATCTTTCACAAATTAAAGCTGCTAGCAAACTATGTAAGCGAATTTATGGACACTATTTGGCTTTTGTATTCATATTTTAACTCTGTTCAATTATACCCTTGTTAGTTCAAATAAAAAGTGAAATATTAAGGATATTTTTTTTGTGACAAAAATCACGACTCAAGCTTTCCAATGATATTGGCGGCTTCGAATTTCGGACATAAAATGTAACAGCATACCAGTATATTTTACTGTGCAACCATAGACAACGGGAGCTGCTTGGAATAATGTGTTGACCCTGCAATGACCCGTAACCTGACCTACTTTCTGTCATACCTCAAAATCTGTCTATCCGGCTGATTGCCATTATAAGACACCACATTAGCTAGATTATAAATCACACAGTATTTTCCTCTCATTCTTATTAGACCTGTTATAATAATATTAGGTCAGTCATCAAGTTTAACTTTTAATACACTGTTTACTTCACGAAAGAGCACCCTCGCATGTCAATCATGCGCTACACAACATACACTGGCACAACGTGAGCTTCGTGCATTAACTTCAATTTTCTAACTCAAATTTAGCCCATTCATATTCCTCCATTTTCATATTTTACAGTTTCAAACAAGAAAGAAAACATTCAATTTCAATAGTCTTAAATCAACTTCTACTTACAACATTGGGCTTGTGTGTAAACTGACAAAAAACGTGAACTTCAGCATCAAACAACACGACTTGACACAACTTCGCCCTCAACGTCTCTGCTCAGAAATGCAATTTAACTCTCGCTTCTGACGTCACAATGTCCATTGATATAAACAATACAAAATATCTCTAAACTAACCATAACAATAACTTTTAAAAATCTTGTTACTCATCAAAAAGCTGGGCCCATTATAAAGATAGCACTGGAGACCAATGTAGGTCTCTTGGACCCTCAGATAAATTATCAGAAGACCATCATGCAGAATGCCGGATTTTTGTATGTGGTGTAAATTCTTTTCATAATCTGAGCCAAAAATACGTTTCTTTTCCATTATTGAAAGACAAACAAAAAAAGTAACTTTACATATTTATCAGGGCCCCGTCTTATAAAGAGTTGATAATCACAACTTATTTGCGATTGATTATAAATCGCAACAGTGTATATGCATAGTAAACTGCAAAGCTACGATTGATTAGGGGACTTGCGATTGATTTGGATCAACCGCAACTTCAGACGGGTCCAAGAATCGCTCTTGAAGAATGATCTCTTTGGTTTTCCACCTTTAAAACGTTTTTTTCAATTCGCGTTGATTTAGCTGATATATTTCTTCTTTCATATTATAATAAATTGTTTGCAATAGTGGTAGAAAACATTTTCTATCTTACAACCATCACAATTTAGTTTATTGCATTGATATTTACTTGTTTTAAAAATATATAAGTATGAACAAAAAGCAATGAGCATATAGATTTTCATAATAAGAAATATTTTTATCAAAATTATGAAAAGGGTCTTACTATCAAATGTCTTAAGCGCTTTACTGCGATAACTAGTATAAAGATTTAGTATCCCAAGAGTCGTGAATCTGACTGGTTGCAAGGAATATCGGTTCAAGGGGCACAAAAGGATAACAAAATATCTTTAGAAACAATCATTTCAAAAACAAATACAAAGAATTAGTGAAAGAAATTAGTGATCACAGGCTTTCCGCTTAAATTGTATTACCAACATTCTCTTTGATGTCTAAGCTTCAAGTTGTTACCAGATTTTACAGCGGCTTATAGCGGTGTATTAAGTTAGAGCCGATTTGCCTTGCAACATTGCCCCGAAAAATGTGTATATTTTGGTCCGCGGCTGAATCATGAAGGATTACATATTGCTCCATTTAGTCTCATTTCACAACGCCCCCTATCGTCAGAGTCAGCAGCCTAACATGTTAGCCTATGGACGTTTAAAAAAAAATCGTTAAAAATTCATTTTTGTTTAAACGAAAAGCACATCCACCCGACGTACGTTATCACTAGCTCTTTCATTGGAGCCCTCATGTCTCATTCACTTTTTAAAGTTCACCCACCGTAATTTTTCAAAATAGGTTGCAAGCTCGCCATTGCCTATAATACACATGTGAAACAAGTCGAACTTTGGACTCAGTTTGCCAAGCGATTTTAAGATTATAGGTCAAGCACACGAAGGATAAGAAGCATGAATTATCATAGATCACTTCTGCTTGGTTCATTATGTCCATTTCATCCAACCATAATTCACTTATTTTGTTTTACAATAACGTAAGAAAACCTTCTGTAAAGCAATATTCTGAAGAATTTCTTAATCAAAATATATGATGAATGTAAACTTATTTTGATTCTTTGTACGTTTGTAAAATGTGAGCAAAACAGATTCCGATACTGGACAATAAATTGAAATTGAAATCTGTCAATATTGTTTGTGCCAAACTGTCAACACAAATCTAATGTTCAACTGAGTTCGTTTTCTATTGTTTGCTTACATTAGAATAAGAGTATATTCATTTAGTGTTCATAAGACTTGGTCTTGGCAGGCTAATTCAGGCTGGTCTGGACCTGGGCTTGGCTGGAAGGCTTATATCGAAAGGGTGCGGTGCGGCGCGGCGTGTTGTGGTGAGTTCAACGCACCCTTTCGAGAAAGACCCCCCCCCCCGCTTTTCTCGAAAGGGTGCGTTGAGAACGGAGTACCGTCTTGACAAACCCTTTCGAGAAAAGCGGGGGAGAGGTCTTTTCTCGAAAGGGTGCGTTGACTAGTCTTTAACATCAGTCGTTAATGATAACATTAAAATAATGAAATATCACACTATTTTCTAACTAAACGTAGAATTCAATTTCAAGTGTTTAATAAGATACTATCAACAGGCGCGAATCAGGGGGGGAGTGAGCGGGTCTTTTCTCGAAAGGGTGCGTTGACTAGTCTTTAACATCAGTCGTTAATGATAAAATTAAAATAATGAAAAATCACACTATTTTCTAACTAAACGTGGAATTTAATTCACCCCCAGTCAACCCCCAGTCAACTAACCCCCGGACAACTACCCCCTAGGACAGTTTTCCGGGGGTAGTTGTCTTAGATGAGGTTGTCGTAGGGGGAAATTGTCTGGGGGAAGTTGACCGGATCGTAGTTGTCCTAAGGGGTAGTTGTCCGGGGGTTAGTTGTCCTATGGGGGGAGGGGGGGGGGGGGGTAAGAGGACACTTTTTTTTCGTCTCGAAATTTTAGAATTTGACATTTTGCTCCGTTGGGGGGAGGGGGGGGGGGGTAAGGTCACCTATTTTAGGTCAGCCATTGGCATAATCTTCTTTCTTTTTTCTTTTTTTATTACAAAAAAAAAATCATTAAAGGGGTGGGGGGGGGGGTAACTCACCCCCCCCTTGCATACACGCCTGGGTACAATTATTACATGATGACAGGCTATGGAACCCTGTAAAGCAGAGCTTGTAAATGGGGCCCATTAACATACAATAAAATACAAATATAACAAAAACATATTATAACAAACAAAACAAAAAAGAGATATATGTATATTCATACTTATTAAAAAACAATTACAAATATCTTGCAAACACACTCAGCCTTATTTACTCATTCACACAGAATGCAATACACTTTACAGCATATTATAAGAGAGAGATAAAGTAAGAGAGAGAGAGAGAGAGAGACAAGAAGAAGAGAGTATAATATTTAAAAGAAAAAGGAAGAAGAGGAACTGAGGAAGCACATGAAAATGCGAAATATGAGATTAAAACTTCTAGTCTTACCCAGTTTTACAAATTAATAAATAGTTCCCTTTTATATAGCTCATTCCCGGAGGTAATCGGAAAAGTGTCAAATTGCAGGTTTCAGGACTGTAAAATATTAATATCTTTCACAAATTAAAGCTGCTAGCAAACTATGTAAGCGAATGTATGGACACTATTTGGCTTTTGTATTCATATTTTAACTCTGTTCAATTATACCCTTGTTAGTTCAAATAAAAAGTGAAATATTAAGGATATTTTTTTTGTGACAAAAATCACGACTCAAGCTTTCCAATGATATTGGCGGCTTCGAATTTCGGACATCAAATGTAACAGCATACCAGTATATTTTACTGTGCAACCATAGACAACGGGAGCTGATTGGAATAATGTGTTGACCCTGCAATGACCCGTAACCTGACCTACTTTCTGTCATACCTCAAAATCTGTCTATCCGGCTGATTGCCATTATAAGACACCACATTAGCTAGATTATAAATCACACAGTATTTTCCTCTCATTCTTATTAGACCTGTTATAATATCAGGTCAGTCATCATGTTTAACATTTAATACACTGTTTACTTCACAAAAGAGCACCCTCGCATGTCAATCATGCGCTACACAACATACACTGGCACAACGTGAGCTTCGTGCATTAACTTCAATTTTCTAACTCAAATTTAGCCCATTCATATTCCTCCATTTTCATATTTTACAGTTTCAAACAAGAAAGAAAACATTCAATTTCAATAGTCTTAAATCAACTTCTACTTACAACATTGGGCTTGTGTGTAAAACGAAAAATAAAGGTGAACTTCAGTATCAAACAACACGACTTGACACACGTGTTTCAGCTCCTGAACCAAAACAACTTGGCCCTCAACGGCTCTGCTCAGAAATGGGATTAACCTCTCGGTTCTGACGTCACAATGCCCATTGATATAAACAATTCAAAATATCTCAAAATTAGCCATAAAAAATAACTTTTTAAAATCCTGTTACTCATCCGTAGCTTGACCTATTATAAATATAGCCCTGGAGTCCAATGTAGGTCTCTTGGACCCTCAGAAAAATTATCAGAATGACCAAGAAACTGACAACCGGACTTGTGTAATTTTTCAGAAGACCATCATGCAGAATGCCGAATTTTTGATATGGTGTAAATTCTTTTCATAATCTGAGCCAAACATACGTTCCTTTTCTATTATTGAAGGACAAGAGAAAAAAATTAACTTTACACTGTTATCCAAACACGCCAAAAAAATGACGCGAGGGGAAACATTGACCATTCAAAACGAGTCTTATATGGTTGGAAAGATACAAATTACATAGAAAAAGGAAATTCTCGAACGCAAAACTAGAAGACGGCGGAATGCCAGATTGTGACGTGGTAATAAAGCTCTGTCACCCGACCCGTTGATGTAACACAGAAAACGAGCTGACATTAAATTGACTAGGGTGGGTGTAGGGAATTGGAGACAACCAAGCTTGAACCCATCACTGCCTGTCCGTGTTGGCTCCAATATTGCTATAGCGCCATATGTGGCTCCAATATTGCTATAGCGCCATATGTGGCCTTTAACAACACTACCGCATATATCCAATTCATTTCGAAGACTACAATGCGTTCTTTCTCCGAGAAAATTCGCAAAATTGACCAAGGGAAGCAATTTTGATCTTAAAATTTTGCTCTGATATAAAAACACAATTTTTCACTGAATGTTGTGGTGTATGCAGATATTTAGGGGTGGCTCTTAAAAAGTAGTTTTAAAAGGAAATTTAAGAAGTGTGCCAACCATCACAGAAAACTTATAGCCATTGTGTGTTGTGAATGGGTGTTGCAATGCACATTATGAATGGTGTATCATCAGAAATATGTGTAGTCAATGGGGGACACCAGGTCCAAGATGGGGTCGTTTGTTGTGAACAAAGGAAAAACAGCAACATTTGCATGAAATTGATGAATAGATAATTACTACAGAAATTGGAAAAACACATTGCCTATAAGTAAAATCTAATAGGACTGAAGAAAATTGTTTTAAGTTTTTTTTAAGTTTTAAATTTGTTTTAATAATGTGACCAATGTGAAAGTCACGTTGCCAGGATAGTATTCTGAAAGCATTTTTTTTAAATTCTATCATGGTGTCATCCTCATTTCAATGCATGTCATGTTTAAACTAGTTTTAATGTTTAATGATGTTAGTGTTATCAATGTAAAAGTCACATTGTTAGAAAAAAAGACGGTTGACCATGCCAAGGCCAAAAAACATTGACACTTTTAGTTGCATGAAAGTACACAAATAAAAAAAACATCACTATACAGAATGGGAAACCGATATGGGTCTACT
Organism: Strongylocentrotus droebachiensis; assembly: GCA_035222895.1. Taxonomy (NCBI): domain Eukaryota; kingdom Metazoa; phylum Echinodermata; class Echinoidea; order Camarodonta; family Strongylocentrotidae; genus Strongylocentrotus; species Strongylocentrotus droebachiensis. The sequence goes on along the minus strand of JAVYIG010000138.1, from coordinate 342,922 downwards.
TTCCACCAGTTGTTCAATTTCATGTTAAAAGGCACTATCATGAAACATAAGTGGTTGTTCGTGTCACCATTCTAATTTGAATGCATTTCATTTTAATAAGTTTTTTTTATGCTGTGAGTTTGATCAATGTAAAAGTCACATTGCCAGAACATTATTCTGAAAGTATTGAGAGATAATTTAAAGCACCTTTATTACTGTAAACAAAAACAAAAAGTTCAAAATTACAGTAAGTTCATTGGCTGCACGTTTCTCTTTCAAAAAGTTTTTGAACTAACTATAACAATCCCATTTTCATTCAAATTGTACTTAAAATGTCTAGATTTCTAAAAAGTTTATGTAAATTATGCAAATGTGCTTAAGGGTCTCCAATTCCCTACACCTACCCTAATTATCAGGGCCCCATCTTATAAAGAGTTGATATAATCACAACTTATTTGCGATTGATATAAATTGCAACGGTGTATATGCATAGTGGACTGCAAACCTACTATTCATTAGGGGACTTGCAATTGATGTTGGTAATTAAATTTAAGCGGAAATCCCTGAAAATCCAAATATTTCCTCCGGATTAAAAATTAAAAAAATCCCCCAAAATGAATTTTGGCGCACTTTGGTTCCTCCTTGGCCCACTCTGCAGAGTCCCCTGGCGCGCCCTTTATCATCCTCGTCGATTTAACCAATGCCGTATCGAGTATGCGCTGCCCAACTATCAGCAAACAATAGAATGTGCTACTCGCAGAAATAACGTGTTGGACAGATGCTACTGCTCCATCCGAGAATCGTATAAATCAGTTGCTCGTGCAAGCATAGGGAAATCAGATCATCTAACTGTTCATTTACTGCCGAAATACAAACAGTTAATCAAGCAAGAGAAGGTGCATGTTAAGAAAGTGACAATATGGGATAAGATTGCAATCGACAATCTTCAAACCTGTATCGATATAACTAACATATTATTTTGTCAAGATTTACATGTTTGTAATCAAAATGTCAAAATATTTCCGAATCTAAAACCCTGGGTTAGGAAACAGTTAAAAGATTTGTTGAAGAAAAAGAGAAATGCCTTTCTGAGAAACGAAGAGAATGATCTCAAAAATTTTAACATTTGAACATCAGTCAAGGAAATTAGGACAGAAATAGAAGAAGCAAAAAGGGTATACAAGAAAAACTTGAAAATGCATTCCGAACAAATAATTACCTAAAATGCATGCATGCAAACAATGAAATGGTGCAAAAAGAAACAAAATTCTACCCTGGATTTTGCAGGAGGTTATTTGCATGACACTGCAAACGAGTTGAATAGATTCTATGCCCGTTTTGCAATGATAGTTACAGTTTAAATGATGAGATAGCTAGACAATGTACATAGTTGAGAAATGAAGACTATCCCCCAAATTGTTGTGAGCTAACAGATGTTGTGCAATTTTTTAAGAAAACCAAACCTAGAAAAGCAATGGGACCCAAAATTATTTGTGGGAAATTGTTAAAAGTTTTTCGCGGCATTTAGCAATGCCATTGCACACTCTTTTTCAGGAATCTCTCGATAAAAAATATGTGCCCAGCAATTGCTGGAAGTCAGCTGTTGTTATCCCAGCAGCCAAGTCACCTCAAGCTTTTCAGTTTAATGATTTCATACGAATAGCCCTCACTTCACTGGTTGCTTTGTACGGATTTCATTCATAGATTTTTCGTCCGCTTTTAACACAATTCAAAACCACGTGCTGGTTCATAAGCTGAAACAAATGAACATTAGATCTTCTTTAATTTTGTAGATACAGAATTTCTCGTCGAATCGTACACAAAGGGTAAAGTTACAAGATTATTTGTCTGATTCGATAACAGTAGGGACTTTTAGATTTGCACGTCGACAGCTTTGACTGCAACGTGTGACGTCATTTTAAGGCACTGCGCATGCGTCACGTCGTCTCAGTCGGCGATCGAGAATGCGTCAACCTTCATTTTCCTAAATCTAGTACGGTACTAGTATATGCCGCGTGCGCATAAAATATACAGTTCCTCAGGTAGACATCCCTTCCCTGCTATTATGTAAACAAGTGTAGAACAGGTGTCACATGCAAATTCACCTGTTCTACAAATTTTTACATAATAGTCACTATGAACATGACTGACAATGAGAGCGGACAAAATATACAGTTCCTCAGGTAGACAAAGGAACATCCCTTCACTGCTATTATGTAAAAATGTGTAGAACAGGTGTCACATGCATATTCACCTTTTTACATAATAGCTGTGAAGGGATGTTCCTTTGTCTACCTGAGGAACTGTATATTTTGTCCGCTCTCATTGTCAGTCATGTTCATAGTGAGTAATGAAGGGATGTTCTACCACAGCAATAGGCCATTTTCGTAATGTAACCAAATTGAATGCATAAGTCTTTGTGAAGTGCCTCAATACAAATTATTTTATTCACCTGATAAGAATAATAGTATTTCAATAGACATAGTCCCAACTGCATACCTTAATTGTTGCCAGGTAGGACAAACATTATGGATTGACCTACCTAGCAACACTTAATATATGCCGTTTGCAGTCTGACTATTGAAATACTATTATTCTTATCAGGTGAATAAAAAAAATTGTATTGAGGCACTTCACAAAGACTTATGCATTCAATTTGGTTACATTACGAAAATGGCCTATTGTTGAGGGTATAATGCGGAACTGTATATTTTGTCCTCTTTCTTTGTCCGACTGTCCGTCATGTTCATAGTGTTACTTCCTGCATGCATGTATATCGTCGAGTGCAATCTAAAAGATTTCTAATTGTAGTCAACATGGGCAGTTGAGTACGTTGACACGCATGATCAGTCGGCGTTCGTCGTGTTCTCGTCCACTCAATCTAAAAGTCCCTAGTAAATACCGGGTCGCCCCAAGGATGTGTGCTATCGGCACCTTTGTTTATTTTCTATACCCGAATGACTGCTTAGCTATAAAAGAAGGCGTTAAAGGGACTTGGTAACATTTTTCAGATGAGAGAAAGTGGTGCTAAGGTAGTGACTTCAATGCTAGATACATTTAATTTATAGTTAAAGATAATCTAAAAATTTGAGTGAAAACGGACCATTATGAATGATACAAATTGGAGAAAAACTGATCTGATCGATTCCTTAATTCTCCCAACTATATTATTACAATTTAATTACATTTTAGGTGAATGTAAATCGTCACGAAGCAAAAGAAATGGCTCTAAATTGTTTTTGTTCTCTCTTTTCCTCATACGAGGCACTTTATTACTTTATATCATTTTTTTTCTTTCTTTTTTTCGTTTATTTCCATTTCCAACAAAATAAATAAAGTACATGTGATTGCATTGTACATAGTAAAGCAATGAAACTTAACAATATATTTGTACAGTGTACAACAGGCATATAAAACAGGTTGGTCATGGAGGGGACTGCTGAAAAGCTGGGCTTGTAGATTGCAGCCCCCTATTTTAACAACATTGCATATAGAGTTTAATTACTGTACAATATATATATATATATATATATATATATATATATATATACACACACAATCAACAAACTAATATAATCAAATAGGGGAAACATAAAGAAAATGGAAGGGAAAGATCAAGGCATGAATAGAAATGCATTAAATGTTCAACTAAGAAAGATCTTGATATTACTTATCAATTTTTTTTTGGTTTCTGTATTGCCAATTGACATAAAACATAACATCGCTTTTGAAAGTCATCCAAATTAAATGACTATTGAAGGATTTACTTCTAACATGATTAAGCATAAACACCTTATAAATTGCATATTGTGCGTAAACAATTAGTACATTCATGAGCAGATACTCCGCGTCTTTAATGTTGAAACCAATTATTATGATTTTTTTCTCCTAACGCAATATCTTTTTGGAACAAGTTCTTTACCAGATGATGCATTTTTTGCCAAAAGACTGCGACCTGGCGACATCTTATCAAAATGTGTATAAACGATTCTGATTCATTACAATATGTACAAAGCCTATCGGATGTAATTTTCCACTTGTAAATATTATCTTTGAAGGGTAAAACTTTATGAAGCAATTTGAAATTAAGTTGTCTTACTCTGTTGTCTTTGATCTTTTTTAATTTAAAATCTAAAAAAATGGCTGTACATACCATTCCAGACATTAGTGTCTTTTTTTTCATGGAAAAACGGTTGGGAAAATTCAAAAATGGTTGAGAGAATTTACTGTTAATCACTGTTAGAGGGTGTCGCACAGTTACGCCTTCAAAGAAGACCATAGATATCTTCGTGGTTTGAGAATGTTTTCAGGGTTTTTGCATGTCAGAGGGTTGGAACAGTAGAAGGAATATATTAAGTAACATTTTATACAAAAATTATTTCACCAATTATTTCATCAACCTTCAGCAATGTTACCGAGTCACTTTAACCCGTTCAGCTCGGCATTATTCAGCCTGATAGCCACCTCACAAACGAGATTAAAAATCGAACATGCCGTACCGTGAGACCGCTCGGCGCGCGGCACAATGCGTGTGCGTTCAAGCGGCCAGAGGCTTCGACTAACAGGAACCTAGCGCATGCGCAGATCATTTGGCAATCTGGCTTCGTCACGTCGAGAGCACGTTGCACGGCCGTCCTCTGCTGTGCTCCAAGCCTCTCAGTTCTTTCAGCTCTTTCGTAGGGTTTTCTTCTTCGTTATCTTTTCTTCTTCTTCTTCGCCTCCTTCTTATTTTGTTCTTCTTCTTTCTCTTCCGCATCTTTTCTTTTTTCTTCTCACTCCTATTTCCCCCCCCCCTTCTTCTTCTTCTTCTTCTTTTTCTTCTTCTTCTCCCTCTTCTTCGTCTTCTTCATCTCTTTTTATTTAGATACTCAATTTTATGAGAAAAATACACAATTTATAACAAATAAAAGATTTGAATGTAAATCTCTGTTGCATCAAATTCATACGAAATAATTTATCAGCCTAAATTGACGGTTATAATATTTGTCGGACATATACTTTAGCGAAAAGATTTCTGACATGATAAAATGAAACTAAAGTAGAATCCAGAATGGGGGGGGGGGGGCGAAAGGAGGAGACAAAATAGCATAATAATAGATAAATACAGTACAGACTATATACCGATGTGCCCAACTTTCTCTCTCTCTCTCTCTTATATTGTTCATCTTCTTTGTCCTCCAAATCTTTTCTTTTTTCTTCTCACTCTTAACCCCCCTTATTTTTTTTTCTTCTTCTTCTTCTTCTTCTTCTTCTTCTTCTTCTTCTCCCTCTTCTCCCTCTTGTCCCTCTTCTTCTTATCTTTTTATTTAGATACTCAATTTTATGAGAAAAATACATAATTTATACAAAGTAAAAGATTTGTATGTAAATCTCTCAGTGTTGCATCAAATTAATATGAAATAGTATATCAGCCTAAATTGACGGTTATAATGTCGGACATTATACTTTAGCGAAAAGATATAAACATGATAAAATGAAACTAAAGAAGAATCCAGAACGGGGGGGGGGAGAGAGAAAGGAGAGACGAAATAGCATAATAATAATTAAATACAGTACAGACTATAACGATGCACAAAGCTTTCTCTCTCTCTATATATATATATTATATATCTCTGTCTATCTGTTTGTCTTTCTCTCTCTTTCTCTCTCTATCTCGCTCTCTAAAAAGATTATAGGGAAAACGAGATAGTGTGTAAGTATTTGGAGAGCAAAATAATTAGTTTGTTTTATTTACTAATGTAAAGCGCTTTGAGCATATAATGCCATATAAATATCAATATGTATGAATAACTTGCCAAATTTTGACAATTGTAGTTTGTAAGTATATGTATTGACAGAGTACATACACATAAAACCGACACAGTAATGTCTGCAAGTATTTGGGACCTATATAGAATGTGCGAAAAGAGCTATGTCTTTGTCTTTGGCCCATGCATGTTCTCACAGCTAAGTTACGTAAGAGGAACAATGAACGTAGCGGAGGGTACAGGTCGTTGTCATGGCTATACACTCCAAAGAGCGGAAGTAAGGCCTATCCTTGATTGCTAGAGTAATAACTTAGTGCTCAGTAACAGTTTTTCGCAGCAATTTTATAAGCTGATATTATTAGAGGTGTACAGTAGATCTGTAATGAATTTGCTTAAGGTAGAGATGCTAGAGCAGAAATGAAACATTTGCAAGCCTATGCCTATGTACGCACACCATGCATGCTGATATAGGCAATGCGCTGTGTGTACATTGTACGTGTATGAAGCCCAGAGCTTTGCACCGTTTCGAATTTCGCATCTTTAGCACGCGTAAACAGTTATTGACAAGATGAGCTCTGATTGGCTGTATGCAAATGAGTTCATACTGGGGGTCCGGAGCTCAAGTGGGAAAAAATTACGCTTCCGGGCCATTCCGTTCATTCGAACAATTCAAATAATTCACTTATTTTTGTTTACAATAACGTAAGAAAACCTTTTGTAAAGCAGTATTCTGAAGAATTTTTATGTCAAAGTATATGATGTATTATGTATGTAAACTTATTTTGATTCTTTGTACGTTTGTAAAATGTGAGCAAAACAAATTCCGATACTGGACATCAAATTGAAATTGAAATCCGTCAATATTGTTTGTGCCAGACTGTCAACACAAAACTAATTTTCAACTGCGTTCGTTTTCTATTGTTTGCTTACATTAAATTGAGAGTCTATTCATTTAGTGTTCATCAGACTTGGTCTTGGCAGGCTGATTCTAGCTTTAAAGAGAAGGTTGAGATCTGGGAAGAGGTAAAAAAAAAACAATTTGTGAGCGTTATCATTCTTATTATGCAAGTGTGGAAGAACATCAGACAAGACACGTTCCCTGAAAAGCATGGCTCTTCAAATGCCTTCATATTCTAAATATGGCATGTAACATCGTAAAACTCCGGGGTAAGATTTTTACACCACGTGTTCGTGTAGTCCCATATACATCTTTCTGTGTACAGTGTTTGTGACTTTACCAAGACTTGGTCAAATTTCTTATCATTTTGATGATTCCAGAACCTTGCAATACACACAAATTCTTATATGCTAGATGATCAACCTTTTCTGGTCGATTCCACACCGTTTCTTTCACAATGCAATCACATGACCAGAACTCAACTTCATCTTTTATATCTGGACCTGGGCTTGGCTGGAATTGGGCAACACAGCTGTGTCGGGCTGGACCTGGGCTGTGCTTGAACTCCCCTGGACCGTTCGGATAGAGTTGGCTGAGCTAATTAGTCTAGGGGATCTAGGCTGACAATAAAAGTCTGTTTCATGACCTAGGCTTATTAAGGGCCAAGTCTGGCAGGGCTTTTTGCTGGTCTTGAATGGCTGTTCCTTTTACAGATGACCTACATCTGTTAAACAAACTATGACTATTGCACCGTCGGGCTGCTTTATTGGCTGGCAGCTTTCACACTGCAAAGCGTCTATACACAACTTTACATAGCTAGCTAGGAGTGGTCTGATGATGGCATTACTCTGACAGGATCACAACCACTATGCCTATGGATAGGCAATGGCTGTGTTGCATGTGCAATCGTTATCCATTTCCATAATCATCCACTTTTTTCAGCCAACATTGTTTTAGGTTTGTGGGTTGGTGGAAGGACGCAGTAAGCAGGACAAATTTAGGGCGCGTTCATGCTTGATTTTGAAGGTAGAATGAGCGATCTGAAACGCTAATCGTAAACGCTCATCGTGATCGCAGTTCCACGGTGTACTGTTCATGCTTAATTATCTGGCTCATCCAGGCAATTCTCCTTGTGTGGCCTTAATTGGTCACTTTCCAGCTGGATTCGCAAACCTTCACTCTGCATGCTACGTAGACCCACTAGAGGTCAGTGCGTTGACCCCATTTAAACGCGTTTACAAATTGTAAACGCATCTTTTTGTGAGTTTACGATCGGCGATCGTGATCGCCGTTTTTCGGTGATTCTATAAAAGTAAGCATGGACGCAACCGTGTTTTAAACTAAACGCGTAGCAGATGCTTGATTCTGGCCAGAAAAAGTGAAGCATGAACACGCCCTTAGATCGTGATATTGACGTCCAACTCCATGTTTAATGCAAAGTCAACGCTGCGCATGCGTGCAAGTATTGCTCAATACAACGCAACTCGCTACATATAACAATGTCAATAACCGAAAAAACGAACAGCACCCGCATGCATTTCCCTCTATGTGCACGTTTACATAAAGCAAACACAGACATTGTTAATAAAAGAAATCATCGTTTTATCTCTTATTCGTCTCGTCTTATTCTCAACATATTAGTTGCAACATGATAACCACCCGAAGTGTTAATAGTTATGTGAGAAATTCAGCTTCTGTTTCCATCCTCAGGCTGATAAAACGTAACGGAATGAATGATATCGGCTTCTGAATGTCAACAAAACGTTCGCAATCTATGGGCATAATCATAAAGTAATATAAAACATTTTTCAAGTATTTGCGTCATCGCTTTTTTATATCGTGATATGAGAGGCGATATCAATGTATTTGTGAGAATAAAAGATGACATCATGACAAATACCGCTATTTCATTATGCTGAGAGTTCAACGCCCAACAGTAAGGCGCGAATGGACGCATGATAACATTTCTAGACATTTTCATTTTATAGTTTCTATCATTCTCTGACCGTATCGACATATTGTCTGATTGGGAACGCTAATAACTTAAAACTCTTCGAAATCATTTCTTCATCCTTTCATAACAAAAATACAGAATTTTAGATTGTGCATTACTAATCATAAACATCATCATAATGATCTCCTCTCCATCAACGTCCAGTCCATCCTGTATGCATAGAATTACATTGCGATCTTGACCGTTGTAGTGTGAAAACTAGAAATAAACAGGCAGTTATAATATCAGTTCAAAGTGTAGGTACAATACATACAATGCCATGAGAGGCTCTCTATGTTTTGCTTGTGTTATTTATTGACTTACTCGCTGACCATAATCGCATATTCCACGATAAATGACATTTTCCACTATCCACCTACACCTGAATAATGGTCTGTAATTTTGTATATTCCCCTATTGGTTGGCATAGTGGGTATAAGAAATCAAATTTACAAAGACTCAGACGAAAATGCGTGCAACTGCTCAGCTCAGAAAGCCTGAGAGTACAGTAGGCATAACAAGAGAGAAATCTACAAAATAGATCTATGTCTGATGTGCATGGTAATATCATTAGTTGGCACTACAACTCTGTGAAATACTATTTTATCTTGAGCAATATAGTGAACTTGTTTGTACGACATATACTCATGTGAAACTCGGTCTACCTAACTGGTTAATCTGAATTACTAAACCCTGGACTCCTAAAGGACTTAACCCTACCCCTTTTCCTAAACCTAACACAACACCAAATTGCATCCCTATCCATAACCCTACCCACGTTTAATTGTTATTTTTAATGATTCATGGTTTTGGAAAGATACGTACAGTTGTCTCTCTTGTAAATAATTAGTAAACCACGAAATAGCTTGACCTCTTACACCATAGTATTGTAATTTATGAATTAATATGTTATGATCAATCGTATCAAAAGCTTTTGACAAGGCCATAAATACTCCTATAATATGTTCAATGTTCGCAAAAGCTTCAATTATTTTATCATACATATGCAAAATTGCGTAATCGGTAGACAGACCAATTCTAAATACGAAGTGGTTAGGAATCAATGAATAATTTGTTTGTAAAAGTCTTTCATATTTTTTTTTTCAAGAATTTTAGAGATACTTGGTAATAATGATGTTAGCCTATTATAACTTATTACTGATGAATCGTCCTTTGTTATGAATCGGAATCACTTAAGCGATTTTAAGCAAATTTGGGCATACACCCGTTGAAATTGATCAATTGAATATATATGTGAGGGGTGTTACGATATTAAAGATTATTTGTTTCAATAGGTGAACACTTATACTATCATGGCCACTAGATTTTGAAGAATTAAGGTGTCGAACGACATTAATAATTTCATAATCATTGACCGTTTTCCGGATGCAACGAGTATCTTGCGCATGAACTATTGACCGTTAATGGGCTACAATCACGACTCCAATTCGACAAATCAGATGGCTAGATTTCCTTATATAGGCCTACCCCTCTTTAGAAATCTAGCCATCTGATCGGTCGAAATTGCAGTCGTGAATTTAGACATTCCCGCCTATACCAGTTAATGGTTTTTTGAAAAGTGCCCTCATATCCGCCTACCGGTCAATAGCATTTTTTAAGATGACCGTTGCCCCGGGTAAGAGGCCGCATAAATGAATTGTGCATAGATCCCCGTTGGTTAACATGTTAAAATTGTCATTGTGCGAGCGCGGACACCATACGGTGCTTTTTGTCAGCGATTCCCAAATGATTGAAAATTTCAGTTATTTTTTCAGTTAAGATTAACCAATCTTTACTCAATAAAAGGAAAAGGTAAGAATTCTTAGTAGATTTTTCTTTCAATTCGGCATATAAAAGACATAACGAGAGAGCAAACGGGAATGAGAAAGAAGGAGTGTGTGTCAAACAGAGGGAACATGTCAATAACCGAAAAAAGGAAAAGAAACAGTATGAATTTCCCATTATTTCATGTGTACACAAAATAAACACAGACATTGGACATAGTAGTAGTGGTGGTTATTTTACCTGACTGCTAAGAAGGCATAAATGCTTGTTAGTAAGCAACCAGAGGGCCGACGGCTTTAGGTCCTCTTCGAGAAACCTGGTAATGAGGATTAATGCCTTACCAGAGGGCACTAGCGCATCGCCTTGGTTTCGAACCCGGGTCGCCAGATTACGAGACCACTGCTCTACCAACTAGGGTATCGCGCCTCCTAATAAAAGAAAGCATTAACTTCATATGTTAATAATTTACCTCTTTTTTATCTCCTATTCGCGTCTCCTCATTCTCAACATTTACCTTTCGAAAATTTGATGAATTGCAACTTTACCACACGTAATGTGAATACTTTTGTGAGAAAATCAGCTTCTGTTTCCATCCTCGGGGTGATGAGTTGGAACGGAATGAATGTTATCGGCTTCTGAATGTCAACAAAACGTTCGCAATCTATGGGCATAATCATAAAGTAATATAAAACGATTTTCAAGTATTTGCGTCATAGCTTCTCTTTGTTAATCTCGATGTGAGAGGCAATTAAGTGTCATGATTAGTTCCTCTTTACTTCATTCAGCCATTTTCTTCAGAAGCAGACAGGTGGCACCTTCATGACGATCAGCAGTAAACTATACTATACCGAAAACAAAAAAAAATCTCCAAGCAACTTGGCATTTGCCGCATAGTCGTTAATAAACAGTCAGGTTTATAGGCTCATATCCTTTCCGGGGTGCTGTTTTAAAGATGGCCGATCTGAAAGGGTTTCCGTTATCCTATCTTTTTTGTCTTCTTTTACAATGTGCTCCATCTCTGCAAGGTAAGGAATCAGGTTGTTTTGTCGATTGAAATTTGGATTGATTGTTTGAATATGGCTGTTGATGTTTCATGTATTAGGCTTGCACATTTTTTGTTAAAATGTTAGTCCGTTACAATTTAAATATGCGAAATAATGATTATCCAAATAGTATGAGATATTGATTCAGAATGTAAAAATCAGTATGAATGACTTATTTTTGTTATAGTTTTATATAAACAAAATTCTACTCATTCATCAATATCTTAAAGGTGAAATAATCTAGATTTAAACGCAAACTTAAATTCATATTCAAAATTCTAACTCAAATTCGATTTGAATGCAAATTTAAATTCAAATTCATAATCAAACTCAAATTCAAATTCAACTTTAACAAAAGTTTTACCATTTCGGACATAAATTGAGAAAATGTAATTTATTTGAAAGTAAATATTACGTTTGCAAAACCTAAGGGAATTTCATTAGCACTGTCATTACCTTTTGAAATATTTACACTTTAAAATGACGAATTGGGTAAATCGAACATGATTCTATTGGGATATACAATAGGGTTCTGAAATTGTCCTTTAGTTGATTTCTTGAAAGTCTTTGCTATCTTGTTAAATCCCCTCTTGACACAATTTTTTTTCTTCAAGAATTAGTGCGAGTCTGTGCGTTGGTTTTTGATAAATTTCACTTATTCATATGCTGGTTCATATTTGAAATGGGCGTATTTTTATTAAAGGTAAAGACCAGTATTAGAAACGCCCCAATTTCAAAAAATGAAATGGAAGCTCTCATTACCAATCATGTGAAAGAATATGTTTTGACTAATACATGATGATACAAAATTTGCCGGGAAACCGCCTACTAATTGATATATTTGGTAAATTAGTATATCTATTTGACTGTGAGAGATATAGGGTAGTCCCATATACATCTTTCTGTGTATAGTGCTTGTAACTTTACGAAGAATGGGCCAAATTTATTATCATTTTGATGATTGCAGTACACACCAATACTTATATGCTAGATGATCAACCTTTTCTGATCGATTCCACAACGTTTCTTTCACAATGCAATCGCATGACCATAACTGGTCTTTACCTTTAATATCTTTCCATTATAAAGGAATTGCGGATATAACAGAATACAGCTCCACAAAATTACAGCGAATGTGGTATTTTTGTAAGAATTCATCATAACTATACCAAAAAAAATTATCCTTTTTGTAATGAATGATTCAATTTTATTACGCCATTATTTATCCAATCAGACTTAAAAACAACCTTCCCAGTTATTTTGAATCATGTATTATTCTAAATAATTTGATTATGAATCAAATATACACTTGGGTTCTCAAAAAGATTTACGTCGCTCCAGGCTACTAACATTTCTTTTATAAAGGAGTTATTAATTTCCATCAATTGCTCTGTACTTGTTAAATTTCAAGTCCAAATAAACCATTACCTAATTTTGTCATATAAAATTCAAAAAAACATTTCCAGTTGCCTTTATTTTCTTTATTTAACAATCTCATCAACCATGCGATCCTGAGTCCTATAATAAGTGATGGTAAATGTTTCATTTTCAAGCCACCTCCAATATAATCTGCTATAATTGTATTCCGATTGATCTTGTCTGGTTTACGATTCCAAATAAAAGATTATATCACAGTTTAAACTTCATGAATAAATGATTCAGGGGGTTTCGTAAAAGATAAAAGAAAAATAATTTGGAAAATGGCAATGATTTTACAATTATAATTTTTCCCAATGGTGTTAGGTCTTTCATCGACCATATTCCCAAAATTTTGAAATTTAAGCACAAACTTAGATTCATATAAATCAGTCGAGTTCATTGAAAAACGCACGTCTAATAAAAAAAAATGGACCTTTAGAATGTTGGGGTGTGCTTTGTAATAACCAAGAGCTAATAATTTTAATGTATCACGATTTATATTTAACCCTGAATATCGTTTCAATATTTCAAGTACACTGTATATATATAATTCTAGACAAATAGTGAATGTCTTTCACATAAAATGTTGCATCTTCAGCGTACATATTTATTTGTATATGTGTATCATTAATCACAATTCCTTGAATTTGTGTATTACTTTTTATCCAATTACTCATTATTTCATTACAAAAAATAAAATGCAGTTGGCTTAAAGGTACTATGTCCCATTTGCAGCCAACATCGAATTCCGTAGAGCGTTGCAGGAATTATGAATATGTCACGTATGTCCTATTTGTGAAATGTAAACGTTAGCAGTGTCCTATTATAAAATTATGCAAGGAAACCCGTTTACTCTCTAGTCTTCACTTTCAGACACTATTGAGTGACTGGCTGACTTCTTTTGTTTCTTTGGTAATAACATACATAAAATGAGCTGTAAAGGTGCATGAACATTTGTCTACATCAATAACCCACTTATTGTAATGGCCAAAATTAAACTGATTGAATCTTTACGCATCCCAAAATATCTAAAGCCAAAAGAATATTTTAAGAACGTCCTTTAAAAAAAACTAGTCTGGTCACAACTTTTAATTAAAGTAATACACTTCTTAGACTATGTGCTATGCATTCAGCTATTAATTTAAATCAGTTTTTTAAAACAGACATGGGTTTCCAATTTTTCAAAAATAAGGGATCTTGATTTTTCTTTGGAACAAGATTTATTATGGCTCTTCTTTGATCAAGGGGATATTTTACCACTATGACATTAATAATTACAATTTTAAAGTAAAAAGACGGCCAATTTTTTTTATTTTTTTTATAAAGTTCACAATGAAACTCATCAGTACCAAGTGTTTAATTATTTTGCATATTTTTACGCGTATTTAAACATTCGTTCAATGTTAACAAACCTTCACACTTTATTTAGAATTTAATAAACATTCAACATTCTGACAGTCTTCAGGTAATTTTTTTATAAAATAAGCTAGTGAGGGGCTATTGGAAGTATATATATTTTTTTTAAATACTCCTTAGCTGTTTTTAGGGTATCTTTATTTGACTGTTCAATTTGTCCGTTTTTATCATATAGTTTTGTAGTTAATTCTAAAATTTGATTTTTTTTTTTTTTTTTTTTTTCTGAATTAAAAAAGTTTAATCTGGATCTTATAAAAGCGCCATCAACTCTCTTTTTATGAAATAATATGTATATATATCTTCCCTACATGATTTTTGTTAATATCTAATAAAGATTTTTTTTCTTCTTTTTTCGTCTGACTCAAGTTTGTTATTGTCTTAGATAGATTAATACAATTTAGTTTTTATTTTGATCTTATTGACATTCTACAAAATCCCAAAAGGTAGAAGAATCCAATATTTGAGAATAGTTAAGTATATTTCCTTGTATTCATACGGCCTATTCTTACTGTTACTCGGGATCGGCCGACTCCTGGTCCCCTGCGATGTGGCAGGTTATAAACTGCACGATATGTAGGACATGGCAAAGCTTTTTTATATGTTAAATTTGTTTTGTCAAGATTCCGTAGCTTAGTACTGTGAATTTATTAGCGTAGGTTTTATGATATTACTACTTCTGCGTCTACTACTACTACTATTGCTGCAGTCAAACATATCCAAAACGTAGCCCACCCGACTTCTCTGCGAGCTCAAAACGGCATTTTTGCCAGGAATAAGGCAAGGGTCGAACGACGTTCGCAGAGCACTGAAACCTGCTCCCAATTCAGCGATTTTCCAATGGCGAATTTTGAGGTCGCAGAGCTCGTAAACAGGTCGCCCATAGATCGCTCGGGCATCGGCAATTATTCGATAGATATTCGGGCGGCTTTCAGACGATTTTAGGCCATTTTGGGCTTTAAAAATTCAGACGGGGCTCGGCAGAGCTGCGCGGCCGCCGCATTAGCTACCTACGATACTCGACCGCCCCCCTCCCGCATACCGCCCGCGACTTTGTTACGATACTGCGTCAGAAAACCATATCCCACCAAATTAAGGCCTCCAAATAATTGGCTTAAGTCTGGTAGCTGTCTTATTATATATCCCCTGCATTCTGAGATACTTTCAATTATTCCTCGGTGCTGGGGAAGTATTATACTGATTGAATTCATAGTTGTATTGAAAAAGACTTATCTTATGGTAAGGAGCGTATCTATTTTTAACAGCATGCATAAGTGAAGCGATGTTAAATTGATTTTTTTATCATAGACTGTCATTGTATTTAATTTTAAAAATAAAGGTATAGATTGCGCTAGATAGAAAGAATTAGTGCAAATGCGGAGTGATTTCTTTCTAAAGTTCGTGAATTGGATCACAGTTCGGTTTGCTGTTCGTTCTTATTTTCTTCAAATTCTGCAACAACTCATGTGCTCACTCAAAACCGTACTACACTCTAAATTTACAACGGTTGACCCATTTGTATGTGCTTGTGTTCAAACGATTCAACTCATTGTTTCTAAAAATAATGCTTGTGAACTGTTAGCAGCAGCTTGTCTACAAACGCTTACTTAGCTTGACCAATTTTACAACGTAAAAACATTAAATATCTAACAGTAAGATACAAAACAGTTGCTAACAAGCGAATAAACTAATTGCTTTAACAATAAATGCTAATTAACCTGCATTTTAAAGATGAAGTTGAGTTCTGGTCATGCGATTGTATTGTGAAAGAAGCGGTGTGGAATCGACCAGAAAAGGTTGATCATCTAGCATATAAGTATTCGTTTGTATTGCAAGGTTCCGGAATCATCAAAACGATAAGAAATGTGGCCAAGTCTTGGTAAAGTTACAAACACTGTACACAGAAAGATGTATACGGGACTACATGAACACATGCTGTAAAAATACGTCCCGATGTTAGTATTAAAGCAAACGTTAAATATTGTACAGTGTAACTCGCTTTGCTCCGAGGTCAACTCATTCAGACCTCAGAAATGTGAACAAATATGTAAGTGTCCTATATATATTCGAGGCGCAGACGCGTCGGAGGGCAGGACGTCGCGCGGAGCCAGTCCGGACATTGCTCGAGTGTCCGGCGAGCACCGACAGACCGACAGACCTATCGACCGAAACTCGAACGATGCCAACCCTTAATGTCGGGCGGGTTTCGCCCGACTCCCGTTTGTTTACTGACCGGTGTTAAATTGGCACCTCGCGAGCCCCGTCCAATATGTGACAGAGTAGATTTCAAGCAAAAATACGCTCGACTCCCCGGCAGGTTTGAAATTCGGCGACTTTCAGGCGATCCACAAAATCGGCCGGAGACCGTTAGATATGTGACGCAGTCATCAGCAGCAACCAGTATAGAAAGACCACCTGTCTATAAAGATCGCAGTTTTGCTTTTCCTTCAATATGGCTTCTCATTGGACATGTATTACAGGACCTGTACTTAAAGACCACCTGCCTATAAAGAACAATGTCCATGTTTCCCTTAAAGGGACTTGGTAACATTGTTCAGATGAGTGAAAATGGTGCTAAGGTATTGACTTCATCGCTAGATGTACAATTAAAGATAATCTGAAAGTTTGAATTAAAAAAAACAAGCCATTGTTAATGATAAACATTGGGAAAAACTGATCTGATCGATTCCTTAATTCTCCCAACTATATTATTGCCGTTTAATTACATTTTAGGTGAATGTAAATCGTCACAAAGCAATAAATTGGCTCTATATATTCCATTCCAGACATTTAAGTGTAGAAAGATTTATAACATTCTGTTTTATGTCTTATTTTCCTTGGATCATATTTTATTGTAAGGAAAAACTAATACCCTGTCTAAAGATACAATTTTCATAAGTATGGTGCCAAGGATGACTGAACAGCAGACTTTTCAAAAAGTATTGTCAAAATCCTCATGTACCAAGGTCGGGCTGAAGTCAAATTTCATTATGTGTGTGTTATCTCATTCCAAAACAATTGCTCAATTATTTACATTGACTATAAGCCAGTTGATTAAAAAAAGGTTAATATCAATTCAAACTCAAGTAAATGCTGATTTACAGCAGAATTTATGATATTCTCTTCGTTATGATGATTACACGCTTGACGATGATTACAATCTTGACGAAATTCGCATCCCTTGTTTAAGGTTACCTTCTCATTGAGTGATAAAAAATAGATGAAGTTTATTTGTGATGTTATCGTTTTTTATGAAAGTCTGCTGTCAATTTCTTTGAAAATAATCGTCATATTTGTTCTTTCTTGCATTTGGGTTTACTAAATTTAGATTTTTCTTTTGCTATTCGAGATAAATACCTTCTGGACGATCCTTACGCGTGTGAAATGGCGCAGTGAACAAGTGAGCAGAGAAAACTTAGATAACATGAGACAAGAATTTAGTAGGGTATTAAAATAATTAAAGGTTATTCTGTGGATTGAAACAAGGTTCTGTGAAAGCCTAGATACATTGCACCATTCTAAACAATGAAGCACTGAAGCACGAGGCATAATTCAGTATCTAAAGGATTTAAGTCCAAAGAAGCACATGCATATGACCTAACCCACATTGGTTCCTTAAGCCCAAACTTGGAACAAGGTGATTTTGACAACACTTTTTAAAGACCTCAGTGCTCAACCAGCAGTGGCAAAAATATTATGAATAGGGTATCATTGGACAGAAAATATCTGATATCATCACGAAATCGATTTCAAAGTCATATTGCTTATGACTTTTCAAATAGGAGCTACCAAAGTTGGGTACACTTGTTTGTATACGCAGTGTATGGGTAGTGGGCCAGATCAATACAAATCTGCACTTCTTGAGGGCCGAGGAATTAGTATTGACCTATTATTGTCAGGTACCACTTTCCTCCACTTGGACAGAGAGAGAGACACACACTATAACGTACCAAGGATCTCAATGACTGGGCAAAAAATTCACTAATGGGCCTATAATACAATTCTTCTCCCAACTTCTGAGTCACGATTATCTCCTTCGTTTTTGTGGTAGATGTAGTTGCTCTTTTCGTCGTCGTTTTTGTTTTTGTCGTCGTCAACAATCATGCAGTACTCGTAATTACTTTATAAAGCTTTGACGTAGGGTCACCAAATTCATAACACAGGCACATCTCTTGAAAGTGCAGGTCAATTTGAAAATGGGTTAAATCTGACCACGGTCAAAGGTCAAAGGTATATGAACTTTAAGTGAAAAAGCACTATAAACGCAATAACGTTCGTATCAGGACAATAACTACCCCCTAGACAATCACCTCCTGGAAAATTACCCCCCCCCCCTAAAATTACCCCACGGAAAACTAGCCCAAAGCGTAACCACCTCCCCCCCCCCCTCATCCAAATTATCCCCTGTTCATTAATTGGGAAGTCCACCCTAATAATAGATCTGATACTAATACTGAATTTTTCGCGTGGTAAGTGTCCTCGGAAGAAATTGTCCTCGGGATGGTTGTCCATTTGGAATTATTTTCAAAGGGGGGGAGGAGTGGTATTTACCGGGCGCTATTTTCTGAGGGGTAATTGTCCCGCTGGTAACTGGCCGGGGGTGATTGACCAGTGGGTGATGGTCCTAGAACCAATAACGTTCTATATCTTTAAGGCAGGATTTCCCAAAGTCATACCACTGGTATATATATTGAAGGCGAAGGTCAAATTTGAAAGTGGGTCAAATCTGACCACGCTCAAAAGTCAAGAGTCAGACTTTCAGTAACAAGTACTATACATGCAATAACTTTATATAGCTATGAGGGAGGATCACCGAATTCCTACGACATTTACACGTCTTCAAGGCGCTGGTCATTATCGAACATCGGTCAAATCTGACCAAGTGAAAAAATATGACCAAGGGAAAAAGTTAATAGATAAATGACCTTTCAGTGAAACGCACGTTACAGGCATCAATTTTCTATAGCTTTAATGTAGAATTACAAAAAAATCCTGAAATGGCGATATATTCTCATGTGCGTATGCGTCTTCACTGTCATCGCGGGACACAGGTGAGACGACACTATGCGTTTGCCTTGATTACTTATTCTAGGTTCTAGGACAATTAACCTTTGGGCAATTACCCCCTAGGACAATTAAATTCTGCTTTACCAAAACATTATTATCAGGGTGGACTTCCCCTTTAATGAACAGGGGGTTAACTTTCCTGACACGCTTATTTTACAATAAAAACTTCGCAACACTCTTTATTATAATGTGCAAGGCATTGATAATGAGGAAAGTTCGATTGTACCCCTTATACCTCTATGATCACTATAAAAGACGATTCTGCTGTATAGCTCTACGTTGCAGAAGTTCCTAAAGCGTATTACAGGGGCATTGACAGCGGCTCCGATTCATGCCTGTTCCCGAGACAATTATAGAATACAACTTAGTTAAAAACGTGATCACCTCATGCACGACACACTTCAGACCACATCCGCCACGACGCTACCATTTTTCTGGATGGCTTAATTGTGGTTACCTCTCGCCCCGATTTAGGCAATTAAGAAGTCTAGTTCTGGACCCTATATTGATTTTTGTTATTCGCCGACTATAAGCGTTAAGCCGAGTGATGCGATCCTTAGTGATCGCGAGTCCCCCACTAACTGCGCTAGAACTAGCGCAGTTAGTGGGGGACTCGCGATCACTATTAAGGATCGCACCCGGTCCCCCCCCCCCCCCGCCCCCCCCCCCCCACTCAGAGGTCGGAATGACCGCATGCGTGTTGCCAAAATGTAAAGGGTTACTTTTCGTGCGACAAAGTCCGGCCCGAGAATTGTAAAAAAAGGGGTGTATTTGACTTTTCACCCGGAGATTTCTTTAAAAAGGGGATGTTTTTTCTTTTTTTTCTCTCATCTCTTGGACTCTTAAGAAATTATTCCGAATTAAGGGGGGTACATTGAGCATTTTTCCTGATTTAGGGGGGTCTCCAAAGCAGGAAAAGCCCGCGAAATGCCCGCGAAAGGGGGGTTCAGAAATATTGGCAGTCCTCAGATAGGGGGTGCTTTCAAAAAGAGGGAACGAGCATATGCGTATCCTAAATAACATTGAGTGGGGGGGGGCGGGGGATCGCATCACTCGGCTTAACGCTTATAGTCGGCGAATAACAAAAATCAATATAGGGTCCAGAACTAGACTAGCAATTAAGGCGTTCGCGCTTCACTTCTGCTGCGCTGTTGCTGATGGCAACGATTATCAGTGCTGCTTTGCGATGGTATGGAGGCGCTTTATCACATGTTCAAGAAATTACATCCACCTTGGTAGCAGGCTGGAACTCGATTAAATTCGCCCGCTCACCACATCACTGTAGAGAGGTTTTAATAAGTGCATGAGCCTCGTATTACGATCGCTTTAAATGCAGAATCAGTGTATCTTACCGGCCTTGAAATAGGGCGAGAAAGTGGCAGCGGCGTAATTTAATCGTATCGCCATCGCATTCAGCGCAGGTAGATCTGAACTGACTTGTTATTTTTATAATATGGAAATGACGGGGACCCCGTCTATTTATGACAGTTGTCGTTGATTCAAATTGATCGTAACTTGATACCAATCGCAACTCTGTACGACAGAGATAGGATTTTTATTTTAAGCGCAACTTTTTAAGCTGAAAGGGTTTTAACCATGTTTAAAAAAAGTGGGGAAAATCCATAAAAAAGGCCTGGCCCTCTTATTTATAAATATTCTAGGTCATTTTAAACTGTACAAGCATGCTGTACAATAAACTTTGTCCATGTTTTGTTTCTTTTTTTTCTTTTTTTTTCTCTTGTACAGCGGAGGCGATGGTTATTGTGACTGACCTAGGTAACAAAGAAATATTAATGGCCGACTTTTCCAGCGACGGTCTTGACTCTTTAACCTTCGATGCTTTGCCCTTCGGTAGTTTCGTCGATCGACCGGTAGGCGTCGATTACGATCCCGATACTCGCATGGTGTACTGGACCGAAGATACTTCGAGAACCATACGACGCGCGAATATCAACGGCACGATGCAAAGCGTGATCGTCAATAATGTCTGTGAGCAGAGAGAACTTAGATATCATGAAATGGATGCCATGATTGAAAATTTCAGATAAATTGCATTTCATTTTAAAAATTCTTTATAAGAAATAAAAACGGTTGTAACAAAAAAACATGACTTACAATTCGTCGTTCAGTGTTTTTTTTTTGTCATGTTGTTGCTTCTTCTTCTTTCTGCGCTGACTTCTACTACTCCTTTTTCTTTCCTTCTACTTTTCGCTTGTAATGTTTTACTTCTTTGCTTGACCTTCTATTTCGTCTTTTTCTTCTTCTTGTTTTCTTTTTGTTTGACATTTTTGATGCTTTTGATGTTCTTACATTTGATGATTTTTTTCTTTATGCTTTTAATTCGTCGTCTTCTTTTCCCTCTTCACCTTCGCCTTCTTGGTACTCCTTCGACTTGATCCTTCCTCTCATCTGCATCATAACCATCGTCCTCTTTTTCATCGTTGTTCTTGTTTCTTCTCCTCTTAATTCTTCCCATTGTCATCCCTGAAGATCACCTTGTTATTGATTTCTTTCACAGACCCATTGTACCTTGCATTGGATACGAGTCGTGGTAAAGTCTTTTGGACCGATTATTCCCTGGCCCGAATCACGTCGGCTAATCTCGACGGATCCTCTCAGCAAATTCTCATCAATACTGACATACAAAATCCATACGGAATCATTATACACAAAGGAGAAGGGTAAATATATGTATGTTAAACTCCCCTCTCACAAACACATACACACGTACACACGCAAACAAACTCACTCTCTCTCTCTCTCTCTCCCTCACTCTATCTCTCTCTCTCTCTCTCTTTCCCTCTCTTCAATTCTCTCCCACTTTCCCTCTCTTCCCTCTCTGGCACACACACACACCCCTCTATCTCTCTCTTTCCAAATATCTCTCTCTTTTTCTTTCCCTATTTTTATCCTCTTGGATCCCTTTCTCTCCCCTCTCCCACTCTCTCTTTCTCTCTCTCTCTCTCTCTCTCTCTCTGGCACACACATACACACCCCTCTATCTTTCTCTTTCCAAATATCTCTCTATCTCTCTCTCTCTTTATCCCTTTGTTTCCCTTTCCCTCTCCCAATCTCTCTCTCTCTCTCTCTCTCTTTATCCCTTTATTTCCCTTTCATAATCGCCATCTGTCAATCTTTAACACATTTTCTCACTCCCGCTCCTCTGCATCCATCAATTTTTCCGGTGTGGTTTGTGTTAATTTAGCATTTAATGCTCTTCTGGCTTCAAACAGTATGACATTAACATGAATGAACGTATTCAGAAAAAGAAAGTCGTAAACGTGGAATATTTTTTTTACCTCAATTTATGGAATGATTTTGACAATGAATTATTCCTAATAGATCTAGATAATAGCAACATTTTCATAATGTATTGGATAATACTTGGCAAGCGTTTGTTTGGCGGGACTGCTAAAGCATGTGTATGCTACTATGTTTATCAACTAAAGGACCTACGTCCTTAAGTCATAACTGACAGTAATGAGGATTAATGCCTCACAAAAGGGCCCTAATAAAGCTGATCTCATGGTTTTGATCCTGTGGCCTCACAGTTACGAGGCCAACGCTTTAACACTGACAGATTACGCAGCGGGGGCTAGGGTAGGGGGTAGCCCCCACAAATAAAAAATAAAATAAATAAAATGCGATTGGTTATTAATAATTCATTGCATTATCCCCCCAGCCCCCAACAGGAAACTGTATGTCTTATGGTTCAAGGCATGGTCACACAGAGGAATTTTCCTGTTGGGGACCGGCGGGAAATGCAATGAATTATTGATAATTTATTGCATTTTCTTTGTTTTTTATATTTTACGGGGCTGCCCCCTACCCTAGCCCCCGCTGCGTAAAGTCATGATTCCGTGGCAAAGCAATGGCCTAGTAACTGTGAGCCCCCCTGTTCAAAATCGTGTCGATGTGCTATATTAGTGCCCTTTTGTGAGGCAGTAATATTCATTACTGTCAGATATGAATTAAGGACGAAGGTCCTATAGTTGATAATAAGTATCATAAACATGCTTTAGCCGTCGTGCAAAACAAACAGTCGCTAATTATTATTCAATAAAATATGAAAATTTTGCTATTATCTTAATCTATTCGGAATAAATTATTGTCAAAATCATTCCATAAATTGGGGTTAAAAAAATATTATACCTTTATGACCAACAGTGTACAATTAATGTCATTCCATGTTATTGCCCTTCTTTATCGCCGTCTGTCAATCTTTAACTCATTTTCTCTCTCCCGCTCCTCCGCATTCATCAATTTTCCTGGTTTGATATTCAGATGATCTGTTTCGGAGCTAGAAGGGCGTTAAGTTTGTGTTAATTTATCATTTAATGCTCTTCTGGCTTCAAACAGGATGATATTTACATGAATTGTAAATGAACGAATTCGGAAAAGGAAAGCCGACTT
Source organism: Strongylocentrotus droebachiensis (assembly GCA_035222895.1). Lineage (NCBI taxonomy): Eukaryota > Metazoa > Echinodermata > Echinoidea > Camarodonta > Strongylocentrotidae > Strongylocentrotus > Strongylocentrotus droebachiensis. The sequence goes on along the minus strand of JAVYIG010000138.1, from coordinate 319,165 downwards.
GGCTGATATCTAAAGTAACTTCACTGTGGCTCAACAAATAAGTGATGAAGAGATCATCACCACCTAGGCTATGATAATCTCTATTTTCTTTCAAGAGTTTATTGACTCCATCTACACTGACAGAAGAATAAAAACAAAGAATAACATAAGGAAAGATAGGCGGCGGCCGCATAATCTACTGGTTTTTATTCAGTAATAGTTTTCTTTTCCCTTTAATTCATCTCTCTCCCTTTTTGGTAAACCCTTGACATGGAGAGGGGGCTGCTCAGTAGTTTGTTGTTACCCTCCCTCGTTTTTAGGTACCTTATTTCATTTTCGGAATTATGAACCCTTTTTTATTTTCGAGAAAACGTACCCTTCAGAAGTTTGAACCCTTTTTCATTTTCGGAATTATGAATCTTTTTTCATTATCGGAATTACGAACCCTGCTACATTTTCAGAATTATGAACCCTTTTTCGTTTTCGTAATAACGGACCTTTTTTAATTTTTGGAATTACGAACCCAGTTTCATTTTTGGAGATACGAACCTTCGGAATTACGGACCTTCGAAGTAACGAGCTTTCGGAATTATGAACCTTCAAAATAACGGACCTTCGGAATTGTGAACCTTCGGAAATACGAACCTTCGGAAAAACGACATGTAAACACACATACTAATTACCTCTGACAAGTCATTATTCCACATTATTTTGCTACACTCGGGTGTAAATGGGTACCTAGCGATTGCTGTCAATTGCAGGAAAAACACCATTTGGACTGCTGAGGCTTCCCTTTATAAACAAGTAGTAGTAGTAGTAGTAGTAGTAGTAGTAGTAGTAGTAGTATTAGTAGTAGTAGTAGTAGTAGTAGTAGTAGTAGTAGTAGTAGAAGTAGTAGTAGTAGTAGTAGTAGTAGTAGCAGTAGTAGTATTAGTAGTAGAGTATCAGTAGTAGTAGTAGTAGTAGTACATGTAGTAGCAGGAGTAGTTGTTGTAGAAGGAGTATAAAAGTGTTATTATCATTATCATTATTATTCCCTACCCTCAAACAGAGTGATGTTTTGGTCAGACACGACTACAGATCGAATCGAAAGGGCCAATCTTGATGGCGGGGACAGACACGTCATTGTCAACTCTGGCATCTCATCTCCCAGAGGGTTGGCTTTTAATGCTGGCTGTAAGTATATGAATCATAAATATAAAAAATAATAATACACTATTGAAACAAAAATCTGGAAAATCACCCCGGGCAAATTTTCCCCTGAAAATCACCCCTAGGACAATTACATATAAACCGGGCCCGTACGATTTTCCCTACCCGGCGACTTGCCGTGGATTTAGAGACCGTACGGAAACCTTCCAATTTTCATGTCTACGGCAAGTGTGGTCACATATTCTGCGGCGCCCGGGAGGTGCACGGTAAAAATTGGTCGAGTGAAATGCAAGGCGCCCGTAAGGGTGCCGGCAGCTTGCCGGCCGAGTGCCGGCCGGTAAGCTTACGGGCTCCGTCCGATGAGCAGGTGCACCTATGGCTCCCTGAAGGTGCCTTTCCAGGCCCCGGCCGGGGTCCTCAAGGCGCCCGACCGGGTGCCGTGAGATGCACTTTGAACTATGTGTCCTCTGGCATCCGCACCTCCTGAATTTAAAGCTGAGTTGTACATTTTGAGATGCCGCCGTGGGGGACCCGCACGAATAATATTAAATTCAAATGGCCCATGTACGGCAGATGCCTGTTGTTTTGCATACCACCGAGGCTCTTGAGGGGCCCTTGAGGGGCCCGTGAGGGAGCCGTAGGGTACCCGTACGGAACTCTTGAGCCCCGCAAGGCGCCCATACAGATTTTTCATGAGAATTGACCCCCAAAAACCATGTGGGGCCCGTCAGGGCAACGTCTGGAGCCCGCACGGGACCCGTAAGGTGCCCTACGGGCCCTTTACGGGCTTTCTACGGCGTAACGCTCAGATAAAAACGCCGGGAGAATTGGGAGCAGCAAACTCAGCACCACGGGACCCGTACGGCTTAAAAAACGGTCCCGGCGCCCGTAGGAACTTTACGGCAGCCGGCCGGACACCGGCCGAAAATTCCCAAAATGTCCGTTTTTAAGTACGGGCCCCGGAGTGTATACAGTGTGAGTCAAAAAAAAGTTTACACCTAGAAAATTGATCGTTATTTTTAAAATCATCTATGAACAGTAAATTATTATACATCTTATGAAAGAATATTTCATCCCAAATCATTTAGTACCATTTTTGTGTGATATGTGTTCACGCTTGGATGAACAGGTGGCATTGTTTGCGAGAGTGCAAAAATCGACTTGCGCCAAAGTGATATCTGCAGTATGTATTATGTTGGGATTAGCGGAGTGAGAGAATGAATTGAATGTATCAAATGAAATGCATTGCATATGTTTTTGCAAAGGGCAAAGTCACACACACCCATACACACGCGCACATATGTTCGTTGATATTTGATATGTGTGGCATGATTAATTTTGTAAGGGATGTTATTTGGATCTGCAAAGACCAAATTAATACCCAAATCCCAATTGTTTTATTCAAACATCACATCAGCAACTTTGGCGCAAGTCGATTTTTGCACTCTTGCAAACAATGTCTCCTGTTCATCCAAGCGTGAACACATACCACACAAAAATGGTACCAAAAGATTTGATATAAAACACTCTTTCATAAGACATATAAAAATGTAATATTCATCGATGATTTTTTTTTAAAATAACTAGCAAATTTCTAGGTGTAAACTTTTTTTTTTGACTCACACTGTATGTGAAAGCCCCATAAGACAATTACCCCCTGACGAATACAACCACCTAGCAAAATTGCTCCTGGAAACTTATCATCCATAAAATTACCCTCTGGCCAACTAAACCTTCTAGAGATTATCCCCTCCCCCTTCCCCCGGATTGATAACTACCCATCGTCACAATTTCCGTGGACCTGTGTCATAAATAATTACCATTATCCCTTGATAATCCATAAGGTAAATGCATATATGAATGTGCATGATTGCCATCCAACCGGCCTGAACTAATTATATGATATATATTTTGCATCCGATATACTACCTATTTCTTGTTGCTACCCTTACTAGTTCAAGTTCAAATTTAATTTTTCACATTCCATTACAAACATACCATTAGAAACATAAATAATTTGAACAATAGCAAATGTACACAAGGCCTAAAATAAAAACTTGTTGTATTGCCTTTGCGACCGACCCACAAATCTGAAAATCTACGGTCGGCATTTAAAAAAAAGAATTTTTTTAAATTAATGAATACAAAAATATGTATTTTGTTTGTTTAAATGGGATATAAATGCATAAAATCACATTAATCCAAAATTCTCACTCGTGCAAACCATGGATAATTATGAGGTGAAAACACATGTATTAAAGCATTAAAAACTGAGAAATGTCAGCCACATTCAAATCTGGAGAAAAAAAACGGCCCAAAGAGGGCGACAAAGAAAAAAGTTTTAAAAAAAAGTTAAAAGAAAATTCCGACCGACCGACCCATGTTTTGGCACCCAAAGGGCAATACAACAAGTATTTTTTTTAGGCCCAATATATTACAGTATAACGAAAATATGGAGGGAACCACATAGGCCATTTTCCTTTTAAAGGCAGAACCCTAACAAATATATGAATAGGTCAGTACACACACACACACATACGCACACACTATCGCACACATTTTGTGAAGACAATTACAGTTTGTAACTGTTTCTGTGTGCCACTAAAATAATACAAAGAACAACTTTGCATGAAACAAAAACAACTCCAAGCAAGGAATTTATCATCATATACTGAATAACTGCTCCGCCCGACAAGGCAGAAAAGTGGTCGTAACCACATTCAAGATAATAACATTGGAAAAAACAGATTTTTGAGTAACATATTTGTATAGAAGCAAACTTTATAAGGGTTAATATTTATTAAAAATATCTCCCATAAGCTTTCTTATAAGTACGTACGTATTTTACCAGGGAGTAATTGTCCTAGGGGGTAATTGTCTATAGTCCCGAGGATCATATTCCGGGGGTATTTGTTATTTGGGGTTGTTGTCTTTATACCACTGGCGTACTGGTGGGGGGCTTGGGGGGGGGGGGGGGGTGCCAGCCCCCCCCCCCCCAAATAAAATTGAACCATGACTTATTTTCAATTCCATATACAAGTGATGTATAAATATTCGTGATATCACATGATTTTCAACAAAATGCGCGTTTCTCCATTTCTGTTGCAAACTGACACATTCCCAAATAGCAGGCGCGCCGGAAGCAGTTTGGGATTGAGGGGGCAAACATTCCAGGGGGCTCACATTCCAGGGGCAGTGACGTAATGAGAAAAAAGGTTCGGAAGGGGGGGGGGGGCAGACAAAAAGTCTGCATCACCACCAGTCTTACACGTTACATGCAGGTCCCGCGGAACGTTTTTCAAAGTGGAGTATTATCGATCAGGTACAGCGTAAATTGGCGTGGGGTCCAGGGCATGAGCCTCGGCAGGGGGTCAAGGGGCTGAGCCCCCGGAAGCTCAGGGATTTTAGGTATTTAATTACGGTTAGATGAGCATCAAGGGACCCTCTGTAAGGCAATTGACGTGTTCCAAGGTGGGGGGAGACCCCCCGGAAGCTCAAGGGTTTGAGGTATTTAATTATGGTCAGATGAGCATCCAGGGGGCCGCATTAGGGCCCTTGGTGGGGTCCAGGGGGCAAAGTCCCGGAAGCTCAGGGGTTTGAGGCATTTAATAACGGTCAGATGAATGATCCAGGGGCCCGCCTTAGGGCCCTTGGTGGGGTCCAGGGGGCAGAGCCCCCGGAAGCTCAGGGGTTTTAGGTATTTAATTACGGTCAGATGAGCATCCAAGGGCCCGCCTTAGAGCCCTTGTTGGGGACCAGGGGGCAGAGCCCCTGGAAGCTCGGGGGTTTTAGGTATTTAATTACGGTCAGATGAGCATCCAGGGGCCCGCCTTAGGTCCCTGGGTGGGGTCCGGGGTCGGAGCCCTCGTAAGCTCTGGGGTTTTAAGCATTTAATTACGGTCAGATGAGCATTTTTTATACCTTATTTGTGACATTGGCAGGTCACTTATTTTTTTCCCCGTCTTTCTTTCTTTTTCTCTTTAACATACTTTTTCAAAAAGGGGGGGGGGGGGGGCTCGAGCCCAGCCACTTTGCAGACCATGACATAAAGGCTTCTAAATAAGCGTATTTTGCCTGACTGTAATTTGGGAATTTCTTATTTTCCAACAAACGCATAAAAAGGTATGACTTACAAAAAAAATGGAGAAAAAATGCCGGAAAATCATGTCACAACATCAACATTTTTAAATCACTTGTTTCGAATAAGAAATACATCACCCCCCCCCCCCATCAGTACGCCAGCGTTCAGGGGCTCATGTCTTCTCACCCCTATAACAAAAAAACGGACACGCTTTCCCATTCTCGCACAATTTGTCCACGATATGCGCGTATCGTTATTATAGAGACCTCCATTGATTAATACCGTATAGGTGGCATGCGCAATGTTTATGAAATTTAATTCCTGTGAACTTTCCTTTTCCTTTGAATGGAATTGTATATGTGATTTAATTAAAAATGTATTAAAAATACAAACCATGTTTACTCCTTTACTGTTTTGTTTTTTTTTGGGGGGGAGGGGGGGGGCAAAATTGCGTTTTGCCCCCCCCCCCCCCCCCCCCCCACTTCCGGCGCCTATGGCCGGGAAGAGCATATGTTGTTTTTTATAGTCACTAAGGGGCCGTGGCCACTAACAGTAACACTAGTAAAACAAATCCTTTCCAGAAGCAACTGTGACAAGCACTGCCGGGCGTTCCATACTTACATCATGTAACACTGCACATGTACCGTTAAGGAGCCCAGTGGGGAAATTGAATTCAGACAAGATTAAGAGTAGAGAACGGTACAACGAATCGTCTTCTTTCTCTAATTATTTAATGAAACGGCGAAGCTTCCGCGCTTCGGGGGGAGGGGGCAACTGAATTCAGACTAGGATTAAGAGTCGAGAACGGTACAACGAATCGTCTTTTTTCTCTAATAATTTAATGAAGTGTCAAAGCTTCCGCGCGGGGAAACTGAATTCAGACAAGAACACGATACAACGAATCGTCTTCTTTCTCTAATAATTTAATGAAACGTGAAAGCTTCCGCGCTTCGCGCGGGATGGGGGAATATGAAATTAGACAAGGATTAAGAGTAATAATTTATTGAAACGTCATAGCTTCCGCGCTTTGCGCGGGAGGGGCGAAACAATAATCAAGAGTCGAGAACGGCACAACGGATCGTCTTCTTCTCTTTTTATTTAATGAGGTGTCAAAGCTTCCGCGCTTTGCGCGGGAGGGGGTAACTGAATTCAGACAAGAACACGATACAACGAACCGTCTTCTTTCTCTAATAATTTAATGAAACGTGAAAGCTTCTGCGCTTCGCGCGGGATGGATTCAGACAAGGATTAAGAGTAATAATTTATTGGAACGTCGACCCCCCCCCCCCCCGGGAGGGGGTGGGGGGACTGGATTCAGACAAGGATTAAGAGTCGAACCGGTACAACGGATCGTCTTCTTTCTCTCATAAATAATTTAATAAGGTGTCAAAGCTTCCGCGCGGGAGGGGGGAAACTGAATTCAGACAACAACACAATACAACGAATCGCTTCTTTCTCTAATAATTTAATGAAACGGCAAAGCTTCGTCAAAATGTCAAAGCTTTCGCTCTTATCGCAGGATGGGCAAAAATGAATTCAGACAAGGATTAAGAGTAATAATTTATCGAAACGTCAATCTTCCGCGCTTTGCGCGGGAGGGGGTTGGTGGAACTGGATCAAGACAAGAATTAAGAGTCGAGAACGGTACAACGGATCGTCTTCTCTCTCTAATAATTTAATGAAGTGTCAAAGTTTCCGCGCTTTGCGCGGGAGGGGGGAAACTGAAAAATAACTTAGTTCCTGGTCCCGGGTTTATAGGGTTAAATTTGTAGACATTTGGACATTGGCATTAATATATTTGTCGGTAATTGGTTGCTCGTTTTGTCGGTAATCGGTGGCCTCTACACCCTCCCCACTCCCCCACTGAAAAAGATCTAGCGACGCCCCTGATAACGACACAGTTTATACACTCGAGATAATTTTTGCAAGTACTACTGATGAAGTACCGGACCACCGTCTTTCTCCAACTTCTAACCAATCAGAAGGCCTCATTTTTTTCTCCAGGAAGTGCAGGTGGACATTAATGCGCCAAATGTGGTTCTCAAATTGCGAAAGATCCCTACTCTTGGAAGGGGTAGGAGAAAGCAATTTTACGTCATATTACTCCAGGAAGTGCCTGAAAATGCGTCTAATTTGGTTCAAAAATTGCAAATGCTTCTTACTCTGGGAGTAAGAAGCAGACCCAGACCCACCCAGACCCACCCCGCTTGGTCGCTCCGCGAGTGGGGTGATGCAGATTTTTTTTGGTCAGCCCCCCCCCCCCAAACTTTTTTGCTCATTACGCCACTGCTTTATACGTCAAACAACATACATCAATATTTAGTGAATTTGTACATACACCATGTAAAAGGCCAACGAGCAATAGAAGATATTTGCTGTAACCAGGTGATCAAAAAACATTTTGTTGGACAAAATAATAAAAGGTTGGCGGTTTTAATATTTTAAGTCAGTTAACCCTAAAAAGGCCGGGCTATTTGAGGTCTTAGTACGGCCGGGGGGGGGGGGGGGCATTATGCCCCCCCCTTAAGATCTCGGCCGTGAAAAGGCCGATCTCCGCAAAAAATTTGCACGCATGTCAAGTGAAGTGTATAGAATAATATGATAATTTCAATTTTTTGAAAAATTCACTCATTTGCATATTTATGGTAATTTATGCAAATTAGGTCATACAATCACATTTTTACCCATAAATCATATATTATTCATATTTAAGCATTCTTTTTCACCACATATATTTATTAGATCATTTGGAATAATAATACGACAAAAAAATTTGGAAGAGCCAGCTTATTCCTTATGTTATCTCTTGTTTTGATAATTTCTTATGTATTTCATTGTTTTTTAACTTATGTATTTTGTTGTTTTTGTTGTTTTATTTCATTTCTTACTATAATTAACTATTTTTACCCCAAAACAACCACCTAAACTTTAAACAAGACTCAATAACCAATGTTTGATCTATTTTGGGGAAAAATGACATTTCCTTATGTTTTGTACACAAATCACAAAAATGAGCGATTTTCGGGCTGACATGCAAAAACAAAAGGTCACGTGACCTTATAACTGCAGGTCTGATTTTCACCAAAAAAAATTAAAGATGCGCAAGACTCGAAAGAAAAAAGTCAGCGAGCGGCGGGTCGCCATCAATATGTGTTCCCGAACAATCGGGAAAATCGTGGAGGGGGGGCCATAATGCCATAATGCCCCCCCCCCCCCCCCCAGTTTTTCAAAATAATGATAATAATTTTGTTCTTGAATTATCTATTGTAAATCTTTCAAGCACATAAAAAATTTGTTTTTCAGTATTGATTCAGAACACATTCGTTATCCGCCCTATGCTGGATATCCCACTCACAGTAAACAATAAAGTATCAGTAATTATGAATTTGATTAATCTGTATAATAACCATCAGAGCGTCGTTTCACGGGACCGTCGAGTAATTAGATCGCTGACGTCCCATTGAAACGTGTGTATTAAGATTGAGACGCGTTTCAATAAGATTTTGGTGAACATGTACTTATGACGGTTTCGTAAATCAATGCCTAGGTTCGCGGGTCTACTGGTGCGACCAAGGAACCGATAAAATCGAGTCCGTCGACCTTTGGGGCAACGACAGAATGGTTCATCTGGAGACATCGTCGATGAATCCTTGGGACCTAGCAGTAGTCGACGACAGTATAATATGGACGGATTATGGTGAACTTGGTATAACTTCAACCAACAGAAGCAGCGATTACAATTACTACTACCACAGCACTTTCGTAAATGCAAATGGCATACACGTGTATCGAGGTTTGTATCTGATTCGTATTTCGAACACACCGTCATGAGAGTGGCGTATCCAGGGGAATGTTGAATCTTAAGAACCCATATTATATTCAAATTTTAAATCCGCTTTTGTTCAAAATACGGTGCATATTAACTATAGTAATCCGAGGTCTAACTTTTCTCTTCGTTAAACGTGATCTCAGACCTGGGGTTGGGTTTAACTGAAATAGAGTAAAGGATGGACCGTTGATTGCAGAAAGAAAAACTAGAATCAACTGTTGACACTCTCCACTAAGGTGAAGTAAATGGGTATACGGTAGGAAGAATTTCTGCGTCTTATCATGGTAGCACGCTTAAAGCCGGGGTAATGATATGACACCAGAACCCTTCGGAAGTTAATTGATGGTAGGCCTAAATAATAAGTCTCTCTTAAATTTGCATAGGAATTCCATCATGAAAGCTTCTAAAATTATTTTGATTCAATATTATAATATAATTTCAAAAGTTTGGATAGAAAATTGCCTTTTGCTCCGTCGAGTTTTTTAATTTTTTTCCTGTCATCATAATTTGCATAATTTGCAGAAGAAATGCCAACAACAACGGAAGTTTACAACCCTACAACTGACCAAGCTAATCCAGGTGAGTCATAACAATATAGTGGGGGCATTGTGGTTAATTGGTGAAGGCTCTTGACTCTCATAAGAGAGTTCCCGGGTTCGATCCTTCATATTTCCCTCTCGATCCATTTGTATTTAATAAGTCGGGTAATACTAATTACATGGTCGGTAGGATGAGCGGTAATGTAATTGCTGTAAAAACCTTGGGTAATAAGACCGAATCATTATTGCAATCGTAATCATTAACATTATCCTTATTATAATTAATACTATTATCATCAATATTAAAATGATTGTTGATGTTTTTATCATTTTATTAAGATACCTTTCTCACGATTAATGTACTCTTTTTCACGAAGCCACCCTTAGGTTGAAGACATTCAGCTTCATGTTATACTTCGTTCTAGCTCCACTAAATACAGATTGAAAGTAAAAACTTAATTGAACTGGATGATACTAAGGTAATTTTTAAGAATTACAGGACATCCATTTCTCGTGTTTGGTTGCAAATTATAAGTCTTCTTCTAAAGTTATAATTAAATTAAAATGTATTAGGAACTATCAGAATTCTGAACATTATAACAAATTGTTTCGGATTATCAATGTCGGACAAAATGAAATATAATTAAGAAGAATCCTTGGAAATTCATATCGTATTTTGATTTCGTTTTTATCCCATACAGTCGCAATATCATGAAAGCAATACATATAATATTTTGTCTGTCTTCTTTAGCACCAAAATAAATCCTTTGGTCTCAGTTGACTCTTTTTTTCCCCAAAGAAGAGATTTAGCTTCATGTTATACTTCGTCCTAGCTCAACCAAATATTGAAATGAAGTCAAACATAATTAAACTAAATGATAATTATTTGCATTGATCTGAATCGATTTGAAGTACAGCACATCTTTCTTTGGAATGTGATTGAATATCAGAAGTCTTCTTCTGAAATTATAGGATTATAGTTGTTTTGTTGTCGGTAAGGTTTTGTAAAACATTTATCTAAGCTGATTTTTTTTTAATTCTCCATGAGAACATGGTGAATGAGATTGAGTTCTGGTAAAGGTGAAATGTAATGTTCGAGATCATATTTCCACTACAATTTAAGAAATATACCACAGAAGAAATGTCCATGAAAATAGAATTAAGAATACAAGCTCGGCAATAATCTTTCTCATTATGATATAGATCTTTTGTAGGCCATCAAACACTTTTCGTCAAATGTCTTTAGTTTTAGATGATGACTTGGAAAATACTAGCAACACTAAGCTGTTGTGACCCAGCACCAACTTATGTATACATTTTGCATTTTTACTTATGAAATGTAATAATATACAACAATATTGTTAGAGAATTTAAAAACAAATTAAAACAATCTTTTGTGCACGGTCAAACGTGTACAAAATAAAACAGTGCAACACTGTCCCCTGCGTGTTTCGATTGTGTGCGTTGCCGCTGCGCGCATATAATGCGAAGGCAACTTGAATATAATCGATTGGGATCGACTCCTAATATTAGGCGCCATGCATGAGGCTGCAAATACCCTCAATTGTATATAACCAATATTGCATACATTTCGTTGTTCGATTTAACATATATTCAAATCGTGCCATTATTATTTCAACCTCAGCCTGCGGCCTCGGTGAAGTATAACATTACTCTGAAAATTCTAAATTTATCGGTTCATTTATTTTGTTACATGAACGCCGGAGCATGCAATATTCGTATAATAATATTTCATCTCAGTAATCAGGGTGTGAAATATATGCCACTCTCCACCAAGGTGTGGTAAATGGACACCTGGTAGGAATCTATTCATTGGGTGCTTTGACCGCCGTAGGGCAGCTGGGCTAAAGCCTGGACAATAATAGTACTTTACAGGCGACTTGAGTAAGCCCTGTAATGGATAAGCGCCCAATATAAATGTAGCTAGTAGTAATAGTAGTACATAATAATCTAAATATACTAGAGTTTGATGCCATGTTAAATATATATTCGAATTGGATGGATTTCGCAGTTAGAATATTATTGATGAATAGATAATGAAGTAAAATTAACTGACCTTAGTTTCAATTCTCCCTCCGCCTCAACTTACCTACTTATCCTTAACCATTTGTATGTATCCTCTATTTCACTTATATTAAAGATTCCACAACTAGCCCGATCCTAACTGAAGCACCTAGTACTGGTTAGTCTCTGTAAATTTACTTGTACCATGACTTCCTTTTACTATAATTGTCTAGATTGTTGCGTCATGTTTTTTTTATCTTGTTGATATAAGAATCCAAGTGTTTTGCACGACATAACTTTCTTTATCCTCCAATTGTCATCCATAAATGAATATTCTCTAAATGTCTTATTCAATCCGTACAACAAGAGATTTTTGGATGAAATCTATGGATAAAAGACTTATGTTGTCAGGAACCATTTCAAGGATCGCCCATTGATGTAGACACTTTAAAATGTCGAAAGTGGCATCTGACTGAAATATTGTCCAAAGCCTCAATCCGTCATGAACGTGGTTCAGAATAAAAGGCCTACTGTAGTAAGTATAGATCAAAAGTTTAAATGAAAAATCCCTTTTGCCCGGTCAGGTTTCATTTTTTCCTGTCATTATACGTTGCAGAAGAAATGCCAACAACCACAGAAGTTTACAACCCTACAACTGACCAAGCTAATCCGGGTGAGTCATAACAATATAGTGGGGGCATTGTGGTATATTGGTGAAGGCTCTTGACTCTCATACGAGAGTTCCCGCATTCGATCCTCGTTCGTTGGTTACATCCTTAGATCTAGCGTTTTGCCATTTGATTTCCCTCTCGATCCATGTGTATTTGAAGGATACCTACAACTGCTGGGGTACATCGGGTAATACTAATCACATGGTCCGTAGGAAGAGCGGTTTTGTAATTGATGTGGTATAGCCTTGGTAAATAAGACCAAATCATTATTGCCATCGTTATTATTAACATTATCATTATTATAATTATTATTATTGTCATCGTTATCATTATAGCTGTTGTTGCTGTTATCATTTCATTAAGTGCTATTTTGATATCTTTCTCACCGTAAGGTTTATGTTGAAGAGATTCAGCTTCGTGTTATACTTCATTCTAGCTCAACTAAAGACTGAAATGAAGTAAAACATTAATTGAAGTGGATGATACTAAGTTCATTTTTGAATTACAGGACATCCATTTCTCGTATTTGGTTGAAAACTATAAGACTTCTTCTAGAATTATAATTAAATTAAAATGTATGATGTTTCGGATTTTCAATTTTCGGATAAAATAGAGTAGAATTAAGAACAATCCCTGGAAGTCCCTAACGTATTTTGATTTCGTTTTTATCCCATACAGCCGCAATACCATAAAAGCAATATATATAATATTTTCTCTGTCTTCTTGTGCACCAGAATATATCCTTTGGTCTCAGTTGACTATTTTTTCCCCCAAAGAAGATGTTCAGCTTCATGTTATACTTCGTTCTAGCTCAACCAAATATTGAAATGATGTCGAACTTAATTAAACTAAATAATAATAATTTGCATTGCTCTGAATCGATTTGAAGTGCAGCACATCTATATTTGTAATTTGTTTGAATATTAGAAGTCTTCTTCTGAAATTATAGAATTATAGTTGTTTTGTTGTCGGTAAGGTTTTGGCAAACATCTATCTAAGCTGAGGTTTTTTTAATTGAAAATGAAAATAGATAAAGTCTTGAGCAGAGCCTAACTCAATCTCAGGTTATGTCAGATAAAGCACGAGCAGTACAATACAGGGTCTATTGTCTACACTCTCATTATAGGCTCCTTGCTCAGACCCTCTGCCATGCGTTCCGTCAAGGTTTTGTGCTTGCAAGCTACTCAATGCACACGCGGCGTCAAATTAGTGACGCAGGACTGCGTTAGAGAGAGGTTAGGTATTTAACGCACCATGTGAGAGTGACATCGCACTGAAAGTGAATTGCAAAATGAGCAGCACAAAACAATCGGTTGAATAATCGTGATAAAGTGGACCCCTTGCCTTCACAGGTTTCATTAGCACTGTTCATTAAATCTTTACTGGAAATCACACCATTCAGCAGACAAATAATTGTGTACAACTATTCTAACATTAAAAATACCAATTACCTATTTATTGTTTTTTATCACATGAACTAAACACTACTTTACTTTGGATTCACCTACAATTCATTTTTGTATTTCCATTCCGGAGAGAAAAAATGAAGAAACACATAATACATAAAATATGAATGTTGAAGATTTGAGAAAAAAGTGATATGTGATTAACGCATTCAAAATGCAACTTCGCCATGTTAGGTCCATACATTGCAAGAACACTTAGTTCATAGTTTCTATCTATCTATCTATCTATCAGGCTATAGTTCATCCAGACGTTGGACAAAGCCCTCCTCATGAAATTTCCATTCTCTTCTGTCTCTAGCTGTCCTAGTCCAAGCGGCCGTTCCCATGTATGATGTTAGGTCATCTCTCCATCTTCTCTTCTGCCGTCCTCTTCTTCTCTTTCCCACCCTTGGTTGCCATTGTGTTAAACGATTTGTCCATCTATTGTTCATAGTTTGATTGTGGGCAAATATCCATTCGATATCTTCTCGCAGAGTCAGACCTGACTTGTGACAGCGTGTCAATGACGCTCATTATGGACAGATCCCTTCTCGAGATCAGCGACGACGCTCGCGATGTCCATTTCGAAGACGAGTCTTGTGTTGGATACGACCACGACAGTCAGCATGTTGCGATCACCACCATGTACGATAGATGTGGTACTACGCAAGAGGTATGGTCAAGAAGTCTATATATATTTACCATTGATACATCACAAAAATACTACTTGATGAGTTTCCAATTACTTTCATGAATCGCTGTTCCATTTTTCAGTGGTCGTGTTAATTATCTATATTTACGAGTGCTCGTAGAAGATTATTTTCCATTGGTAATAGACGTATATTTTTAATTATATTCCACATACTAAGAATCTTGCTCTACGATTGGTCAAAAATAAATCACGTGATGAAAGATAGTTCGCCCATCATTGATGGGAAAAGAAAAGTTCGTTACACTGTGTAGATAATCTTCAGTGAAAGTGCGTTGCACTGTGTATATCGTAGTACTATCTACACAGTGCAACGCACTTTAATTGTATATGTTGCGTATTGTTCTCCTCTTTAAGCGCTTTTAGTGTTAGTACGCGAACTATGGTCACACTACCATACTGTATGTACTGTACAATACGTATCGTACACCGTTTGCTAGCTGTTAATTGATCACTTGTTGCTCTAAAATGACGGAAGAAGTGAAATGTTTCCGATGTGGAATATAAACCAAAAAAAATCACCTTTTGGTTTCAGGCGATGGCAAACTATCACTTCCTCGGCGATCTGAATGTATACGCTATCTTTCCTCAGCTTCGCTTCGTAAAGATAGCTACATCCAGATCGCCTCGGAAGTGATAGTTTGTCCCATCACCTTCACCAACGGTAATTATTAGGGTAGTATCGTCTAGAGGATCACAATTCTAACATCTGTATCATTATGATAGTGGCTAGATGAATTACACTACGTGGTTATGATCATAGATTTGGGGAAAACCATCTTTTTTAGATGCATCTATTTGGGTCCAAGACCCAGGTTGAAATTATTTCAAAAACATATTGAAGCTGTCTGTCAAGCCAAAATATTTTATTTCCTTTTCTTTTAAACACGATATTCTCAGCCCAAAGGCCCAAATTTTCAGAGGCGATTTATACGTAAAGCCTGGAATAGACCACCGATGTATGGGTGGCAATAAAGGCCAAAGACGAACAAAAAGTTATATTCTTTGTCTTTATTCGTACTCTATTGATAATTCAATTGTTAATTCAAATTGTTCACCCTTTTGACAGACCATAGTAAATCAGAGGTTTACATTATTGTTGAGATTTTATATCACTTTCGGCCTTGTAGAAGTGTAGTAGTCTTCTAGATAAAGTCAGTGGATTGTGGACCACAAGGTACAGGTGAGAGTCCCCGCCATAGCACTAATGTCTTATGGAAAACACCTTTAATCTACATTTGCTACTCTCCAGTTAGATTACCCGGTACGAAGAAACAATTTATTCATATGTTGTTATCATGATTATTGTCAACAATGATAACATTATCATCATCGGTAGAACAGCTCAAACTGTACACTTTTACTTGTTTATCTCCATCATAACAGTTTCTCTATTAACATCTTCCTTTAATGTGCCCTCGCCCCCCCCCCCCCCCCCCATCAATACCCGCAGCAAGACGACAACTACATAATATTTACCAACATGGTGACGTATTACAAGCCTCGCCCTGAAAATGGAACTAATGAGCTCATTACCAGAGAACACTATCTTCATATCCCTGTTACTTGCTACCTAGAGAGGACACAGGTGTTGGAAGAGTCTTTCTTGCCTGAAGAAAACCTTTATGTCTCCGAAAAGGTGAGGATTCAATTACTTTGTAGCTTAGGTAAAGCTAATTCTAATACAAGCAACGTTCTACGTAAACTTTGTGGAGATGTCGTAAAATAGTAGTTCATTCACTTGGCTATAAATCCAAGGGTTGAGGGTTCTAATCCCAGCTCGGCACTAATGTCGTTCGGCAAGAATAGTGTAATCATGTTCCAGAGCCAGGTGCACGACAGCGTGAGGACATTTGCGCTAAATAGAATTACCGAAGTGTGACGTCATACTGGCCAAGTTGTAAAGGTTGCTGGTTCCAAACAATTGTTGTGCTAAACGATAGTCTAGTGATCGCACCAGCCGCAAACACTGAATTCGTCCTTACTCCATCCCGTTGCTTGAATGATTTTGCGGTTAACCTCATGTGCAGCCTATGTTGTTTAGAACCAGTCACTAAGAAGACACCGATATTTTGTTTATTATTACTATGATTATTATCACTTTTATACTATCAATATTATTATTGTCAATATTATCATTATTATTATTTCGACTCTTGCCGAGTGCTTACATACTTGAACGAGCTTTGAAGGCCACATCAATTTTGTCACTTTAGATCTAGGTTTAATAAATGGATATTAAATACTGGGGTAATAATAACTGTATTGACCGTAAAAATAGCATTGGACCATATGCAAATAAAACCACTTTATTATTCATTATCAACCTTTCATTGAGGGTTGAGTTTTGATAAAGTTTGGAAATAAATTGCGAATTCTCATGCATGTCACATGATAATTGTTATTGTAGTATTTATTTCATATTTATAATTATGTTAGTTTATATGACTCGATCAAACTTTGGTGGTAAATTGTTGTGTCCCAATTAGCAATTATTTCTGTCTTAGACCCCGTTTACAGTGAGAAAATTGCGGGGCCGGGCCAGGCCGCGCAATTGGCCGCGCATTTGGTGCGTTAACAATGATAAAATGCGGGGCCAGGCCGCGGCCCGGCCCCGCGTGCGTTTACAGTGAGAAATTGCGGGGCCAGGCCGCGGCCTGGCCGCGGCCGAGACTACCTCCAGAGCAGGGCCAAATGCGCGGCCAGTTTGGCCTCGCAATTGGCCTTTTGCCCTGTTACAGTGCGAGGCCAGGCCGTGGCCTGGCCCGGCCTTTTGCTCACTGTAACAGGGGTCTTAGACACACATATAATTTGAAATATCTCTCTCTCTCTCTCAAATGTGTACTCATTTTCTAGAAAGGGTATGGTGATTTCTCGCTAAACCTAGACCGGTATACAAACTCAGGCTTCTACCAACCTACCAACGATTCCGGCGAAGTTACGCTCGGCACACCGCTATACTTCGGCGTCCGCCTGACGTCCGTCACGAACCTCACGCTTCTCATCGAGTCGTGCTGGGCAACGAGCTCGCCGGACCCAGGGGACGATCACCGCTATAATATCATCGAGAAAGGGTGGATTATTTTTTGTCTACATTTGCTTAATCAGTTTTTTATCTGACCCTGTTGATTCTTGGTTGAAATATACCGATTGAGGCTGAGCTTTTTTTCCAGCCTTTCTTGTGTTTGTTTTGTTGTTATTGTTTTTTTTGTTTTGTTTTTGGAGGATGGGGGGTCGCAGACTCTTGTATTTCATCCACTAAGTAAGAGCAGTGTACCTCCTCTCATGAATGGACACACACTGTGCCATTCCTAAGGGGTGGACTAACTATGGGTGCCTAGGGAGCTGCCCATTTACGGGCCGCTCGATATGATGCATTGAGGGCCGGTCGATTTGTGCTCTAATGGCCGGTTGATATCTAACCTAGAGGTTCGGTAAGAGGGTTCGCATCGAAACTCTCGACCGCATTCCAGTCCTAGTCCGCCAATGCATTAGCCTAACGTTCCAAAATGCACGACGTATATCACTATAAAAGCCAATTTATTTCGATACATGTATTTGTGTTTTGCAGATGTGCCGTGGACAGCACAACAGTCATCTACAATTGGGCCTCCCCAACTTTCAAAGGATTCAGTATCGATGCTTTCACCTTCATTGGCGATAACGACGAGGTGAGTGTCGACAATGGTCCTTTGTACCCCTCGTATCCGTTGCACCTGATGTGTCATTAGGGACTTTTAGATTTGCACGACAAGAACGTAGACTGCTACGTGGACATCCTTTTAAGGCAATGTGACATCCTTTTAAGGCACTAGCAGTGCCCGGCAGTGTGCCGTCCACGTTCTCGTCGTGCAAATCTAACAGTCTCGATTTTACTGACGTAGTACTGTGTTAGTGATTATAATGGCCCTGATGCGGCATGTGCGAGTGACAAATGTTGATTCTGAAATCAACGGTAAGCTTAACTTTAGAATACCCCCACCAGTACGGTTTACGTACATAAACGTCGAAGACCTAGGGTTAGAGTTAGGGTTAGGGTTAGGAATAGGATTCCTAATACGAAAATCCAATTGATCTCAATAGGTTTTTAACAGGTTTTAATGGGACTTTAATAGGATTTCAGTTGGTTTCAAGTGGTCCAGATTGGCCCTGTTGGACCAATTGGCCTAGGCCCCATTAGACTTTAATGGGACCTCAATTGGTTTCAATTGGACCAATTTGGATCTATTTTGGAACCTCAATTGGTCCAATTGAAACCAATTGAAAACCTTTTAAAGTATAATGGGGCCGATTGGTCCAAATGAAATCCCATTAAAGTCTAATGGGGCCAAGTGGTCAAATTGAAACCAAATGAAATCCCGATTAGAGTCAAATAGGGCCAATTGGACCAAAAGAAACCAACAGGACCGATAGAAATCAATAGGACCAATAAGACCAATATAACTCAATGGGACCTATAGAAACCACTAGGACCACTATAAACCAATAGGACCAATAGAAACCGATAGAACCAATAAGACCAATATATCCCAATGGGACCAATAGAAACCAATAGGACCAATAGAAACCAATAGGTCCAATAGAAACCAATACAAACCAAACGGATCTATGTATCTCATGCATATGCATTATTACTTTACACGTGTCACAGAAAAAGACATTTATCATGACTTGTTAAGCAAATTATGACAATGCACATCCATTTTGTGATTTGTATTTTCCTTCGGGAATTATTGACCAATAGATTATTTGTCTGATCATGTTACAAATACATTCACGTTTTAGCAATAGATATATTGATTATATGATTACTAAACAAGAAACAATGTATGTACGAGCCAACATTTTTACTAAAGTTAATCTTAAATTCACTTCAAATAATCTTTGTGATGGGGTTAATGCAAATGAAATTCGAATATACCTCTTGGTGGACACTTGCTAATATCGATTATGAAGTATCAGTTTATCACTGATTCTTCTACCCGGGTCGATTGACCAATATAAGCCTAGTAATGATATGTGATGGCGATCGATTACCGGGGACCGATTGCCCGTTTGTTTCAATGTGGACCAATTGCCAGTTGGTTTCAATATTAACCAATTGCCAATTGGTTTCAATAGGTACCCATTGTTTCACTTTCCATGTACTTTGAATTGCCAATTGGGATTCAATGGGTACATGAAATGGGGATTCAATTGGATTTTCGTTTTGGGTTAGGTTTAGTGCTACCTAAGAAACTTAAGTCTTCAGATTTAGCTTCATTGATGAAGCGTTGTGTAACCTACGAACGTCTGGTGGGGTTTTATAAAGTTGCTCCGAACGGTGCAAACAATTAGTGCAGCGGAACCATGGGCTACTTTACTTAACAACAGCCTCGATTAATAAGCACAGTAGCGCAGGTAATAACGCAATCGATGTGACAACTCATAGGCAGTTGGGGCTTTACTCTATGATCTACTGACGTAGGAATGCGTCAGGAACTGGAATAGTCTTTCATACGCCGATTGGGAAAGTCACCACACAATTACTGAATGCAAAATCATGGTGCAAAAAAATATTGACTTGAAATACCGTTGCATGCTAAAAATTCCTTCAGGTTCTTGAGTAATATGTCGAAATTAAGTATTAATTGTGCAATGGAAAATAGGTTTTTGTTTTACTGGTATCAGTTTTTCTGTGTTATTAACTCGGAGACTCAGGGGAGGAGGGCAATGATAAGGTTTATCATAATTATGATGGTTTAATTTCTCTCAAGTGTGTATGTGCTAAGTGCTTGGTGGGGTTACAATTCGCACAGTACCGTATCGAGTTCTTACCATTATGTAAGAGCGCGTTCTCGAGGGTATAATTATAGAAGCAACATAGCTGGTTACCATGGTAAAAAAATTCTGGAAATTCTACTTGATCAAGGTGATAATGATCTAGTAGATAGATCTGTATTGACATATTTTTGTTTAACCATTTTGGCGTAGACATTGCAATAGTCTCAATAATGGGCCGACCGCATCTTAAAATCACACAACACAACATTCCGGTGCATGGTTCCAAGTTCGAGTGAGGTATTTCTGCATGAAAATTAACCGTCCGGATGGTACGGGGAATCCTGTAATAAGATTAAATTTTTCAACCGTCCCCATACGCATTCACGAAGAGGCGGTCATTGGAACAGCACGTAGCTCAAAGTAACCGGGGACCTGTAAATATATTGCATGTCTCTGGTGGAACAATATCCCATACAAGAGGCTGATACTTCAGTCACACCGATAAACCATCTTTAAACCGACTCCAAAACCGACTGATTCTTGACCATATAGGAGTAATTTAATATTTTCGTTCGGTCTGTAGTTGGTCCGGTGTCAGTCTTGTCGGTGTAACTTTTAAGGTATAAAGCTTTCGGTTGAGTAGGCCTACTGCATGATAAACAATCCTAGACGTAATGCAAGCCTTAAAACCACCGCAAAAACTATAAGATCATCGTAGTCTTATAGAAGGAAAAAAATGAAAAAAACAAAACCGAAACAAAAAACGACAACAAAAATACTCCAAAACCACCGCATACTCTATATAAGATTCTCCTGTGATCACATTTTTAAAGAAATGGCAATCATATTGGATATTGCAATCTAATTAGACACCATCTTCCTTGATATAGGTTCTAAATAATGATAGAATACTGACAAATCAGAATTCTAGTGCACTCAAATCTTGTAGTTAGAATAAAAGCCGAATCAACTTCAAATCGTAGACAATCCTATTTCTGACGTCACTGCGATACTGAGCCGATTTAGCTGGTC
Source organism: Strongylocentrotus droebachiensis (assembly GCA_035222895.1). NCBI lineage: Eukaryota > Metazoa > Echinodermata > Echinoidea > Camarodonta > Strongylocentrotidae > Strongylocentrotus > Strongylocentrotus droebachiensis. The sequence continues at coordinate 297,940 of JAVYIG010000138.1, read as the reverse complement.
CCTTCCCAAGAAGTCTTGAAATCCTTTGAAATTTAGATTTTATTAATCAAATGACTTTTCAGATCATATTCCATGAAATGATTTACAAGAAAATTCATATCAAATGCTATTTCGAGGGAGTGTCGTGGCCGAGTGTATTAAGTCGCTTGACTGGAGATGTGAAGGTCGATGGTTCCAATCCCGACACAGCACTAATATCATTTGGCAAGATATTAACCTGCACTTGCTACTCTCCACCCAGGTGTTAAATGGGTACCCGGTAGGATGCGACCATCATTGTAACGCCTGGCTTGATTGCTCCCCAGGAAGTGGAGATAGTGCACAAAGTGTGTGCGCGCAAGCCTTTAATCCAATGAGCGGGGTAATAGTTTATCTGTATAGCGCTTGGAGACATTGTGTAGAGTTCGGTGGGCTCTACATTCGAAGTGCGGGACTTTATTGTGAATTACGACAACTTATGATTAGCGTTAAACCATCTGTTATGTCATAAAGATGCTTTGAATTTAATTTTCACCCTTTAAAGCCCCACTGTCCTACTTGTAGCTACTTGCTCCCTCTATATATAAAACTTCTCCAATCGGTGCATGTTGGTCCCCCATGATCCTCTATTTCTTATGTTAACTGAGAACTGAGTTGATGAGATAGCCACATGTCAGTGACCTCGCTGTGTGGTCTAATCCCTCCTAGCCACCCTAGTGTTGATAAGCTTTAACTTACTCTTCTTTCTCGAAACAGGTTTACGTCCACTGCTCAATCCTGATCTGTGACAACAACGACTCGGGCTCCCGCTGCGCTCAGGGGTGCGTAGCACGATCTCGTCGCAGTCTGAAGAATACAGGCTTCCAGTCCAAACTCCACACCATCACGAACGGACCGCTCTCCGATGCCTCCCGCACCCAAAGGGCTATGTTGCTTGATAGCGTTTATGATGTGTAATGATTCGCTTCGGCATGATCAGTTGACGCAGGTTTTTCGGTCAAATGTGTGGAGGAATCTGCTTTGACTGATTATATATCCCCTTCTTCAGTTATCGATCCCCTATTTCAATTCATTATTTCTTCTTCTTTTTGCCCGTAAAACTTAGATTTTGTGTGATAGCCAAACAAAAGTATATAAGAAACCTTTGATTAGAAATACGAAGCTTAAAATCAATGCGTATATACCTCTTTGAGTATGTGTTCTATGCTTTCCCTTAAATTTCTAGACAGATCTTCTTAAACTTAGTTTTAACTTCTTTTTTCTTTTTTCATTTAATATTCGTAATGTTTAACTCACGTATTCAGTTGCGTTTTGTTCTATTGTCTATTTTAATAATGGCACAATCTCTCTACATTGTTGCTCCTCATCACAGAAGAAAAATAATTCATTTGCTCTTTTTGTTGGTATTAGTAGTGCGTAGGACTATAAATGTCACAATTTTGTTCTTTCTTGTTTTGTTTTGCTTCTGTTAAGTATAACTCGATCGCAAGACTTTCGAGAAATTAACTCAATATCGCCTTTCGAGATCACGTTCAGATATTTGAATAACGTCATTGTGATGTTCGCACACTCTAAGGTGATGCACAGGGCTATTGAAATCGCTCTAGGTTGATTTCTCGAAAGTCTTTGCGCTCGTGTTGCATGTAGATCTTTCAGATAGGCTATAGAGATTGAAGGTAAAATGATTCGCCTTTTGATATGTGTTTACTTCGGTGCAATACGATGGGTTCTATTTTTCTCACCATTATCTGACGTCAAGTCTATCTTTTTCCGTCAACTTTCATTGGAATCGAAAAGAAAATAAATATGTTAAAATGTATGTAATGTATTTAAAGATTATTCAATAAGAAAGATGTCTTCCATTCTTCAAGTGATTAAATGTATCTTATAATTATGTCTCGTTGGGCTCGTTTCTTAAACATGCTCTCACCATATTACTGGTGTGTACTTCATTATCATTTTAGTCAACATTGAAGTATTCTTGTCGAGAAAACCTTAATTTGTATTGCTGTGCCTCCAGTACCAGAGGTGACAACTTTAGCATCATATTTTTGGCTATTGATCTGTTCATCAACTGCTTTTATCTCCACACTATTTGCTAATGTTACCTAACTTGTAGCCATGGTTAAACATTTTCCCACATGAATTGAAAACCTACACTGATTTTTGGATTGGCAATCTCTTCATACCGTACTATTGTTTAACCGACTGAATGACGTAAAATAACAGCTATCGTGCAATAAGTCATCATTTATATCTCAGACTGAATTCATGTATACGTTTTGTCACACAATACATAATGGGTACGGAATGGAGAACTATATTATTTGTGCTTTCGTCATCAGGGGGCTACTCTATCTAAAGCAGAGGAGTGGAAATGCATTGTTTTTTTATGATCATATTAGCGAGCACTTCGTTAAGAGTTGAATCCAACCCGAATTAGAAAGGAATCTCCTCCAATGTAGAGAATTAAAGTACTCCATTGAATTCAACTACTCTTAACTGTGGATTTTCACTCCTGTATCTAGAGAGCAGGTTAGGTCATGATTGATGTAGCCCCCTTTCAAGAACGAGACCTTCTTGTTAAGAGATGGGATTGTTTTCGTTTGATTAGCTATATTTTCTTAATTATTTCACTTATTTCTAAAGGAAATGTATTCACTCCTTATTTTACTTAGGCCTATACCATGAATATTTTATTCATTACTTCACATTCCTTATCTTATTAAGCTACTTTTAACCACCTTTCTTCAATTTTTCTCTTGAAATATGTACTAAGGCATAGTTGTTGGTTAATTAAAGAATGTTCTACCTAAATCTGTTGTATGTGTCTGTATTAATGTGTGTACTTGAAGCAGACCTATCTCCCCCTTATTCCCTCTCTCTCTCTCTCTCTCTTTCTTTCTCTTTCTCTCTCTCGCTCTCTCTCTCGCTTTCTCTCTCTCTTAATCCTTCAATATGTAATATACATGTATATGTATGTTTAGGTATGATAAGCTTCATCAGACTACCGGTATTCACTTGTATGGTTCGTTCGCTGGACAGAAGAAAGACGGACAGAAGAAAGACGGACGGAGACAGATAGAACAGGCAGTGTCCAATTTTGTGACGTTCTCATTCACGGCTCATTCGATCGTTTATCATCGTCAGTGACCTTAATTCAACCAGCCAATAATCTTCTATATTTACTAGATGCTTCCAAGCTCTAGAACAGACTTCTTCCTCAATTCAAATCATCACCAACAGGTGAACAAATTTAAACAGTTTTTGAAGACATATCTATTCTAAAACTATACGCATTCACTAAACTCACACTGTCTCTGCTTGGATGGCATCTCAAAGTGCTATAGAGGCGCTATATTAATTGCAACTATTTGTATTATTATTAAAGGAAACTCAGTTGTTTGATTTAAAATTACCTCTAAACCATCCACAAAATAAGCTTGGTGAAAAATAAAACGTTTTTAATTGAAATCTGGTGTAATTTGTATTTACTTACTACATATATGTCATCTGTTTACTCAACACTATATTAAGATATATAAAAGTATCGATGTATAAATTTGAAGTGCATTATTTCATATACCGAGTGTTCCACACATTTAAAACACCGGGAAATAAACTCAACTTTAATATAAAAAATAACAATACATTTTCAATTGAAATGGACATATAAACAGTACACACTCTGGGTAATTTCACAGTAACAGAATGATGCAAAACACTTATTTCCTCAACACCAAAATCTGCTGAAATAAAAGGTTACTAACGATAACAGTTTATGATTACATAGCCATTGGCTGATTAATCCGTGAAAGATTTCATCTTCCCAGCTGACATATTTGAAAAATTATAATAATTAATATCTGTGGTAATAGATTGACACGAATATGTCTTTCTATAAATACACATAATAATCATCTTAACAAATATATTTCTCTTTATTGATAAATAATTTTTACTTTTCAAATCGACAGTTCATTTGAAGGAGTGTTCAGCAACAATGTGAGGACACAGCAGTCGAATATAGGCAATTCTAAATGTATAGTCCTACTTTGAAAATATGGATTTACATTACATCTAATAACAAAGGTTGCCAAAGTATTTTTGCAATCAAAACAGGGTAAAAATATACAAACTCAATTTCTCATGCCATAAGAATAGTATCAAAACATACTTTGTTTTATAAATGCAAGAACTAAATGATCAAATAAAAAACACTCGACTGAAAAGGTTTTTTTTTTTTAAATCAAAATAAGGAAAATCACCTTGTGCCCCACCAATTGAAATGGATGAACATGACAATGACTTATTACACAATCCACACAAGATTTCTTTAGGCATTACAATATAGTTGATTTCCTAAGTGTATTCAATCAAAACAATACCTACCTAAAAACAGCACGAAAGAAAATCTGATTCTTTAAAACTGATCTATTTCTAAAGAATATGATTTGAAAGTAATCAAGTCTCCACATTACCTTCATTGATTGTACATTCAAATAATGTCAATCTTTCTATAAAATGTGAGATAACAAAAATATTGCACTAAAAATATGATAAGCATGCTTTCTCTCACAGATAGTTTAGCCTATTTACTGAATAAAAAAGGCAAATTTTACAAAAGTAGCTTTTAAACTACATTTATATAAAAATTTCAGTTAAGAAATGGAATTCCACATTCCTGATTCGCCTCACTCGCTAGATAATGTGTACCGTAATGTAATTTGAATGCAGCATGAGTTGGCTACCTGACATTGTGATTTAATTTGATTTAAATTCAATAACGAACAGACAAAAGAAATGAAAGTGGAAATTGTGTACATTCAAGTAATATTGTTATAAAAAGTCATCATTGTCATCATTAAAAGAGTGTCGTTGTTAATAAACACAATATCACAAGACACTCATTCTGATATAAGGAAGAGGTTTCTAAAAATGTCAACCTAATGACGGAAATGGCTCAGAACAAAACTAAAGACAGCAATGGTTTGTAGTATGTAGTTTCAGTTATTGAGATACATATAGGTCTACATCTCTTGAATATATTGTCTGAAGCCACAATGGCATTTAACCCTGTGTTAAATGATACATGTTAAGGCCCTTATGGCTTCAAACAGACTATAATATTATACATGCAAAAACTATTTGAAATGTGAACTGTGTCTTCATTACAACACTACAATGAAATTGGTGCAAAAATTCTTATTTGCTTCTTTATTTCAAGAAGGATAGCACTCCTTCATTGTGTATGAACATGATGTTACAATGTACATATTTTAATTGACCTTTGATGAGTGTGGCAATTATAAAAAACAGAGGTCAGAGGTTATCTGAGGTCATATGTAATGGTAACTATAGGCATCGTGATCGAATACTACCTAAGAGGTGCTACAATGTTATCAGGTATATGTATATAGATCCAATAAAACATCATCAGTGCTTAAAAGGCATTACCAGGGTATATAACATTGTACAAAATGTAAACATATATATGTACATATACTTCACATGAATTGCATATAGGTGATGTACAGTCGGTCAATCAAATACACATAATTATATTTAAGTATTTAATAGCACCACGTGGGGAATCGTATTTCCCCTACAGTGGAAGGACCAAAGCAGTTGCCTTAATTTTATATCATACATAATTCCCCTCTCTTTGACCTACAAGAAAAATCACAATACAAGAAAAGTAGATTAGAAAGTAAACGTAGTAATCACACAATATCATTTAGATACATGGATCTACAGGTATGAATTTCCACGACAAAAATATTGCAATTTTTTCAAGAGAATAGCGATTTTCTAAATACTCCATGGGGAGTTTACATATTATCCCCACATAATGTCTGTCCTCTACATGGGTTTTATTTTGTGTACATTGGCCCCACAGTACTCTGAAAATCAATTTGAAGTGTTGGTAATTATCAATTGTATTTAAGAGGAATATTTTATAGGATATCGAAGTTCATATTTATGTAAACCTGATGGAAAAACATATTCCTTGGGTATCAACAATATGTTGTCATCATAATTTCAATATAAAAACTACAGATATGAATGAATATATGTCTTTCTGTCTCACATATCAATTAAATTTAACAAAGCTCAAACTTGAACATGTGAACCTGTGAAGAGCAGTGATATTGCATCTTTCAAAGTATCAAAAATGTGTTTCCACAAAAATTCTCTCATGCCTAAAGAAATACATCATTCTAAAATCCATGATTGAAATGTTAACAATGTTGCCATATTCTTTTTTTTAAGAGAATTTACTAATTTTGCAACACATCAAAAAGTTATATGAAAGATTGTTGACCATCGTAAAATAAGGACCTGTTAAAAATAATCACCGGCCAATATTTATGTAGGTATAGATGTTTCCCTTAGTGATGATATATTGCCACAAAGTCTAGTATGGATCCATAGTTTAGTTGTGAAAGTTGAATTGTGATGATATGAATAAGAAACATGATTTTATTTCTGTCTGTTCGAGTAAGCCACAGATATTATACTGCGCTGGATTGTACAATATATCTTAATGTATTATGTGATATCATGTACATAAACTTTGGGGCAAATCTCTAATGTACCTTACTCAAAAAACATTTTTAAATTCAGCCCTTGATTTACACTGAAGAATTCTGGTGGTGGCAAAAAAGTAGAACCCAGTATGTAAAAATCTGAAATTTCATTTCACAAAAAAACATGTGATCGTCTCAGCAAATTAATCACACACGACCGCGTCTGACCAATCACTTGATTAGGATCTAGGAGTGAGTTGTATGAAATTGATTTATGATAGTTTCTCAAAAAATACATGTACAGCTTCATAGGCAACTGTGTACATTTATATTAATAGGCAGAATTCAGGATTTCATTTAAGGTATATCCTGCCCATCCCCATTTACATCTAACCCTAATATGGTATGATGAGAGACAGAAGGGGTTAACTACCAGGACAAGAATTTAATTAATGCACTCCTGGCTCTCAGGGTAGCAGTATGATCATATAAATCTTCAATATACAAACAAAAGCATGCTATCACTTTCATGCTGTGTATTTCTTTTAAGACTATTACAGACTGTACAACAGGACTACTTTTAACTACTGGGTATATGGAAAGTTATATACAGAAATGGTACTTCTTCTATAATGACAAAGGGGGAAGCATTCTACAACATCATTTGAACAACATTTCTTGAATTGAATGACTTTGGTTTGGTTCCGGCTATAAATGGACACTATTAAAATAGGAAGTCCTTGAATTTTCATTGGTTTCAAACTATAAAAGGGAAAGTATAGGCAAAAAAACACATAATACAAAGTTTAAAAACACCTACTCTTTTGTAGTGCAAATCATTTGCCAACAGCGTCATCACATTTACTCTTCTAAAAAATCATTGCAAACACTGTTGATATCATACAAACAATAAACATAAACAAGATACATAAGACTGCGCTCTAATATCCCTCCGCCTACATGTAAATTCATTGATCAATGATCCTGTGACCTTCAACATATCTGACCTCACAGACCCAAATGCTTATCATTTAATTTCTTTAGTGGTTTTACATACTTGAGCCCAGTTTGGTCAACATTGTTTCAAATTTTGTTTAATTATCACAGTAATAAAATATTTTCTGGACTTTGTAACACTTTTTATGATATTTGACCTTTGACCTCTTACACCTAAGATTTGATCAGTTCATCCTTGGCCGCTCATACATCCTCCATCCAAGTTTGGTTAACATCCATTCGATAGCTCTCAAGTTATCACAGTAACCACAGTAATGAAGAGCGGGACAGACAGACGAATAGATGTACAGACAGACAATCAGAAAATATAACGCTTTCAGCCCTCATTGACGGAGGCATTCAATTTCTAATGTACTTTGGTTCTCACATAAATTTCATTCACTAATATATTAATAATAATACAATGCTTTTATAGAGCATATCACTGCCACATTGTCCCTATGTATTGGTGAATGGACTATGGCAAGAATTTTAATCAATGAGGGGTGTTATTCTGCTCTTCGATTGACTTCTAGGAAATCACACCTAGATGAAATTTGCTTCTATCTCACCTATAGACATTGTATAGAGACATTACTGCAAACTCTACTTCCTCAATGTCTAATTGTTACATATCACTTCAATTCTCTGGATTACCGTTATATTCATTACAAATTCCAGGTATATTTGAAGGAAAGGTAATTTAGTCATAGATTTCAAGTGTAGCATAGATTGCAGTGGTGTCGTAGTCCAATTCAGGACATGGACAATGCTTTTCCCCTATGTTCAAGAAAGAGTATGGTAAGTCTGATGGGAGGAGGTCTGAATCACTGTTATGAACCTCTCCTGGTTGTGCCTCAGTCCAAGACAGGACAGAGGAGTTCTTGGTTACCAAAGGTTCTTACAATGGATGTATTCTGATTGGAAGGGGTTATATCTCCTCATCAATTACTCTTGGTTGTGCCTTAGTCCAAGACAGGACAGAGGAGTTCTTGGTTACCAAAGGTTCTTACAATGGATGTATTCTGATTGGAAGGGGTTATATCTCCTCATCAATTACTCCTGGTGATGTACAAGTCCAAGACAGGACAGAGAAGTTCTTGGTTACCAAAGGTTCTTACAATGGATGTATTCTGATTGGAAGGGGTTATATCTCCTCATCAATTACTCCTGGTTGTGCCTCAGTCCAAGACAAGACAGAGGAGATCTTGGTTACGAAAGGTTCTTACAATGAATGTATTCTGATTGGAAGGGGTTATATCTCCTCATCAATTACTCCTGGTGATGTCTATCAAGTCCAAGACACAGCAGAAGCATTCAAGCCACATGTATGTGTGCCCCTTGTTTCTGGGGAAGAGTGTGGCAAGTCGGAAAGGAGGAGGGCGTTTGGTCGATCAGCTCGTGGTAGTGTCATAGTCCAAGACAGGACATGGGCGACCTAGGATCCCCAGGGTTCCGAGTCTGGGGGGTTGCATGGATGTGACACGCATGGTAAGAGAGGGACGGATTCTCCCTCATCACTTTATCTTGGTCTCTTTTGATCCTTTCTACAAGTGCATGTGTCGCCTCCGTCACATCCTCAAATACCGGGACGCGCTCGCGACTGGCCACGTCAGCCAGGTACTGGCGCCCTCTGTTGTAGTCCTTGACAGCCCTAGATGTAAGCTAACAGGTAGACAGAGAGGAGGAGGGAGAAGGGGTTAATTTCAAATAGGAAGTACTCGTGATGGAGATTTTGCCTTTACTTGGTATTATCTCTTTCAAATCCTCATTTCTGTTTCTCTAACCACTTCTTTAACATGTATGCTTCCAATTGAACCTACTTTTAGTTTAGAGAAAGTTTAATGAAAATTCCATTGCCCTCTGAACCTACATGATATGGCTGAATCCCCCCCCCCCCCCATCTATCATTGTATGCTGAAAATTACATAACTGGAACAAGCTCTTCATGAATTTGTAATCTTGGGAGTAATGGACCATGTGATATAATAATAGTGTAAGTAATTATATTGAAGATTAGATTGCAAGATTGCAATTCATGAGAAAATATTTAGCGCCGGATCAGCAAGCCGGCGAATAAGCGGGGGTTGGTAAGGCGCACTAATTTTCAACATCCATCCCCTCCCTCCCTTGAGCCCAAAGGATTTTTTGTTTCTTCTTTTTTTGGGCCACTGGGGGGACGGGCCTGTTTTTACTGTAAAATTTAAGTTTGTTCCCTGTTTTGGGGGCAAGGAGGCGGGACCGACGCCCCCCTCCACACGTGGATCCGCGCCTGGGCCACAACAATCACACATGTCTTATGAGAAAAATTGCCATTGACCAATATCCTACACATTAATATCGGGTCATAATTTTGCAGATCCCCTCTTGTCTGCCTTAGCAGTACGAAGTTGGCAAGAGTTTAAATTAAAAAAGACGTCAGTTGAAAAAAGATGCTTGGTTTGATTGATTTTTTTTTTTTTAACCTGTGTGTTATAATTAAGTCAGTTAGTATCCCACTTACTGAGCTGACTTCGTAGTTGCTGTACACATGCTATAATCCGTGCGATACGAGCGACTGTAGATCGGACGTGCACACAATACATGCACACATTTTTGCTCGGGCGCGCGATTATTAGTACTTGATAGGGCGCTCCCAACGACAGGTTGTGGATCCCTCACTTCTTTGACGGGCCGCTAGGCAGGGATAACAGCGATAAATTCGACAAGAATCTTGTCTAGTAATTAAGCAGCCAGGGGAATGACAGCTTTAAGCCCTCTCTGACTGACTTGGTAATGAGAATTGATAACTTAACAAAGGGCACTTGTACATTTACTTGGTTTTAAACACACTGCTCTACCACTGAGCCATCGCACCTCAGTAACTTCCAGCTTACAATGGCTGACATCACAGAGGCATAACAAGACAGAAGAGGGACCCATTGGCAAATAGATAAATGAACTAAATATATTGTATGTATTAAACGTATTTTTTAGAAATAGGCCTATGCCTGATATGCATGGTTAAACAATTAGATGGCTCTACTCTTAGGGGTTTCGAGAACATTAATGCCCTCATCTACGAATATGGAAAATACTATTTCACACACGATCATGTAACAATTGGTCTGTAATCAATTTACTACAAACTGAATTCCGCACTTCACCTCCAGACCCAGCACTGTGCTATTAAATGCAACTTTAACCCCAATCCTAAACCTAACCTCAAAGCATGATACATTGTATTTTATACAACACCTACGTGGATCCTTGTCATTTGATTGGACGATTGTTGGTCACATGATATTCAATAGATGGTATATTGCACGGTCGTGCATTTTTGGTTATATGCGCCGTGCATTTTTGGTTATATGCAGACTGCCGTACCTCTCTGCTGCATGTGCGCGTATCCCTGCGTGTATCTGACGCGAAGGCAATCTGCATGTAATCGAGAAGGCTTGACTCGAACTTTAATTTATCTTTATAAGGAGTAAAGCATAATTTGTTGATTAACGTTCTATTAGGTCTTCTTCGATGTTGTATAAAACAAATAATGAATGTTTTTCATTCGTTTAATAGTGCAAATATGTTCATTCGTTGAAAGATTAACGTTAATTCTATTCAACTCGGCTGACGCCTCGTTGAATAGAATGTTAATCTTTCAACTCATGAACATATTCGCACTATTGAACTCATAACCATTCATTATTTGTATAATATTGGTGACGTGGATGACACTTACAATCCTCCATTAAAAATACACACCCTACACTTCATAGGAGCATTTTATTTATTTGTTTACAATTTCTCGATTTCAGAGCCTTTCTGGTTAAAGTAACTATATTCAAAGCATGATATAGTGTATTATTACACCAGTTTCTGTATGAAATTCACAATTCGAAATTTAAATACACACTCGTCACTCCAAAGGGAGTATTCCAGCCATTTTCATCCAAACCACAATCATATTTGCATCCTATCATGTACCCAATCATACCCTCCTTAAGCATACAAGTGCCGTGCCTTGGCTAACATCACTCAAATATAAAACATGTATCAGTGGTCTTTTATCAACATATCTACCATCGTGGCTAGTAGAGCAGGAATTCCTATTTGAATATTCATGTACTAAACATCAAAGTTTGATATTTCAAGAGAGTCATGGAGATAGGGCCCTAGCGTGAAAAACTGTACGAATTGTGTTATATTACTGCAAGAGGATTTTAACCTTCAATCATCACTGCATCAGTATTTCATTTTGTTTCTAAAGGTTTTTGAGAAGAAAAAGAATAATCAGCACATATTTTGCTTTGAGCAAAAGTATCCGGATGACCGTGCAAATTTTGTTTTATGAAAGGTGAATAAACTTTGCATTAAACCACACGAAATTCTAATATTTTTGTGAGAAAATCAGCTTCTGTTTCCATCCCCAGGCTGATAAGTTGGAACGGAATGAATGTTATCGGCTTCTGAATGTCAACAAATCGTTTGCAATCTATGGGCATAATCATAAAGTAATATGAAACGCTTTTCAAGTATTTGCGTCATTGCTTTTTGTTATATCTTGATGTGAGAGGCAATCTAAATATATCTGTTAACAAAAAAGGTGACATCATGACAAATACCACTTTTATATTATGCTTAGAGTTGAATGAACTTATCGATAACATTGGGTGCCAACCAGAAAGACGCAACTGGAGGCATGACCAAATTTCTAGAAATGTTCATTTTATAGTTAATTTCATTATTTGACCGTATCTACATATCGTCTTATTGTGAACAGTAATAACTTAGAACTCCTTGAAATGATTTCGTCATCCTTTCATAACAAAAATACAGAATTTTAGCAAGTAATCAGATAGATTGTGCATTACGATTCATATACATCATCAAAATGACCTCCTCTCCATCGACGACCACTCCATCTGTGAGATCCTGTATGCATAGAATTACATTGCGATCTTGACCTATGTAGTGTGCAACCTGGAAAGAACATGGCAATTATAATACACTATTGCTCATATAGTTGGAATATTTTTGTTTTACCCCAATTTATGGAATTATTTTTAAATAATTTATTCCTAATAGATCTAGATGATAGTATACATTCTCAGATTTTATTAAATAATAATTTGACAATGTGTGTTTTGCGTGAATGCTAAATCATTGGTGTGCTACTATGCTTATCAAATTGGAGACCTATGCCCTAAAGTCATAAATGACAGTAATGAGGATGATGCCCCACAAAAGGGCACTAATAAAGCACATCGACACGGTTTTGATCCTGGGGCCTCGCATTTATGAGGCCATTGCTTTGTCACTGAACCATGACTATACGCAGCGGGGGCTAGGGTAGGGGGCAGTTTCCATAAATATATATATTTTTGTTAATGCAATAAATTTGCAATAATTTATTGCATTTTACCCCGGTCCCCAACATAAACAAATCCTCTGTGTGCCCATGCTTTAAGCCATAATGCATGGCCGTCCAGAGGATTACAAGGCTTGACTCCAAATTTAATTTATTATTAATACAAGGAGAGAAGCATTTTGTTGAAAGATTAGCGTTCTATTAGATCTACTTAGATGTTATATAAAACAAATAATGAATGTTATTCATTTGTTCAATAGTGCGAATATTTTCATGAGTTGAAATATTGGCATTCTATACAACGACGCTTCAGCCGAGTTAAATAGAACGTTAATCTTCCTACTCATGAAAATATTCTCACTATTGAAATCATAACCATTCATTATTTGCATACTATTTTACCTAAGTGTTGACGTCTTGTCAAAGGGCGTTAGTGTCGGGCTGGGAGTTGAACCCCGTACCTTGTGATCTGCAGTCGGGTGGCTTATCCACTAGACCACAATACCTGGCTGGAAGATGGAAAGAACACAACAAACTAGACTTTGCATGTAAACAAACATTAAAAAGGCAAAGTCTGTTCTAATTCTTAGTTTGCCATTTCAAATTGTTCTATTTCAGAGCCTTTTTAACTATTAAAATCATGATACAGTGTTTTAACACACCAATCACTGAGTGATACTTACATTTCTAAATTTAATATACACACTCTCAACTCTATAGGGAGCATACCAGCCAATTACATCCAAACCACAAATAGTTTGCATCTACATGTATAATTAGGTATCCAATCATACCTTCCTTAAAATCACAAGTGCCACCATCCCTTGGCTAAATTCACTCCGAGCAAATATCAATGATCTTGTATCAATATATCTACCCTAGCGGCTTATATATAGAGCAGGAATTCATATTTAAATATCCATGTGCTAAATAATCAAAATTTGATTTTTCATGATAATTATGGACGGATGCTGTGCCTTATCTTGCAAAACTGTACAAACCGCAACAGGATTTTAACATTCAAGCTTTACTGCAACAGTATTTCATTTATTGTTCGTATAAAAGATTTTGAGCCAAACAGAAAAAATCAGCACATCTTGTGCTTTGCAAACATATTCAGATGACCATGAAAAATTTGTTTTATGAAAGGTGATCACACCTTGAATATGTAAACGATAAGACAATGGATGTATGCATGCAGACAAAATAACTTTGTTTTCTCTCTCTGCATGTATAATGTACAAATTAATACAAGGACGTAATTATGAAAATATATTAGGTTTCATACTAATAATAATAACAACATTGAATGGCTTTCTTTCTTGTGACACTTTTGAAAGAGGGATAGAGGGGGTGAGAGAGCAAACGGGGAGTGAGAAAGAAAGAGTGTGTGTCAAACAGAGGAACATTTAAATAATCGAAAACAGGGAAAGAAACAGCATGAATTTCCCATTATGTCATGTATACACAAAGCAAACACAGACATTGGTAATAAAAGAAAGCATTAACTTCATATGTTAATAATTTACCCCTTTCGTATCTCATATTCGTGTCGCCTCGTTCTCAACATTTACCTTTCTAAGATATGATAAATTGCAACATCACGAAATGCTAATACTTATGTGAGAAAATCAGCTTCTGTTTCCATCCTCGGGGTGATGAGTTGGAACGGAATGAATGTTATCGGCTTCTGAATGTCAACAAAACGTTTGCAATCTATGGGCATAATCATAAAGTAATATAAAACGATTTTCAAGTATTTGCGTCATAGCTTTTTTCAAATCTTGATGTGAGAGGCAATTTAGTGTCATAATTAGTTCCTCCTTTCTTCATTGAGTCATTTTCTTCAGAAGCAGACAGGTGCCACCTTCATGACGATCAGCAGTAAACTATACTATACCGAAAACAAAAAAGTTTCTCCAAGCAATTTGGCATTTGCCGCATAGTCGTCATTAAACAGTCAGGTTTATAGGCTTATACCCATTCCAGGGTGCTGTTTTAAGGATGGCCGATCTGAAAGGGTTCGTGTTATCCATTCTTCTTTGTCTTCTTTTACAATGTGCTCCATCTCTGCAAGGTAAGGAATCAGGTTGTTTTGTCAATTGAAATTTGAATTGATTGTTTGAATATGGCTGATGATGTTTCATGTATTAGGCTTGCACATTTTTTGTTAAAGTTTTAGTCCGTTACAATTTAAATATGCAAACAAATTATTACGTTTGCAAAACCTAAGGGAATGTCATTATCTTCGTCCATTACCTTTTGAAATATTCACACTTTAAAAATGACGAATTGGGTAAATCGAACATGATTCCATTGGGATATACAATAGGGTTTTTACATTTCCCTTTAGTTGATTTCTTGAAAGTGTTTGCGATCTTGTTAAATCCTCTCTTTACGCATTTTATTTCTTCAAGAATTAGTGCGAGTCTGTGCGTTGGTTTTTGATAAATTGAACTTATTCATATGCTGGTTCATATTTGAAATGGGTGTATTTTTATTAATATCTTTCCATTATAAAGGAATTGCGGATATAACAGAATACAGCTCCACAAAATTACAGCGAATGTGGTATTTTTGCACGAATTCATCATAACTTTTAAAAAGAATTATCCTTTTTTAATAAATGTTACATTTTTATTACGCCATTATTCATCCAATCAGACTTAAAAACAACCTTCCCAGTTATTTTGATACATGAATTATTCTAAATAATTTGATTATGAATAAAATAATCACTTAGGTTCTCAAAAAGAGTTACGCCGCTCCAGGCTACTAACATTTATTTTATAAAGGAGTTATTAATTTTCATCAACTGCTCTGTACTTTTTAAATTTCAAGTCCAAAAAAAACATTACCTAATTTTATCATATAAAATTCAAAAAAACATTTCCAGTTGCCTGTATTTCTTTATTTAACAATCTCATCAACCATGCGATCCTGAGTCCTATTATAAGTGATGGTAAATGTTTCATTTTCAAACCCCCTTTAATATAATCTGCTATAATTGTATTCCGATTGATCCTGTCTGGTTTACGATTCCAAATAAAAGAGTATATCATAGATTCAACTTCATGAATAAATAATTCAGGGGTTGATGCATAATAAAAGAAAAGTAAGTTGGGAAATGGCAAATTATTTGTCAAGTCTCTCATCGACCATATTCCCAAAATTCGTTTTAAAGTTTGTAATTTAGGCGCAAAATTTGATTCATATAATTCATTCGAGTTCATTGAAAACGCACGTCCTATAAATAAAATGGACCTTTAGAATGTAGGGGTGTGCTTTGTAATAACCAAGTGCTAATAATTCTGATTTATTACGATTCATATTTAACCCTGAATATCTTTTCAATATTTCAAGTACACTGTATATATATACAATTCTAGAAAAAGAGTGAATGTCTTTCACATAAAATGTTGCATCTTCAGCGTACACATTTATTTGTATATGTGTATCATTAATCACAATTCCTTGAATTTTTGTATCACTTTTAATCCAATTACTCATTATTTCATTTTAAAAAATAAAATACAATTGGCTTAAAGGTACTATGTCCCATTTTCAGCCAACATCGAATTTCGTAGAGCTTTACATGAATTATGAATATGTCACGTATGTCCTATTTGTGAAATGTAGACGATAGCAGTGTCCTATTATCAAATTATGCAAGAAAACCCGTTTACTCTCTAGTCTTCACTGTCAGATACTATTGAGTGAGCTGTAAAGGTGCATGAACATTTGTCTACATCAATAATCCACTTCTTGTAATGGCCAAAATTAAACTGATTGAATCTTTGCGCATCCCAAAATATCTAAAGCCAAACAAATATTTTAAGAACGTCCTTTTATGAAAACTGATATGGTCTCAACTTATAATTAGGATAATCAGTTCTTAGACTATGTGCTAAGCATTCAGCTATTAATTTAAATCAGTTTTTTAAAACAGACATGGGTTTCTAATTTTAAAAAAATAAGGGATCTTGATTTTTCTTTGGAACAAGATTTATTATGGCTCTTCTTTGATCAAGGGATATTTTACCACAATGACATTAATAATTAAAAGTTTAAAGTAAAAAGACGGCCAAATTTGTAAACAGAATTTATAAAGTTCACTAGGAAATTCATCAGTACCAAGTGTTTTATTATTTTGTATATTTTTACGCGTATTTAAACATTCGTTCAATGTTAACAAACCTTCACACTTTTATTTAGAATTTAATAAAAATTCAACATTCTGACAATTTTCAGGTAAATTTTATATAAAATTAGCTAGTGAGGGGTTATTGGAAGTATATATTTGTTAATAATACTCCTTAGCTGTTTTTAGGGTATCTTTATTTGACTGTTCAATTTGTCCATTTCCATCATAAAGTTTTGTAGTTAATTCAAAAATTTGATTTCTTTTTATCTGATTTAAAACAGTTTGATCTGGATCTTATGAAAGCGCCATCAACTTTATTTGTATATAATATATATATATATATATCTTCCTTACATGATTTTATGTTATCTAATAAAGATTTATTTTTTATTTTTTTAATCTGACTCAAGTTTTTTTTTTTTTAGATTTAGTTTTTATATCGATATTATTTATCCTAAAAGGTATTAGGATCCAATATTTGAGAATAATTAAGTATATTTTCTTGTATTCATACGGCCTTTTCTTACTGTTACTCGCGATCGGCCGACTCCTGGGCCCCGTTGCATAAAGCTTACCATTGATGCTAACTTTGCCATCAATGGCAACTAGCATGGTAACAGGCAGGTTATAAACTGCACGATATGTAGGGCATGGTAATCCTTTTTTATATGTTACATTTGTTTTGTTAAGATTCCGTTAAGCTTAGTACTGTGAATAAATTAGCGTAGGTTTTATTATATTACTACTTCTGCGTCTACTACGACAACTATAGCTGCAGTCAAACCTGCTTAAAGCGGCCGTCACATATCCAAAACGTAGCCCACCCGACTTCTCTGCGAGCTCAAAACGGCATCTTTGCCAGGAATACGGCAAGGGTCGGCCGACATTCGCAGTGCACCGAAAGCTGCTCCCAATTCAGCGATTTTCCAATGGCTAATTTTTAGGTCGCAGAGCTCGTAAACAGGTCGTCCGTAGAACGCTCGGGCATCGGCAAACATTCGATCGATATTCGGGCGGCTATCCGACGATTTTAGATCATTTTGGGCTTTAAAAATTCAGACGGAGGTCGGCAGAGCTGCGCGGCGGCCGCCACATTGGCTACCTGCGATACTCGAACGTCCCCCTCCCGTATCCCGGCCGACTTGTACAAAGTTGCTTCGTGCTTCGAGCGCGCTCCGTGCTGGTGTCGGGCCGTCGTCGTCGGGCTGCTACGAGCCCCGGCCGGGTTCCTTCTTTCAACTCAATAATTTGGTTATGATACTGCGTCAGAAAATCATATGCCGCCCAATCAAGGCCTCCAAATAATTGGCTTAAGTCTGGTAGGGGGCTGTCTTGATATATATCCCCTGCATTCTGAGATACTTTCAATTATTCCTCGGTGCTGGAGAAGTATTATACTGATTGAATCCATAGTTGTATTGAAAAGACTTATCTTATGGTAAGGAGCGTATCTATTTTTAACAGCATGCATCAGTGAAGCGATTTTAAATAGATTGTTATCATAGACTGTCATTGTATTTAATTTTAAAAATAAAGGTCTAGATGGCGCTAGATAGAGAGAATTAGTACAAATGCGGAGTGATTTGTTTTTGAAGTTCGTGAATTGGATCACAGTTCGGTTTGCTGTTCGTCCTTATTTTCTTCAAATTCTGCAACAACTCCTGTGCTCACTCTCTCAAAACCTTCAAAGTACTACACTCTAAATTTACAACGGTTGACCCATTTGTATGTGCTTGTGTTCAAACGGTTCAACCAATTGTTTTTGAAAATAGTGCTTGTGAACTGTTAGCAGCAGCGTGTCTACAAACGCTTACTTAGCTTGACCAATTTCTCAACGTATAAAACATTAAATATCTAACAGTAAGATACAAAACAGTTGCTAACAAGCGGATAAACTGATTGCTTTAACAATAAGTGCTAATTTACCTGTGTTTTAAAGATGAAGTTGTGTTCTGGTCATGCGACTGCATTGTGAAAGAAGTGGTGTCGAATCGACCAGAAAAGGTTGATCATCTAGCATATAAGAATTCGTGTGTATTGCAAGGTTCTGGAATCATCAAAATGATAAGAAATTTGGCCAAGTCTTGGTAAAGTTACAAACACTGTACACAGAAAGATGTATATGGGACTACATGAACACATGCTTTAAAAATCCGTCCCGATGTGAATATTAAAACAAACGTTAAAAATTGAACAGTGTAACTCGCTTTGCTCCGATGTCAACCCATTCAGACCTCAGAAATGTGAAAAAATGTGTAAGTGTCCAATATATATTCGAGCCAATTTCGAGGCGCAGACGCGTCGGAGGGCAGGACGTCGCGCTGAGCCCGTCCGGACATTGCCCGAGTGTCCGGCGGGCACCGACAGACCTATTGATAGTCGACCGAAACTCGAACGATGCCAACCCTAATGTCGGGCGGGCTGACCGGTGTTAAATTGGCACCTCACGAGCCCGTCCAATATGTGACAGAGTAGATTTCAAGCGTAAAATACGCTCGACTCCCCGGCGGGTTTGAAATTCGGCGACTTTCTGGCGATCCACAAAATCAGCCGGAGACCGTTAGATATGTGACGCAGTCATCAGCAGCTATCAGTATAGAAAGACCACCTGTCTATAAAGATCGCAGTTTTGCTTTCCCTTCAATATGGCTTCTCATTGAACATGTATTACAGGACATGTACATAAAGACCACCTGCCTATAAAGAACAGTGTCCATGTTTCCCTTAAAGGGACTTGGTAAGATTGTTCAGATGAGTGAAAATGGTGCCAAGGTATTTACTTCATTGCTAGATGTACAATCAAAGATAAACTGAAAGTTTGAGTGAAACAAAACAAGTCATTGTTAATGATAAACATTGTGAAAAACTGATCTGATCGATTCCTTAATTCTCCCAACTATATTATAGCTGCTTGACTACATTTTAGGTGAATGTAAATCGTCACAAAGCAATAAATTGGCTCTATATTCCATTCCAGACATTTAAGTGTCGAAAGATTTATAAAAGTCTGTTTTATATCTTATTTTCATAGAAAAATGGTTGAGAGAATATACTGTAAGAGGGTGTCGCACAGTGACGCCTTCAAAGAAAACCATAAATATCTTTTTTGGTTTGAGAATTTGTAAGGATTTCTTGCATGTTACAGAGGATTTGTACAGTAGAAATAATATAATATAATATATAAAATTTCATTATGCTGGTTTTCGTTTAAGCATTCAGGGAATTTCTATCTACCTGGGAGGAGTGAAAAATATGTAGATTATTGATTCCCAAATGAGCGTACTACCGTGGCGAGACTTGAACCGCGAACCATGTGATCCATAGTCTGGCGATGTATCCATGAGCCCAAAACACCCTCAACAATGTGTCTAGAATTGGTTGAGGACATGCATTCAATATTATACGCAAAGCCTTATCCTCCTTAGGCACTTAAAGACGATCCCTTTACAATATGATTTTTAAATACACACATGAGAAAGTCTATCAAGGGTTATTTTTAACTACTTTTTGTATACTTTCTATGATCCCACCTCTTTTGTTTACAACAATTATTTGTCATTGATATTTATTTGTCTTGTTTTACAGTGGGAAATACATGTCTTGATTCGATTTGATATGAACTGCTTCTTTCAATATTATTGGCATGAATTTGATAAATTTTAATCTTTAACACGATGATTTTAATTGTGTTAATTGTCTCCCCTCTTCATCTTGCTCACACTAGCTTTCCCTCTCTCTCCCTCTTTCTCTACCTGTCTTTATCTCCCTTTCTGTCTTTCTTTCTCTCTTTCTCTCCCATTCCTTCCCAATATCGATTTCAAAGTCATATTGGTTATGACTTTTAAGTTAGGAGCTACCAAAGTTGGGTACACTTTGTTGTTATGCGCACTGTATAGGTAATGGGCCATATCAATAAAAAGACTTCTTGCGGGCCGAGGAATTAGTACTACCCCATAATTGCCAGGTACCACTTTGATTCACCTGGACCGAGAGAGACAAATTTGAACGATCCAGGGACCTCTTATATGAGTGGCAACAGACGTCACTAATAGGCCTATATACCATTGTTCTCCCAACTTCTCAAGCATGATTATCTCCTTCGTTTTTGAGGTAGATGTTGTTGTTGTTTCCGTTGTCGTTTTTGTTTTTGTCGTCGTCAACAATCATGCCGTACTCGTAATGACTTTATATAGCTTTGACGTAGGGTCACCAAATTAATACCACAGGTACATCTCTTGAAGGTGCAGGTCAATATGAAAATGGGTTAAATCTGACAACGGTCAAAGGTCAAAGGTACATGAAATTTAAGGGAAAAAGCACTATAAACGCAATAACGTTCGTATCAGGGCAAGTACCCCCTAGACAATCACCTCCTGGAAAAACTATCCCCGGAAAATAACCCTAGGAAAACTACCCCCAAGGATAGGGACGTCGCCTCGTAGCCCCCAAATAATTTAGAAGGTAATATAACATTTATTTGTTGTTGTACAAATGCCATTTTTGGTACAGGCCTTCCTTATGACTCGTAGTCCACAGATAATTTGTAAGGTAATATAACATTGATTTGTTGTTGAACAAACGCCACGGGGCCCCCATTCACATATATATATGAATATTTATGCCGGGGGCTTCTACCCTACCATCATTCAGCAGGTCTTAATGAAGCCCTGTACCAAAAATGGCGTTTGTACAACAACAAATCAATGTTACGGTACCTTACGAATTAGGTGTGGACTACGAGGCGACGCCCCCGTCCCACACCCTTATATGATATTCTTGCCAGGGATCCTACCCTAATATCGTTCAGTAGGTCCTAAGGGAGCCATGTACCAAAAATGGCAGTTGTACAACAATAAATCAATGTTAGGATCCAAAAAGACGCCCCGCCCCCACACCCTTAAATTGACATTTGTGCCTGGGGCTCCAAGCCTAATTTCGTTTAGTAGGTCCTAAGAAAGCCATGTAACAAAAATTGGGCTTTTATCCGTCAAGTAACAATAATTTCACTATTAAATCCACCTGACTATTAAGCATTCAGGAAATTTCTTCCTACCCAGAGGAGTGTAAAATATGTAGATTATTGATTCCCAAATGAGCTCGGTTACTACCTTGGCGGAACTTAAACCGCGAACCATGTGATCCATAGTCTGGCGATGTATCCATGAGCCCATAACACCTCTACTATGTGTCTAACATTGGTTGAGGACATGCAATCAATATTATACGCAAAGCCTAATCCTCCTTAGTCACTCAATGAGGATCGCTTAACAATATGATTTTTAAAATACACAGACGAGAAAGTCTATTAAGGGTTTAATAACTTTGTTGTACTTTCTATGATCCCACCCCTTTTGTTTACAACAATAATTTGTCCTTGATATTTATTTGTGTTGTCTTACAGTGGGAAATAATTTTTTTGATTTGATTTGATATGAAGTGCTTCCTTCAATACTATTGGCATGAATTTGATAAATTTTAATCTTTAACACGATGATTTTAATTGTGTTAATTGTCTCCCCTCTTCATCTTGCTCACACTAGCTCTCCCCCTCTCTCCCTCTTTCTCTACCTGTCTTTATCTCCCTTTCTCTCTTTCTTTCTCTCTTTCTCTCCCATTCCTTCCCCCTATCGATTTCAAAGTCATATTGGTTATGACTTTTAAGTTAGGAGCTACCAAAGTTGGGTACACTTTGTTGTTATGCGCACTGTATAGGTAATGGGCCATATCAATAAAAAGACTTCTTGCGGGCCGAGGAATTAGTACTACCCCATAATTGCCAGGTACCACTTTGATTCACCTGGACCGAGAGAGACAAATTTGAACGATCCAGGGACCTCTTATATGAGTGGCCACAGACGTCACTAATAGGCCTATATACCATTGTTCTCCCAACTTCTCAAGCATGATTATCTCCTTCGTTTTTGAGGTAGATGTTGTTGTTGTTTCCGTTGTCGTTTTTGTTTTTGTCGTCGTCAACAATCATGCCGTACTCGTAATGACTTTATATAGCTTTGACGTAGGGTCACCAAATTAATACCACAGGTACATCTCTTGAAGGTGCAGGTCAATATGAAAATGGGTTAAATCTGACAACGGTCAAAGGTCAAAGGTACATGAAATTTAAGGGAAAAGCACTATAAACGCAATAACGTTCGTATCAGGGCAAGTACCCCCTAGACAATCACCTCCTGGAAAAACTATCCCCGGAAAATAACCCTAGGAAAACTACCCCCAAGGATAGGGACGTCGCCTCGTAGCCCCCAAATAATTAAAAAGTTAATATAACATTTATTTGTTGTTGTACAAATGCCATTTTTGGTACAGGCCTTCCTTATGACTCGTAGTCCACAGAAAATTTGTAAGGTAATATAACATTGATTTGTTGTTGAACAAACGCCACGGGGCCCCCATTCACAGATATATGAATATTTATGCCGGGGGCTTCTACCCTACCATCATTCAGCAGGTCCTAATGAAGCCCTGTACCAAAAATGGCGTTTGTACAACAACAAATCAATGTTATTATTATTATTATTATTATTTATTCGACCATAAAAACACATTCAGCATGTACAGTGTATATAGGTGTATACAGAGTGAAATAGGAAAAATACAAAGTAAGATAAAGAAGGAATAGCATGTGGGTCAGGGTGCACAAAAGCGAAATTCTTCCCTGTTGCCCGGGGGCATGTGCACCCTCACATGCCATTCCGAGACATAATAGAATATATTGCAAGGTTCACATTATATAAGTATACAAAATAATTACAAACACTCATTCAGAAAATCATGATTAAATTAAATTTCGATAAATGCATTAAGAGGATATGAAGCTGCAATGAATAGAGTGCTTTAAGATTTGTATGCAGAAAAAACTTAAAACTTAAAATAACCAGAACACAATTAACATAAATCGTCATTATTCAATTGATCCAACGGTGTCTCATTCAAAGAAATTCTAATTAAAAAGAAAAAAAAAGAGATGTGTAATTGTTCAAGGTAAATCTGACCAGCAATTTCTTGTATATAACAAAAATATACATATGAATAGAGCGTAAATATTGTTTTGGGCTATACAATCAAGGAAATTATAAAACGTCATGTACCACAATAATGTACAATTTTTGCAGAAATTAAAGGTGCAATAAGCATTAGGATTGATAATCATTCACAAAATATTGAGTAGGGCCTATGGTGTTATCATTTAAGAAGAGTGGCATAATGTGGATATGAAGCTATCAATGTGGACCATTGTTCCAGGTTCAATTAATATAATCATTGTATCATTGAAAGAGAAAAAAAAAGAAAGAAAAAAAAAAATTAAACAAGTAACATTCTGAATCCAGTGTTTCAATAAGTTCTTGGATATTGATAAACAATGATTATTAAAGAAAAGGAGGAATCCCCCACTCTCAGTGAGGAAGCCCCTCTCAGTTTGAAAATTAGTTAGAATCGAGAAGGGACCGCTTCATAGAGAGTAGAAAGGATGAAAGTGAGGAGACCACCGATGCATCCCTAACCTCTAACGGTAATTCATCCCATACCCGAGGAAATCTCCGGGAAGCGGACAGGAACAGGGCCTGTGTTCGTGATTGCTGATGAATGAAGGACAGTGTAAAGAGGCGTCTCTTGCTAATGGCTATGTTTTCTATTAGTGTTTCACAGTCACAACAAAAGTACAGACATTTGAAGGTAAATGAACATAAAAGATAATCTCTACGAGCTGACAAGGTAGACCAGTTGAGAACCCTTAACCTTTCTTCAAACGGCATTTCTCCTCTTCTCTGTTTAAGAGCAACGCGCGTTGCTATACGTTGGATTCTTTCTAATTGTTGTGTTTGTTTTAGGGTATTGGGATGCCATGCAGGGATGCCATATTCAAGTATTGGCAGTACCAAGGCCTTGTAGAGGGCAAATATAGCAGAGGTGGACGAACCACGGGCTACAACTCTTATAAACCCAAGAAGACGACTCGCGCGTGCAGTAATTGCATCAACCTGAATGTTCCAAGAGAGGTTTGAACCTATTACAATACCAAGATATTTGTAAGAAGTGACAGAAGAAAGCAGTGTGTCACCCAGGGTATAGACGGCATTTTGGATGTTCCGCTTCCTAGTTATATGCATCACTTTCGTTTTTAATGGATTGAATGACATGCCATTTGTAATTGTCCATTGATGGAGTGAGTCTAAGTCATGTTGCAATTGCATTTCATCATCGTTTGAACGAATTGTACGAAACAGTAAAATATCGTCAGCAAAAAGAAAAAGATCGGAGGAAACATCAGAGATAACATTGTTGACAAATAGATTAAAAAGTAGCGGTCCAATTACACTACCCTGGGGCACACCAGAAGGGACATTACTCCAAGAAGAGAGAGAACCCAGGAACATTACTCTTTGGAGCCGATTTGATAGAAAGGAACGTACCCACTTCCATATGTTACCACGAATATTGTACTGGGTTGCTAACTTGGATAGGAGGATATTGTGAGGCATTCTATCAAAAGCCTTTGACATGTCAAGAAAAATTGCATCAATGTGTGGAGGGCGTGGTTTGTCTAGTGAGGCTGCCCAATTATGTACCAAGTTTACAAGTTGTGTTACACAATTTTTACCTTTAGTGAATCCATGTTGGTGTTTACTCATCAGACCGTATAACCCTACATGTTCCTGTATGCAGTTGACTACAAGTTTCTCTAGAACTTTACATAACACAGAAGTAAGGGCTACTGGGCGGTAGTTAGAGACCAACGACCTATCACCATTCTTGAATACAGGAGTAATATGGGATTTTCTCCATGAAGAAGGAACTTTACCACAACTCAGAGATGCATTGAACAGAATTGACAAGGGATGTGAAATTTCAGAAGCTACTTTAGAGAGAACATTTGGTGAAATACCGTCTGGCCCAGGAGATTTATTTACAGGTAATCTGGAGAGAGCTGAGCTGACATCTGTATCAGATACTGTTAAACGATTAAGTTCAGAGATAGGCAAGGTGCACTCAGGAGCTTCAGTAGGTAGAGTAGAAGGAGGGGAAAAAACTGAAGAGAAATGAGAATTGAAAGCTGCAGCTATATCATCTGGTTGAGTAAACTGTGCTTCATTATACTTAAATTTAGGAGGAGGTAGTGATTGTTTACGACTACGTACAAATGACCAAAAACTCTTCCTGTTGTCTTTACGTGCAAATAACGTGTTAACATAAGTCCAGTAAGCTTTCCATGTGAGGGTTTTCACCTGATTCCTAATAGTTTTGTATGTAACCCAGTCAGTAGAAGCTTTAGTTCTTTTAACGTTTCTGAACAGACAGTGTTTCTTAGAAATAAGTTTCTTGAGTTCAGCTGTGATCCATGGTGAGCATTTGGATTTACGCTTAGATGATTGTGGAATCGATTCTTTAATTGCTGCATTAAAAAGATCTAAGAATAGTTCAGAACTTTCTTCAACATTACAAGGGTCTAGAAATGAGTTCCAGGGAATGAGATGAAGAAGAGTCCGCAGGTGGTCAAAGTCTCCCTTGTTGACATGTAGGAAAGACCGGAGAACAGAAGGCATTGGAGCGGGCTGCGATGAGCGAAGACGAACGCAAACAGCCAAATGGTCCGATTCCACAGGATTGGCCATAGTATAAACATTTGTTATGGCATGGTCACGATTGGTCAATACTAAGTCTATGAGTGACCCTGAATAGACATTCGTAGCGGTCAGACGAGTAGGAGAAGCTACCATTTGAGTGAGATCGAAGTCATTCATGAAAGATGACAAATGGATCCGGTTGTTTGAAAGAACATTAGGGGACATGTCGACGTTGAGGTCCCCTAGGAGAAGAAGCCCATCGTAGTCATCGGGTTTCACAGAATCCAGCTCAGCTTGTAGCAACTCCCAATATGATGCGTTGCTGTTTGGAGGCCTATACAGAACGCCAATAAGCCACGAGTCAGAGCCATTCTTGAACGTGGCCCAGATTAATTCTAAGGTGTCGTTGTGGATGCTCTTCCGGTCGGGTTTCAGATGCCGATGGAGTGCCAGCAGAACACCCCCTCCTCGTCGATTATCAGCGCGATCACGTCGAAAAACAAGGTATTCATTCGTAAAACCCCAGTGACGCATCATAAATATCTTCAGTAAGCCATGTCTCGTTTATACAAATGATATCTGGTTTGGTGGTGCATATATATGACTCAAGTTCAGGTATCTTTGAACGCAAACTTCTTGCATTAAGTAAAGTACAACTCAGAAGTTTGCTTGTCGTGGGGCGGGGTGGATCAGGGGCAGTGACCTCAAATAAACCCCCATGAGGTCCCGGGTTAGATTCGACATCCCCACAAGAAAAGATTTCTACTTGAAAAGTGGATGTTGTATTGGAGTAATGGGGTATTCTCCTCCCAACAAAACGCCTATTCAAGCAAGAGTTAATTTCTCGGGGATGGACCTCTGAAGAAAAGAAGTAATCTTGTTGATTGGGCTTATTCCACCCAGTCTGCACTCCGCATATAAGGGCACAAAGGAGATAACAATGTAGCTCCATTCTTAAGTACTTAACTCACAGTTCTGAAGGCACAGTAGACTTTAACAATCCTTTGTTCAGCTGACAAGGTTAAGTGAACATCTCCAGGCAGCCAAGTATCATGGCTGCCAATGTAGAATCAGATACAGTACTACCTGGAAAGTTATCTCCACTTATATCTTCTTCTTCCTGTCTTGAAATCAACTGAAATTTGTCCTGCCGGTTCCTTGCTATAGAATCAAACTTCAGTCCACAATTGGAAACAGCATATGTAGGAGAACTATACAAAAAATTGCAAAAGCTACAGAGCTCACGAGTGTATGTCATGCACTCTTCTATGGAGGTCCTTACGAATTAGGTGTGGACTACGAGGCGACGCCCCCGCCCCACACCCTTATATGATATTCTTGCCAGGGATCCTACCCTAATATCGTTCAGTAGGTCCTAAGGGAGCCATGTACCAAAAATGGCAGTTGTACAACAATAAATCAATGTTAGGCTCCAAAAAGACGCCCCGCCCCCACACCCTTAAATTGACATTTTTGCCTGGGGCTCCAAGCCTAATTTCGTTTAGTAGGTCCTAAGGAAGCCATGTAACAAAAATTGGGCTTTTATCCGTCAAGTAACAATAATTTCACTATTAAATCCACCTGACTATTAAGCATTCAGGAAATTTCTTCCTACCCAGAGGAGTGTAAAATATGTAGATTATTGATTCCCAAATGAGCGTACTACCGTGGCGGAACTTAAACCGCGAACCATGTGATCCATAGTCTGGCGATGTATCCATGAGCCCACAGCACCTCTACAATGTGTCTAACATTGGTTGAGGACATGCAATCAATATTATACGCAAAGCCTAATCCTCCTTAGTCACTCAATGAGGATCGCTTAACAATATGATTTTTAAAATACTGTTACGGCCCTCCATCCTAGAACGGGTCCTGGATGCTGAAGGGCTGGCCTGTCCCTTGCCTCTATCACCGTCATCTGACGAAGAATTTGCCATCCTGAATAATGCGAGCGGTTTCTATTTGGCTTGTTTAGAGGCCCTGACGTGGCTCCGTTTTCCCAAAGTATATGAGTGTGGAGATGAGAGAAGTTTTGGATAGGTGGATGTGTATTCTCTATGAGAGGGTTATATTACGTCAGTCTATGGAGACTCAACTAATCACACGTTATGAAACGATGGATTGTTTAACTATATACTTTATTAATACAAACATAAGTCAACTTCTCCAACACGTTATCATAGTTAACACCGACACCAATTACCTGGATTAATCTCAACAAGTAGTCAAGGCAGGGATTGCCTACTGTAGGAACTCTATTTCTAGCTTCCAGTTATTTTCCTTACTTTAGCTCAGCTGGAGCAAAGCGGAGAGTTCGCTATCTGACCAAGACGAGAGCTAGCGTCGAAGTGCCGAAATATCTGCTGGTCACTGCTATTTATAGCTTTTGAGACGCTCTGAGAGCTGATTTACGCATGGTGCGTCCGTAATCGCGCTCTGAGCCCTTACGCCCAAAAGCTTACTGCGCCCTCTACGTTTTCTGCAAGATAACCTAAATTGTGGCGAACTGGTTCGTTACACAGCACCCCTCTTCAAGGAATGTGTCCTCACATTGTCACCCTCACATTAATACGAGGGGTTTCCAAAAAAATATCTACAATCACTAAAACATATTGAATTATGCATCGCTGTATTAACCATACTGAGAGTTACGTCCTCTACTCTTTAAGACTACTGATATGCATATAACAATCAAGCTCTCTATATCTTTCATAATGACATTCTCATATAAAAACATGTTCATTCTATGGACAGTAACTCTGAATATTACCATTACAGCGAGTGCTTTCTATACCAATTATTTTCATGAATGTTTGTGCATTATGACACATCCTTGAACTTTCCCCAAAAGATAATGGTGTGGCGTTTTATAAACAATGAATAGCTTACACTACGACATAAAAATGATAAAAAATATATACATGTATAGATATAAACAATAAGGATGCCTCTTTATTGTTTCCTCCTTGAAGCTGTTGTCTTATTAACAGTTCATCTTTGTTTCTACAGTTAGTTCGTTTCCTGTCCTTCTAGGCATCACTTGGCTCATTGTTTTTTTTCTCTTCTCTTCTCTGGCAATACGAGTGTATACTGTTCCATCTGGCAGGTACAGTGACTCGTATCGGTAGGAGATCTTTATCCCTGGTGGAAATGTTCTGTTTTCTGCGTCACCTTACATCCGCCTCCAGCTTGACGCAGGCTTCTAGCGGCTCGGAACAGTTGATCACCATTTGTTTCTTCCTCCGTCTCAGTGGCGACGTCTTTCCTGTAAGAAGACTCTCTCGTCCTGCAGGTACAGTCTGCATCTCCGTAGTTACAATGCGGAAGCAGGTTGTAGTATTGCCTTCATGGCGACACTGAACTGATCCCCATTTGGTCTCTAGAGTAGCCGTCTCCAAGTCAACCTTTGCTCCCAACAACAGTAGATTATCCATGCCCAAGACTCCATCGCCGCATACATCAGCGATAATCAAAGTGAGCTTTGCCTTTCCCTGGCCTATTGTCACTTCCGTGTGGATCTTCCCGTCCACCTCCATATTTGAGCCGTTTGCAAGCATTATTCTCTCTGTAGTAGGTTCAATAGACGGCTGCTCTATCAGTTTCACATATCCTGCTTTGGAGATGTATGTATCTGTAACCCCAGTGTCTACACGAAAATGTAACTGTTGCCCAGCGATGATAACTGGTATATACATGCCCTTTAATGTTCCTTTGTGCATCTCTCTATTGTGCTTAGAGTTGCCTATTGATTCTGTGGTATTTGTTGTTGAGGGGCTGTCAGATTTTGCTGCATTGGCCGCACCATGCACACCCCTCTGAGGTAGCCTTTCCTCGTTTGTTGAGATCTGTTGTTGCTGTTGTTCAGTTTGCCTTTGAGCCTCTCTCTTCAGCCTTTTTCTGCACTTTTTCTTGATGTGTCCCTTCTTTCCACAGTAGAAGCAACAACCATCAGATACAGCTGATTTCTCCCGTTGCTGCTTTCCATCAGATTGAGCGGTTTGTTTAGACGCCTGAAAAGCGCCCTTTAATGCCGCCACCAATCCTACAATTTCCTCTTTCAGGCTGATCAGGGTGTTCACCACTTCAGAGGTTGGGTCGGCTGGCTGTTGATCCATTTCCTCTTCCTTTGTCATTCCCCTGTACTTTGAGGTCCCTCTAGTGCCCATCCTCTGATCTTCAGACTTGTGAAAGGCCTCAGCTACTACAGCTACATGAATCACCTCGTCTAGTGTCTTATCCTGAGAATTGAATATGGCCTCTCTGAGCTTGGGTTTCGTTAGAGCATCCATGAAATGCCCTTTCGCCAATCTCTCTCGTACAGCATAGTCCAACTCTGGATAAGCTAAGGAAGTTAATTCTCTGATGTTTTGCCCTAGCTCTTTGAGTGTTTCGCCCTCATATCTCTGCCTTTGCTTAAGCTCCAGCAAATGATTTTCGGCTTGTCCGTCATCCGAAAACCTGTTAGCCAGCTTTTTCTTCAGATCATTGAAGCTCATTCTCTGCTTCTGTTCCCGCAGCAATCTCAAAGCCTGTCCTCTCAAACATGATGCCAGAATCTTTCCTGCTTCTTCACCACTCCAGCCGTTCACTGCACGGCAAGATTCAAAGTGATTGCAGTAGTCAATCCATGAGGTAGACCCATCATATTTGTCAGGCGTAATAGAGATGCTTCTATTCCTTGGTATAGCTGCATGCGATGACTCATCCTTCCGATGTAGCCTCTTTATCCGTTGCTCTTCATTTACTTTCACTGCCCTGCTTGACAGTGAAGAAGAAGGCTGGATCCCTTCTGTATTCGAGGATTCTTCGTGTGACTTTAGTTGAACTTCATCCGAACTTGACGTCACGTTACTGGATATTTGCGTGTTGGTACGCCTTTTATGTTTCTTCTTCTTCGACCTTCCATCGGTAGCCTTTATGTTTGAGAACCCTTGTAATAGCTCCTCAATCCTTGCATTAATTGCCGATGTCTGCTGTTGCATCATTAATGCCAATTGGATTAGAACCTGGGCTTGAGCTTGTGCCTGCTCCTTCATTATTTCGACGATTTCTGTCAAAGCCGTCGCCTTCTGCTTTTTCCTACTTGTTGAACGATTTACTCCAGAGTCAATAGAAACTGCTTCATCTCTCGAAGTAGAATCACTGCCATCTGTTCCAGTTTTCCTCTCGTCCTCCATCCCACTTCTAACACCAAACGTGTTACGGCCCTCCATCCTAGAACGGGTCCTGGATGCTGAAGGGCTGGCCTGTCCCTTGCCTCTATCACCGTCATCTGACGAAGAATTTGCCATCCTGAATAATGCGAGCGGTTTCTATTTGGCTTGTTTAGAGGCCCTGACGTGGCTCCGTTTTCCCAAAGTGTGGAGATGAGAGAAGTTTTGGATAGGTGGATGTGTATTCTCTATGAGAGGGTTATATTACGTCAGTCTATGGAGACTCAACTAATCACACGTTATGAAACGATGGATTGTTTAACTATATACTTTATTAATACAAACATAAGTCAACTTCTCCAACACGTTATCATAGTTAACACCGACACCAATTACCTGGATTAATCTCAACAAGTAGTCAAGGCAGGGATTGCCTACTGTAGGAACTCTATTTCTAGCTTCCAGTCATTTTCCTTACTTTAGCTCAGCTGGAGCAAAGCGGAGAGTTCGCTATCTGACCAAGACGAGAGCTAGCGTCGAAGTGCCGAAATATCTGCTGGTCACTGCTATTTATAGCTTTTGAGACGCTCTGAGAGCTGATTTACGCATGGTGCGTCCGTAATCGCGCTCTGAGCCCTTACGCCCAAAAGCTTACTGCGCCCTCTACGTTTTCTGCAAGATAACCTAAATTGTGGCGAACTGGTTCGTTACAATACACAGACGAGAAAGTCTATTAAGGGTTTAATAACTTTGTTGTACTTTCTATGATCCCACCCCTTTTGTTTACAACAATAATTAGTCCTTGATATTTGAGTTGTCATACAGTGGGAAATAATTTTTTTGATTCGATTTGATATGAAGTGCTTCCTTCAATACTATTGGCATGAATTTGATAAATTTTAATCTTTAACACGATGATTTTAATTGTGTTAATTGTCTCCCCTCTTCATCTTGCTCACACTAGCTCTCCCTCTCTCTCCCTCTTTCTCTACCTGTCTTTATCTCCCTTTCTCTCTTTCTTTCTCTCTTTCTCTCCCATTCCTTCCCAATATCGATTTCAAAGTCATATTGGTTATGACTTTTAAGTTAGGAGCTACCAAAGTTGGGTACACTTTGTTGTTATGCGCACTGTATAGGTAATGGGCCATATCAATAAAAAGACTTCTTGCGGGCCGAGGAATTAGTACTACCCCATAATTGCCAGGTACCACTTTGATTCACCTGGACCGAGAGAGACAAATTTGAACGATCCAGGGACCTCTTATATGAGTGGCAACAGACGTCACCAATAGGCCTATATACCATTGTTCTCCCAACTTCTCAAGCATGATTATCTCCTTCGTTTTTGAGGTAGATGTTGTTGTTGTTTCCGTTGTCGTTTTTGTTTTTGTCGTCGTCAACAATCATGCCGTACTCGTAATGACTTTATATAGCTTTGACGTAGGGTCACCAAATTAATACCACAGGTACATCTCTTGAAGGTGCAGGTCAATATGAAAATGGGTTAAATCTGACAAAGGTCAAAGGTACATGAAATTTAAGGGAAAAAGCACTATAAACGCAATAATGTTCGTATCAGGGCAATTACCCCCTAGACAATCACCTCCTGGATAACTACCCCCGGAAAATAACCCTAGGAAAACTATCCCCAAGGATAACCACTCCCCCCCCCCCCCCCCTCCCCCTGAAAATTACCCCTCGTTCATTCATTGGGAAGTCACCTCTAATAATAAGTTTGTTTTAAGAAAAGCAGAATTTTTCGGGGTAAATGTCCTCGGAGGTAATTGTCCTCGGGGTGGTTGTCCATTTGGGGTTATTTTCAAGGGGGTATTTACCGGGGTTTTTTTTCCGGGGGTAAAAATGTCCAGCTGATAACTGGCCGGGGGTGATTTATCAGGGGGTGATGGTCCTAGAACCAATAACGTTCTATATCTTTAAGGCAGGATTTCCCTAAGTCATACCACTGGTATATATATATTGAAGGCGAAGGTCAAATTTGAAAGTGGGTCAAATCTGACCACGCTCAAAGGTCAAGGGTCAGATTTTAGTAGAAAGTACTGTACTATCGTAATAACTTGCTATAGCTATGAAGTAGGATGACCGAATTCATGCCAAATTTACTTGTCTTGAAGGCGCTAGTCAATATCGAAAATCGGTAAAATCTGACCAAGGGAAAAATATGACCAAGGGAAAAAATTAAAAGATTAATGAACTTTCAGTGAAAAGCACGTTACATGCTACAACTTTAGGTATGAATACCAAATTCGTATCACAGGTACATCTCTTGAAGGCGCAGGTCAAGTTTAAAAACAAAATAGGTCATATCTTATCGTGGTCCAAGTTCAAATGGTCAACGAATTTTCAGCAAAGAGCACTGTACAGGCAGTTTGTTCTACAGCTTTGAGGGAGGATTACTAACAATCCTGAGGTGGCATTATTTTCATGTGCGTATGTGTGCTCACTCTCATCGCGGGACACAGGCGAGACGACACTTTGCGTTTGCCTTGATTACTTATTCTAGGTTCTAGGATAGTTACCCCTTGGTCAATCACCCCCGGCCAATTACCAGTGGGACAATCCCAAAGACAATAACCCCCCCCCCCCGGAAAATTACCCCCGAGGAAAATCACCCCTCCCCCCCCCCCCCAAAGGACAATTATCCCTCGAATAAAAATCTGCTTTTATAACAACCAACTTATTACTAGGGTGGACTTCCCCTTTAATCAACAGGGGGTAATTTTCGGGGGGCTTTTGTTCTCGGGGGAAGGTTGTCCCTGGTTTTCCAAGGGGGGATTTGTCCTAGGAGGTTTTTTCAGGGTTGGGGGTAGTTGTCGTCGGGGGGTAATTGTCCACGAGGGGGGGGGGGGGTGATTATCTATGGGGTAGTTTAGTGGAGGGTAATTGTCCTGGAGGGGGGGGGGGGTATCCTCGGGGGGTAATTAATCGGGGTTAATTTTCCAGGGGTTATTATCCTTGGGGTAGTTTTCCGGGGGGTAATTTTCCGGGGGTGATTGTCCAGGTAATAATTTTCCTGAAACGCTTATTCTACAATAAAAACTTCGAAAGACTTAAACAATCTTAATTATAATGTGCATAGCATTGATAATGAGCAAAGTTCGATTGTGAATTCCTTAATACCCCCATCTCATTTTAGATGACGATTCTGCTGTTGCTGTATAGATCTACGTTGCAGTAGCTCCTTAGGCGTATTACAGGGGCATTGACAGCGGCTCCGATTCATGCCTGTTCCCGAGACAAGTATAGAATAATACTTCGGTAAAAACGCGATCACCTCGTGCTCGACAAACTTCAAACCACATCCGCCACGACGCTACCATTTCTACGGATGGCCTGTGGCTAGCTCTCGCCCCGAATTAGGCGTTCGCGCTGCACTTCTGTTGCGCTGCTGCTGATTGCAACGATCACCCGTGTTACCATGAAAGGCCATGGGGGCACTTTATCACATGCTCAAGAGCTTACATCCATCTTGGTTGCAAGCTGGCACTCGACTGAATATATTTTTGTTGGGGTGGGCTTTAAGGCGCTTTGATTTTGAAGAAAAAAAATATTATAACTTGTTTTTGTATACACAATTTATATATATATATATATATATATATACTTCATACTTACACATACATATACCTACACAGTCTCTTCTAAAATGTGTTTCTTCTTTTTGTCTTCTTTTGTATTGTTATTATTTTTTGTTGATTTGGTTATTATAACAATATCATGTTTATTATAGACAACAAGTTTCTTTAATTCTTCTTGGCTATTCCCCCTTCTTTGTAACCTGTCTTTTGAAAGGATATCCAAAAAATTGTATTAACATTATGTGAGAGCATGCATGTGTTATAACTGCACACAGAAAAGGATGAAAATATGATCATATTTTCATCCTTTTCTGTGTGCAGTTATAACACATGCATTATATCATATTATGATGCCCCGATTTATATACCGATGTCATAACATCGACGCAGAAGCCCAGCATGAACCTATTACATTCGCCCGCTCGCAGCGTCACTGAAGAGAGGTTTTAATAAGCGCATGAGCCTCGTATTACGACCGCTTTGATTGCAGACTCAGTGCATCTCATCGGCCTCGAAATAGGGCGAGAAAGCGGCAGCGTCGTAATTTCATCGTATCGCCATCGCATTCAGCGCAGGTAGTTCTCAACTGAGTTGATGTATACTCGCCTCACTGGCTAAAAGTAGGGTTGGATGAAAATTCTGCCCCGCTCAACAAAATTTTCACAGATCGCCATGGTCGCTATGATCGCCTTTATAGTAAGATGGGGGTAATACAACAAACATCTACAAAGGTTCCGATGGAGAACGCTTTTGCCATTTAGGACATGTAAAGACTGTCTAGGACTGTTATTTCAATAACCAATTTTTAGAACCTTTTTGTATGAGTTCTTCTCCAAAAAAAAAATTTGTTTCAATTCTGTGTTTACAATAACGTTACCTGTTTGTTTGTTTTTCTTAAATGATTACTTTACTTTCGAATTTCTTGTTTACTTGTCCTTTTCGAACTCATCTGCGGAAATAACGGGAACCCCGTCAAATAAACACTTGTCATTAATTCAAGTTGATCATAACTTGATACCAATCGCAACTCTGTACCAAGATATAGGGTTTTGATTTAAGGACTTCAATCCCGATCAAGCGCAACTATTTATACCGAACGGGATTTTAACCGTGTTTTAAATAAGTGAAACAATCAATCAAAAAGGCACGACCCTGTTATTTAAAAAATCTTTAATGTCATTTTAAACTGTATATGCTGTACAATAAACTTTTTCTCACATGTACAGCGGAGTCGATGGTATTTGTAGCCGACTATTCAGAAAATGCAATATTCATGGCCGATTTTTCCAGCGACAGTCTCGACTCTTTAACCTTCGATGCTTTGCCCTTCAGTACCGTCCAATACCCGATGGGCGTCGATTATGATCCCGATTCTCGCATGGTGTACTGGTCCGGGTATTCTGGACCCATACGACGCGGGAATATCGATGGCACTATGCAAAGCGTGATCGTCGATAGTAGTAGTGTCGGCAGTGAGTATTCCTGAGCTACGATTTTTCTTTCCTTTTTTAAGATTTCAGATGAATTTCATTTCAATTTGAAAATTCTTTATAAGAAATAATAACGGTTGTTTTAATAATATGACTTTATATGACAATTCGCCGTTTTGTGTTTTTTTTTTTTATTTTTAAGTCTTGTTTAGTTTTAGTTTAGTATATTTCATTTTGTTGGTTCTTCTTCTTTCCGCGTTGACTTCTATTACTCCTTTTTCTTTCCTTTTACTTTTCCCTTGTAATTTTTGACTTCTTTGCTTGACCTTCTACTTCGTCTTTTCTTCTTCTTGTTTAAATTTTGTTTCTCTTTTTCGATGCTGCTGATGTTCTTGCTTTTGATGATCTTTTAAAACTGTTTCTCTTTATTCTTTTACCTTCTTCATCTTCTTTTCCCTCTTCATCTTCGCCTTCTTTGTACTCTTTATCTCTTCGACTTGATCCTTTCTCTAATCTGCTTCATAACCATCGTCCTCTTCTTCATCTTTGTTCTTGTTTCTTCCCCTCCTTCTTATCATTGTCATCCCTGAAGGTCACCGTGTCATTGTTTTCTTTCACAGACCCATTCTACATTGCGTTGGATACGAGTCGTGGTAAAGTCTTTTGGACCGATTTAGGCCTGGACCGAATCATGTCGGCTAATCTCGACGGATCATCTCAGCAAATTCTCGTCAATACCGACATAAACGATCCATACGCAATCATTATACACAAAGGAGAAGGGTAAATATATGTATTTTGTAACCCTCTCTCACACACACACACACACACACACACCCATACGCACACAGATTATAAACTCACACACTCTCTCTCTCTCTCCCTCACTCTCTCCCACTCTCTATGTCCCTCACTCTCTCCCACTCTCTCTCCCTCTCTCTCTGTAGCACACACACACACACACACACACTTCTCTATCTTTCTCTTTCCCAATCTCTCTCTCTCTCTCTCTCTTTATCCCTTTGGTTCCATTTCCCTCTCCCAATCTCTTTCTCTCTCTCTCTCACTCTTTCACTTTATCTCTTTGGTTCTCTTTCTCTCTCCCAATTTTTTCACTCTCTCGTTATCCCTTTGGTTCCTTTTTTCTCTCCCAATCTCTCTCTCTCTATCTCTCTCTGTATCCCTTTAGTTCCCTTTTTCTCTCCCAATCTTTCTCTCTCCCTCTCTCTCGTTATCCCTTTGTTTCTTTGCTCTCTCCCAATCTCGCGCTCTCTCTCTCTCTCTCTTTTTATCACTTTGTTTCCCTTTCTCTCTCTCAATCTCTCCTCTTCTCTCTGTATCACTTTGTTTCTCTTTCTTTGTCGCCATCCGTCGATATTTAACTCATTTAATGCTCTTCTGGCTTTAAACAGGATGATATTTACATGAATTGTAAATGAAAGATTTCGGAAAAAGAAAGCCGAGTTGGCTGATTTCTAAAGTAACTTCACTGTGGCTCAACAAATAAGTGATAAAATCATCACTTTATACTAGGCTATGCTGAGCTCTATTATCTTTCTAGTATTTATTGACTTCATCTACATTGTGCATATTCCAAGAAGAAAAGTCAATGTGTCAAACGTTTGGGTTTCTTGGTCACTCCTGCCTGCAATGATAAAAAGTTGTACATGTACGGGTTGATTTGCTCAAAAATGTTTCAATGGTTCATTCATTCCCCCTTTTGTGTTACTCTTTCAACTTTCTTTATTCAACCATCTCTTTCTACGAATTTCCACGGAGGTACAAAGAGTATCAGGTGTTGTTTTGATTTAGTACTTCAACTCACTTAAATCTCACAGCGTGTCCACACACAAAACAATTTATCCCGAAACTCTATAACGAAACGTCGTATAAAGAATCATCGTATAAATTTCAGGGTGTCCACACACAAGAAACGTCGTATAATAATCATCGTATAAATTCCAGGATGTCCACACACAGAAAAAAGTAATCATGAAACTCTACAGCGAAATGTCGTATAGGTGCGCAGTTTGCTACTGCGATCATGAAATGGAAGCGGAAATGAGAGGTCAGGTCTCCTTTCACTCGAAGTCACGTTAAGCCCCGCCCAGTTATACCGTTCTAGTTCGACTAGTTATACAAGTTACGTCCACACACAACACATTCCGTGATTAGACGTGATTAGGCGTGATTAGGCGTGATTAGGCGTGATTAGTTATACGTCGTATAACGAAACGCATGTTTGGGCATCGTTCGTTATACGACGTTTCGTTATACGACGTATCGTTTATAGTAAGCGTCCACACACACAATTTCATCGTATAACTATCGCGAAACAGTATAACTATCCCGAAACGGTATAGCCCCGCCCCCCCCCCCCCCCACTCCGGGGTCGGAATGACCGATGCGTGTTTCCAAAATGTCCGGTAAAGGGGTACTTTTCGTGCGACAAAGTCCGGCCCGAGAATTGTAAAAAAAAAAGGGGGGTGTATTTGACTTTTCACCCGGAGATTTCTTTAAGAGGGGGTGTTTTTTCTTTTTTTCTCTCATCTCTTTGGACTCCTGAGAAATTATTCCGACTTTAGGGGGGTACATTGAGCATTTTCCCGTATTTAGAGGGGTCTCCAAGGCAGGAAAAGCCCGCGAAAGGGGGGTTCGGAAATGTTGGCAGGCCTCAGATAGGGGGTGTTTAAAAAAAGAGGGAACAAGCATACGCGTACCCTAAATAACACTGAGTGGGGGGGGCGGGGGTATAACTAATCACGCCTAATCACGGAAAATGTTGTGTGTGGACACGGGGTTAATCCAATAGTTGAGAGTTCGAAATCGAACCCTGTACTAACGACCTCTGGCAAGTCATTATTCCATATTTGCAACTCTCGGGTGTAAATGGGTACCTGGTAATTGCTGTCAATTGCAGGGCCTTCAGGAAGAACAGCATTGGAGCTGCTGATGCTTCCCTTTGTAAACAAGTAGTAGTAGCATTAGTAGTAGTAGTAGTAGTAGTAGTGGTGGTAGTAGTAGCAGTACTTGTTGTACATGTAGTTGTTGTAGAAGGAGTGTAATACTAGTATTATTATCATTATCATTCTTATTCTCAACCCTCATACAGAGTGATGTTTTGGACAGCCCATATTCCCCAAAGTCAAAGAATCGAAAGGGCCAATCTTGATGGCGGAGACAGATACGTCATTGTCAACTCTGACATCACATATCCCAATGGGTTGGCTTTTAATGCTGACTGTAAGGATTAAAGTCAAACAATTAAACAACAATTTCACAGGATAATTTCCTAGTTTATTCAAAAAGATTATGAATCATAACCAATAATTAAAAAATAATGATATACTATAAAAACGGTTCTACGACCATTCCCCCTGGAAAATCACCTCGGGCAACTAGCAGTGGGACAGTTACCCCCCCCCCCCCCCCAGGACAATTTTCCCCGGTAAATGACCCTCTAGGACAATTAACCTGTAGGACAAAATCACCCCTAGAACGATTACCTCCCAGGACAATTACACCCTCACGATAATTACCACCTAGCACGATTGCTCTCGGACACTTATCATCCATAAAGTTACCCTCTGGCCAACTAAACCTTCTAGAGATTACCCCCCCCCCCCCCCTGTTACACCCACAAATGTAATAACGCCCACAAATGTAATAACACTTTACCCACAAATGTAATAACACCCACAAATGTAATAACACTTTACCCACAAATGTAATAATTTCACCCACAAATGTAATAATTTCACCCACAAATGTAATAACCACTTTACCCACAAATGTAATAATTTTGAATCACCCACGAATGTAATAATGACTTTACCCACAAATGTAATAAATTTGAAGTGATATTTTGTCGAATTTGTTCAAAACTAAAACCCTGTAATAAAGTATGGGTATAGCGCGCAGTCTTTCTTCCAGACCCGGTTATTTCAAAACTTTTTAAAAATCTTCAAAACTAAGACCCCATCATCTTATTCCTGTGGAAGAACATCAATATTGAGCGTAGTCTTTCCTCCAGACCCGGTTATTTAAAAGTTTAAAAAAAAAAAAAAAAAAAATATTAAAAAAAAAACACTTTTAAACTAAGACCCCTCCATCTTCCAAATTAAGACCCGGTAATAAAGCATGGGATTAGAGCGTAGTCTTTACTTCAGACTCGGTTATTTAAAAAAAATGAAAAATCTTCAAACTAAGACCTCACCATCTCATTCCTGTGGAATAACATGGGTATAGAGCGTAGTCTTTCCTCCAAACCCGGTTATTTCAAAAGAAATAGAAATTTAAACAAATCTTCGAAACTAAGACCCACCATCTTATTCCTCTTTTTTTTTCATTTAAAAATAAATTACATTATTACATATGTGGATACAACACGTAACAAATAATTCTCTTCGGGAGGTAATTGTCCGAAGGGGAAATTTTTCCTGGGAGAAATTGTCCGTAGGGGGTGATTATCTTAGGGGGTATTTTACCAGGGAGTAATTTTCCTAGGGGGTAATTGCCCTAAGGGGGTATTGTCCTAAGGGAATATTTGTCCTAAGGGTTAGTTGTCCCGAGGGTCATATTGCGGGGGTATTTGTTCTCGGGGTTGTTGTCTTTATAGTCAAACAACATACATAACAATGTGTAAGTTTGTACATACACCATGAAATAAACTGACGAGCAATATAAGATATTTGCTATACCAGGTGATCAAACAATATTTTGTTAAACAAATAACAGGGTGGCGGGTATGATATTTTAATTCAGTTAAGACAGTCTTTCAAAATAATGATCAAATTATTTTCTTGAATTATCTATTGTAAATCTTTCAGGCAGATAAGAATTGTATTTTTCAGTATTGATTAAGAACACATCCGTTATCTGCCCTATGCTGGATATCCCACTCAGAGTAAACAACGTATTAGTGATTATGAATTTAATTAATATGTATATTAACCATAAAGGCGTCGTTTCGCGTGTATTGAGATTGAGACACGTTTCAATAAGATGTCGGTGAACATGTGCTTATGCCGGCTTCGTGAATCAATACCTAGGTTCACGGGTCTACTGGTGCGACAATGGAAACGATAGAATCGAGTCCGTCGACCTCTGGGGCAACGACAGAATGGTTCATCTGGCGATATCGCCGATTACTCCTTGGGACCTAGCAGTTGTCGACGACAGTATAATATGGACGGATCTGACTCATTATGCCATTGGTGTAACTTCAACCAACAGCAGCAGCGGTTACAGTTTCTACTACCACAACATTTTCGCAAATCCACGCGGCATACATGTGTATCGAGGTTTGTATCTGATTCGCATTTCGAATTCACCGTCATTATAGTGGCAGATCCAGGAGGGGGGGGGGGGGGGCATGGGGGAATCTTAAGAATACATTGACCCATATTATATTTAAGATCTAAATCGAATGTTGTTTATAATATGATGCATCATCTGTAATGAAGTTAATCCGAGGTCTACCTTTTCCTTCGTTAAACGTGATCCTTAACCCGGGGTAGGGTTTAAATAAATATGTAAAGGATGGACCATTGATAACAAATAGAAAACTAGAATAAACTGTTATCACTCTCTAAAAGTCTCTCTTAAAAATGAATAGGAATTCCATCATGAAAGCTATCATAATTATTTTGATTTAATATTAGAATACAATTTCAAAAGTTTGAATAGAAAATTGCCTTTTACTCCGTCGTGTTTCATTCTTTCCTGTCATCAAAATTTGCAGAAGAAATACCAACAACCACAGAAGTTTACAACCCTACTACTCACCAAGCTAATACTGGTGAGTCATAACAATCTAGTGGAGGCACTGTGGTACATTGATGAAGGCTCTTGACTCTCATTCGAGAGTTCCTGGGTTCGATCATTGTTCAGTGGTTACATTCTCAGACAAAAGCGTTTTTCCTTCATATTTCCCTCTCGATCCATGTGTATTTAATGGATACCTACCACTGCTGGGGTAAATTAAATCGGGTAATACTAATTACATGATCCGCAGGAAGAGCGGCATTGTAATTGAAATAGTACTCTTGGTAAATAACATCGATTCATTATTGCAATCGTAATCATTAACATTATCCTTATTATAAGTATTACTATTATCATCAATATTAAAAATGATTATCAAATTATGAGTCTTCTTCGAAATTATAATTAAATTAAAATTTATGATGAACTGTCATAATTGTGAACACTATTCGGCTTATTAATTGTTGGATTAAAACAAAATAGAATTAAGAAGAATCCTTGAATTAATCCTGACGTATTTTGATTTCGTTCTTATCCCATACGGTCGCAACACCATGAAAGCAATCCAGTTATGTTTTCTCTGTCTTCTTTTGGACCAAAATAAATCCTTTGGTCTCAGTTGACTCTTTTTTTTCTCCCAAAGAAGAGATTCAGATTAATGTTAGACCTATACTTCGTTCTAGCTCAACCAAATATTTAAATGAAGTAAAACTTAATTAAACTAAGTGATACTAATTTACA
The DNA here is from genome assembly GCA_035222895.1 of Strongylocentrotus droebachiensis. Taxonomy (NCBI): domain Eukaryota; kingdom Metazoa; phylum Echinodermata; class Echinoidea; order Camarodonta; family Strongylocentrotidae; genus Strongylocentrotus; species Strongylocentrotus droebachiensis. The sequence goes on along the minus strand of JAVYIG010000138.1, from coordinate 254,671 downwards.
TTGCTCCGAATCGATTTGAAGTGCAGCACATCTATTTCTGGAATTTCTTTGAATATCAGAAGTCTTCATCTGAAATTATAGAATTAGAGTTGTTTGTTGTTGTTGTCATTGATTTATTATCCGCAACATTTTTAATTAAATTGATATTAATTTTTGAGTCTGAAAGTTTTATGACATTGTCAAGGAATAATATCTATTTTTACCTTAGAAAACGGCAACTGAAATCCTAAAATTAATGTAATTTCTGAATTAAAAACACGTGTTTACATGTCGACTATCATTGATCACGGACCTACTAGGGTTTGACCATGAGTAGGTAGATTCCACCGACGTAATGTACCATCGCAAATTACGAACTTGCTTGTCAGACTAGACGGTAGAGATCGCAATCGGAATCCGATGGAGAAGACGAGTCGAAAAAAGGCTAAAGTCGGTAATATCTACAACACAGGCGCGTACGCAGGGGGGTGGTTTTGGGGTTAAACCCCCCTCGAATTTTTTGTATGTGTATGTTTTGTGTATGTTTTTAGTGAAAACCCCCCCCCCCCCCCCCCCTTTTGATTTTTTTTTGGATTTTTTTTTAATAATAATAAAAAAAAAAAAAATAATAATAATAATAATAATGCCAATGGCTGTCCTGAAAAAGGTGACCTTACCCCCCTCCCCCCAACGGAACAAAATTTCAAATTTTCAAATTTCAAGACCAAAAAAAAAAAAAAAAGTGTCCTCTTACCTCTAATCGCCTACGTCACATTGTCTAGGGCTTTTATTTGGCTTTATTTGGGCAAGAAATGAATGAATGAAGATTCGTGTTTTTTTAAAGACTTAGTTACGTATTTAAAAAATCTGAAATACTTGTTGCCAAATTCCTGAGGTCATGAACTTCCCGCTGATAATTAGTTATGGCTGCATTAAAGGCGCAGTCCTTTCGTATAAACCCCACATAAAAAAGTTTGGAAACTCAAGTTTGATCGATCACACCTCTCTTACCCCCGCCCCTGTTTTTTCTTATTCAAAATCCCGCTGCGTATGTGTTGAAATAGATTCCAAGCTTTTATTTCTTCCACAGTTCGTCTCGTGAATAGTAACGAAGCACACGAAGGAAGGGTAGAGGTATTCCACAGCGGATCTTGGGGGACCGTCTGTGACGACTATTGGGGCATAGACGACGCGCGTGTGGTTTGCAGAAGTCTAGGCTATCAGGATGCCCTCAGTGCCCCTAGCCAGGCCCGCTTTGGCCAGGGCAGTGGTCCTATTTGGATGGATAACGTCAATTGCTCGGGAATTGAGGCACACATTTTCGACTGCCCGCATAGCGGTTTCGGAAATCACGACTGCAACCATGGGGAAGATGCCAGTGTTGTCTGCTTGCCTAATCGTAAAAACATCTGATTTTTGTTTGTTAGGTCGATGTCTATTTGTGTTTCTTTTTTTCAATGCTGGCACTGCCACATAAAGCCGTTGAACACGAGGCGCTATAACACTACTCCAAAAGACACCAATTGATCAATTGAAGAAAAAAATCATCCCACAGTACGCGGCGAACAGTAAGTCTCTCCAGTATAAAGACACGGCTCTGCACTACTTGTCAGATATTTTCTGTACGCATTGATTTGTTTGTGTAGATTGTTACGCCAGTTTTCTATCGAAAGTCGAATTTCTGACGAATCCGAAACCCCGGCCCCCCCCCCCCCCCCCCCACTCCGTGTTATTTAGGGTACGCATATGCTCCTTCCCTCTTTTTGAAAGCACCCCATATCTGATGACTGCCAACATTTTCGAACCCCCCTTTCGCGGGCTTTTCGCTGGCTTTTCCTGCCTTGGAGACCCCCCTAAATCACAAAAAATGCTCAATGTACCCCCCTAAATTCGGAATAATTTCTGAGGAGTCCAAAGAGATGAGAGAAAAAAAGAAAAAACACCCCTTTTTAAAGAAATCTCCGTGTGAAAAGTCAAATACACCCCTTTTTTTACAATTCTCGGGCCCGACTTTGTGGCACGAAAAGTACCCCTTTCCCGGACATTTTGGCAACACGCATGCGGTCATTCCGACCCCTGAGTGGGGCCGGGTCCGAAACTTTGTCCTAGACTAGCGCACCCTGCCTCAGGGAGTTAGTTGTGTATGTAGCTAGAAATAATGCCTGGAGCTGTTCTGTGCGTGCATGCTCCTGAACGCGTTTGAACTGCGTGAATTAAATAACGCCTCGTATGTACCGGAGGCACATGCTTTCATTTCACACTTAAACACAATTCAAAAAAGTTTTGTGCAGAGCCTAACTCAGTATATGGATGTGTCAAATAAGTCACGAGCGCTGCAGTACAGGACCTATTGAATAGAGTCTCTGTATAGGTTCGGACCCAAGCGTTCCGACAAGGTTTTGTGTTTGCAAATTACTCGTTGCAGACACGGCGTCAATAGGGACTTTTAGAAATGCACGTCAAGAGCTTTGACTGCAACGTGTGACGTCATTTTAAGGCACTGCGCCTGCGTCACGTGGTCTCAGTCGGCGATCGAGAATACGTCAACCTTGATTTTCCGAAATCTAGTACATGCAATACATACATACATATTGACATTTATAAAGCGCCTTTACATGCTGAAATGTGTAGAACAGGTGTCACATGCACCTGTTCTACACATATTTACATATTAGCAGTGAAGGGATGTTCTTTTGTTGAGGGTAGAATGAGGAATGTCCTCTTTCTTTGTCCGTGATGTTTATTGTGTTACTTCCTGCATGCATATCGTCGAGTGCAATCTAAAAGATTTCTAATTGTAGCCAACATGGGCAGTTAAGTACGTTGACACGCATGATCAGTCGGCGTTCGTCGTGTTCTCGTTCACTCATTCTAAAAGTCCCTATTGTAGTGACACAGGACTGTGTCAGAGAGAGGTTCGGTATTTAGCGCACCATGTTAGAGTGACATCGCGCTGAAAATGAATTGAAAAAGTGAGCAACACAAACAATTGGTTGAATGACCGTGATAATATGGACCCCTTTGCCTCCACAGGTTCCATTAGCGCAGTTAATTAAATCTATAAAGGAAATCACACCATTTTTTCAACAAATCAACGCGATGTTTCTTGGATTTATATTTTGTACGATTACACTCTGACATGAAAACAAAAATTGGGGGGGGGGGCTCATAAACTGAACATAATTATCTTTACGTTGGGATGAACGTTCAATAGATTTTGTATTTGCACTCCAGAGAGATGATTTGTTGGAGAAAAAATGAAGTAAAACACAATATATAAAACATGACTGATTAAGATTTGAAGAAGAAATCTAGATATAATTGGCCCCTTGAAAATGTTCTCTCATCATGTTAGGTCCATAAATTGCAAGAACACTTAGTTCATAGTTTGATCATTCATCCATTTGATATCTTCTCGCAGAGGCAGACCTGACTTGTGACAGCGTGTCGATGACGCTCATTATGGAAAGAACCCTTCTCGAGATCGGCGACGACGCCCGCGATGTCCATTTCGAAGACGAGTCTTGTGTTGGATACGACCACGACAGTCAACATGTTGCGATCACCACCATGTACGACAGATGTGGTACTACGCAAGAGGTATGGTCAATTAGTCTTTATTTACCCTAGATACATCACAAAAATACTACTTGATAAGGATTCCAGTAATTCCTCTCATGAATCTTGTTCCATTATTTCAGTGACCGTGTTAATTATCTATATTTACAAGGGTCGTAAAAGATTATTTCCCATCAGTAATAGACGTAATAGACATATCTGGGGACCCACATGGCTAACATCTGAATCATAATGAATATATTTTGGCTAAATTAATTACACAGTGTTGATATAATCATTGATTTGGGACAAATTATCCAAGACCCAAGGTTCAAATTTTGATTTAAATATTGAAGCCGTCTGTCAGGCCGAATGAATTTATTTCCTCTTTTTAAAAATCACAGTATTCTCGGCCCAAAGGCTCAAAAAGGGTTTAAGCCTACACCCTGAAATAGACCACCGATGTATGGGTGGCATTAAAGGCCAAAAACGAGCAGAAATTTATGTTCTTTGTCTTTATTCGTAATCTATTTCTATTATTTTAATGTTCGACTTTTTGGCAGACGCTAGAAAATCAGAGGATTATATTATTGTTGAGGTTTTATATCACCTTCGGCCTTGTAGAAGTATAGTAGTCTAGTGGATATAGTCGGTGGTTTGTGGACCACTAGGTACAGGTGAGAGTACCTGCCATAGCACTAATGTCTTTTGGAAAACACCTTTAATCTATATTTGCTACTCTTCAGTCAGAAGAGTTACCCGGTACGAAGAAACTATTTGTTCATTCCTTATAGTCATAGCTACTGTCAAAAATGAAATTATCATCATCATCATCGGTAAAATAGCTAAAATGGTACATTGTTACTTTTTGGTCCCCGTAACAGTTGTTCCATTAATGTTTCATTTAATATGCCCTCATCCCACCATCAACACCCGCAGCATAACGACGACTACATAATATTTACCAACATGGTGACGTATTACAAGCCCCGCCCTGAAAACGGAACCAATGAGCTCATCGCCAGAGAACACAATCTTAATATTCCTGTTACTTGCTTCTTGGAGCGGACACAGGTCTTGGAAGAGTCCTTCTTGCCTGAAGCAAATCTTTATGTTTTGGAAGAGGTGAGGAATCAATTACTTTGTAGCTTAACCCTATCTAGCTCGGGGGGGGGGGGGGCTAGCCCCCCCCCCCCCCCCTTGGTTATGCAGTTTTAAAATAGCCCGGGCTATATAGGGTTAAGTAAAGTGAGGATTTAATTACTTGGTACCTTAAGTAAAGTGAGTTCTGGTAGGAGCAACGTGGCATGTTTAATGGAGATGTCGTGGAATAGTGGTTCATTTCACTTGGCTATCAATCCAAGGGTTGAGGGTTCTAACCCCAGCTCGGCACTAACGTCCTTTGGAAAGAACAGTGTTATCATTTTCGACAGCCAGGAGCACCACAGTGTGAGGACATTTGGGCTGAATAGAATTACCAAAGTGTGACGTCATACTGGCCAAGTTGTGAAGGTGGCTGGTTTTAAACAAATTTTGCGTTTAACAACAGCCCCAAACAATGAACTATCCCTACTCCAGCCCGTCGCTTGAATGATTTGTTGGTGAATCTCATGTGCAGCCTCTGTTGTTTAGAACCAGTCATGTGAGTGTTCCCCGTCGTAGAAGGTCTGTCCGTCGCTGAGCGAAAACTCGCTATTAGGGACTTTTAGATTTGCACGACGTAAACGTAGACGGCTACGTGTGACATCCTTTTAAGGCAATGTGACGTCCTGTTAAGGCACCGCGGGGCACTTTTATTGCCTTAAAAGGACGTCACATTCCCTTAAAAGGATGTCACACGTAGCGGTCCACGTTCACGTCGTGCAAATCTAAAAGTCCCTAATACTAGGTGATCTTGCTGCCTCGAAGCATGGCAGAGCATCCAAAATGTCATCAAGATCTTTCTTTGTTGTTCTTTTATTTTCTTCTATACTTTTTTTATGAATGTTGTAACGTAGATATCCTATGAATGGCATGGTTAATGACCATGGAACTTTCATGGCATGTGGCATTTGTTAGATTATTGTGCCTAACGAAGAGAATTTTTTTAATTACTAATGCGAAACGTCATCTAGGCGCCATTTTGTTGATTACTAATATTGCCCATAGTTCATTCATACATTGTCATGGGTAAACTTTTGGCAACAACCTTTTCCGTGCGCGGGTCACGGCAAACGCGTACGCGTGCGTCAAAATTCAAAATTGGTCAAAATGCTTATTAGACCTCTATACTATAAACATTTCAAGTTTTTGTGCGTGCCGTCCGTTTGAAATGTATAACATTTGTTGTTCTTACTTGTTTTGCTGACACTTTCCTTAGCAAATTGAATTACTTTCATTAATTATTGATTTCAATTTTCAAATTCCAAAAAAAAAAAAATCGGTCGTTGCAATTTTTACACGTATAATTTGAAATATATATCTCTCTCAATGTGTACTCACCATCTAGGTAGGGTACGGTGATTTCTCGCTAAACCTTGAGAGGTATACAAACACAGGCTTCTACCAACCTGCCAACGATTCCGGCGAAGTTACGCTCGGTACACCGCTATACTTCGGCGTCCGCCTGACGTCCGTCACGAACCTCACGCTTCTCATCGAGTCGTGCTGGGCAACGAGCTCGCCGGACCCACGAGACGATCATCGCTATGATATCATCGAGAATGGGTAGACTTTTTTGTTTCTACCTTTGCTTACTCTTTTTTTAATCTGATCCTGATGATTCTTTAGTGGAATATACCGAATGAGGCTTACCTTCCCTATATTTTCTATGGACTCGGGTTTTCTCTTTTTCCTGTTGACAATGATTTCTTCTTCTTTTTTTTCTTTTTTTTTTTTGGGGGGGGGGCGCAGATTCTTACATTTCATCCATCAAGTAAGAGCAATACATCCCCTCTCATTTAAGGACATCGACTGTGTCATTCCAAAGGGGCGGACTGGCTATGGGGAGTTTCCCCCTACAGGTCGCTTGATATGATGTCTTGAAGCCCTGTCGAGTTGTGCTCTGATGGCCGGTTGATATGTATCCTAGAGGTCGATTGGGCATGTCGCATCGAAATTCTCAACCGAATTTCAGTCCTAGTCCGCTCCTGCATTACCCTAAAGCTTTATAAATGCACTACGTATATCATCACGAAAGCCAAGTTATTTTTGATAAATGTATTTGTGTTTTGTAGATGTGCCGTGGACAGCACAACAGTCATCTTCAATTGGGCCTCTCCAACTTTCAAGGGATTCAGTATCGATGCTTTCACCTTTATTGGCGATTACGACAAGGTGAGTGTCTACAATGGCCCTTTGTACCTCTCGTTTCCGCTACAGCCGATGCGTCATTTATTGACGTAGTACTGCGTTAGTGATTAGTGCGGTCTCTGATGTGGCATGTGGAAGTGACAAACTGTGATTTAGAATATCCCACCAATAGGTTTCATGTTCATAAACGTCAAAGACCTAGGGTTAGGGTTAGGATTAGGTTTAGCGTTACTTAGGAAACTTAAAGTCTTCAGATTTAGCTTCACTGATGAAGCGTTGGGTAACCTACGTCCGTCTGATGGGGAATTCTAAAGTTGCTCCGAACGGTGCAGACAGTGAGTGCAAACGAAAGCACGTGCTACTTGACTTAACAACAGGCTCGATTAGTGCAGTAGCGCAGGTAATAACGCAATCGAAGTGACACCTCATAGGCAGCTGGGGCTTTATTCTAAGCTCTACTGACGTAGGAATACGTCAGGAACTGGTCAGTCTTACCCGCCAATTGTTTGAGACACCACACAATTACCGAATGCAAAATCATAGTGCAAGAAATATTGACTTGAATTACAGTTGCATGCCAAAAATTCCTTTCGTATCTTGATTAAGATATCGAAATGAAGTATTAAAAGTGCATTTGGAAATAGGTTTTCCACTGGTAGGTGTTTATCTGTGTTATCAGCTCGGAGACTGGGGGAGGGGCTACCATAGGGTTTTCATGGTTACGGTGACAACATTTCGCTCAAGTTTGTATGGACTGAGGTTTGGGTGGGGCTACCATTCGCACAGTGACATAGTGACTTCCGACCATATGCAAGAGCGCGTTCTCGAGGAGTTCATATGCAAGCGAAATCATTGGTACCAAAAAAGAAATCCCTAAATTTCTCCTTGATCAAGATTATAAAGATCAATAGTTGATGGATTCGTATTGACATTATTATGACCATCCTATATTTTGTTAAAAACACGTTCTTGGTGATTTTTTTTTCCCCGGCTATTCCCGCGTCAGTAGACATTGAAAGTCTCAATGATGGACCGACCGCAATTGAAAATTACGTAGCACCACAAACAGGTGGTTCTTATGAGAAAGCTTTTTCTGCAATGAAAAAAATAACCGTCTGGATGGTATGAGGAATCCTCTACGAAAACTACATTTATCATACGTCCCCATACACATAGGCCTACACGTAGGTCGAGGCAATCATTAGAGCAAGACGTAGCTCAATGTAACTAGGGACTTGTAAATATATTGCATGTCTCTGGTGGAATAACATCCCATACAACAGGCTGATAGTTCAGTCACACAGACAAACCGACTTTAGACCGACTCCAAAACCGCTGATTCTTGACCATAGACGTTTTTGTATTAGTTTTGTTCGGTCTGTAGTCGGTCCGGCGTCGGTCCGACGTCGGTCTTATCGGTGTGAAAAGGGTATGAAGCTTTCGGTTGAGTAGGCCTACTGCATGATAGTCAAATCTAGACGTTGTGCAAGCCTTAGAACCACTTCACGCTATAAGATCCTCCTAGTCTTATTGAAAACAAAATTACACAACAAAAAAATGGCAAAAGAACCCAAAACCTCCGCACATTTATAAGATCCTCCTGTGATCACATTTTCAAAGAAATGGCAATCATATTGGATATTGCAATTTAATTAAACACTATCTTCCTGATTTAGGTTCTCAATAATGATAAGAATACTAACAAATCGAATTGTAGTGCATTTAGACAATCGCACTACTGATGTCACTACAATACTGAGCCGATTCAGCTGGTCTCTTTCCAAGAAGGCTTGAAATATTATGAAATTTAGATTGTATTAATATCCCGGTATCATATTACTATTCAGATCATATTGCAAGAAATGATTAACATGAAAATTCATATCCAATGATATTTTGATTACTGATTATGAATCGGATCGTAGTCAGATTGTGTAGCGTGCAGTTGGCATTACATTCGAAATGTGGGACTTTGTTATAATCTACGACAACTTATGATTAGCGTTAAACTTTCTTTCATGTCGTAAAGATGCTTTAAATTTATTTTCACCATATAATTAGCTCTGTCGTCTCTCAAAACAGGTTTACGTCCACTGCTCAATCCTGATCTGTGACAACAACGACTCGGGCTCTCGCTGCGCTCAGGGATGCCTAGCCCGATCTCGTCGAAGTCTGCAGCCGACAGGCTCCCGATCAAAACCTCATACCATCACGAACGGACCGCTCTCCGATGCCTCGCGCTCCCAAAGGGATATGTTGCTTGATAGCGTTGATGACGGTGAGTAGTGTCCGTAGAGTAAATAATGTTGACAAGAATAATGTCCTGTTTGTTCATGGTGCATTATAATTAGGCGACATCCGACATTACCGAAAAATGCAAAGGATCCCATGTCACATTAAGCAGCGAACAATACAAGACAATAGCCATGTCCAACAAGGCTTTTTTTAGTTTTTCCCTGCGGCAATAAATATTTCAAACATATTTGACTTACACCAATAGTTGTCCATATGCTCTCACTCGCACTAACTTGCCACGATTAAGTTGACACGACCTTCCACCGATGCAGTCTTTACTCAGCGTATTTTCTGCCCGCACTAGTCGACCGCAACCCAGCTTCCGCATCTAAACCGCGCGGAATCTAATTTTCATTTTCGATTGTAAACCAACAACCCTTGTGAAAGATCACAGATACTCCGAGTGCCAAGGTAGAGCATACATACGGTTAGCCTCTTGTCGATGGCCCTCGCATTTTTGGAGTCCGTAAATTCTGGCGAGCGAAGCGAGTCAGAGAAACCGAGCGCTCGGTTTCTCCATGGAGATCTCCATGGAGATCTCCATGGTTTCTCTGACTCGCTTCGCTCGCCAGAATTGACGGACTCCAACAAAGCGAGGGCCATCGACAAGAGGCTTACATACAGTCAACTTACGCTACCCTACCCTTGTCGTGTTATCGCGTTACTCCTGGAGAAATCCAGGAGGAAAAACCAGTCGACGTAAAGGTCGGCGTAGCTAACACGACTATCGCTGACTATACGCCGACCTGTACGCTGACCTTACCATATTTATGCCGGCTAGCACTAAACACTACCTTTACGCCCATCAAAATTACCATCGTGTGAACACGGCTAATGCAAGCAGCTTACAACGCGTCAAATGTTCTGCAAGCCCAGTCGCGCGCTGAGTGGTATGTGTAGCAAAGGTTCAATGATTGCTTTCGACATGATCAGTCGACCCGGGATTTTGGTCAAATGTTTGAATCTGTGTTATTTTGTTTGTCTATTTTAATCGTATCCGTATATATACCCTGATTCACTTATCGACCCCCTCCTTCAGTTCACAATTTCCCACGGGTCATCTGACAAAATATGAGGGATATAATTCATCGAGATATACTTCGTGAACGAATAGATCATTTTCGTAATATAATTGTTGCTAGGTAGGACAAACATTATGGTTTGTCCTATCTAACAACACAGAATGTATGCAATTCGCATTATAACTATTGAAATGCTATTATTTGTAAACAAAAATAATTTGTAACGAGGAACTTTAAAAAAAAGTTGTGCTTCAATTTTGATTACATTACGAAAATTGCCTATTCCCCTATTCCCCCCGTGTTAATTGCTAGTCGGCATGAAATATGGTGAGGTCGGCGTAAAAGTCGGCGTAGTGATAGCCGTGTTAGCAACGCCGACTTTTACGTCGACCGATTTACTCCTGGATTTATAGTATCAAGTATCAAGTTTATTTGTCTTCCAGAAAACACATGTGACAAAATATAATAGAGTATTTTCATAACAGTACAATGTAGAATAAAGGAAGACGAGGAGACCTTGGTTGAAGCACAGCTTGTTAAGAAAGTAGCGTGCTAACACGACTAGGGGTAGCGTAAGTTGACCGTGTGGATGTTCTCACTTGGCACTCGGAGTAGCTACGACCTTTCACGAGGGTTCTTTGTTTACAATCGAAAATTAAAAATATATTTCGCGCGGTTTAGATGCGGAAGGTTGGTTGGGATCGACTAGAGCGGACCCACCACATCCCTTTACCTTAAAAAAAGAATCACATCAATGTTCAGCTTACTCATTCAAAAATGCATAAGAATGTACCATTTTCCGGTGCGATGTTTGCGTAGTATAAATGTAGGTATATGTTCCGGTATATTTATATCGTTAGTATTAGGGCTATTATTGTTATAATTATTATTGTTGTTGTTGTTATTAATATCATGTTATTTTGTCGTTCGCTCTCCAGGACCCGAATCTCATGACCCTGTGATGATCGTGGCTGCCAGCGCCCTCTGTGTTCTTATCGCTCTTACTGTCGTCAACGCGCTGATGAAGATGCGCATGCGTCGTCCTCGCCCCGAGCAGATTGGCTATCGCAGAATGGGCGTTACTGAGCAGGACTAATAACGCATGAAGAGAGAGAGAGAAAAAGAAGAAGAAGAAGAAGAAGAAATCCCTTTGATTGGAGTAAACTTACAAGTATAGTTTTAAAGTGCCAGAGCTCCTTCGTTGTTTATCCCCGAACTTGTGTTGAAAAAAAACCTCTGAAATGGGGAAACCTTTTGATTCAAACATCAAAATAACTGCTATGATTTTTAATTAATGCAGCCTCTTGATGAAGGATATCTTATTGGTGATCTGAAATTTACGAGTGTGACATGTGGTCTGTTTCTTCTTCTTTTTGCCCATAATCCTAGTTTGTTTGAGAGCCAAACATAAATATAAAAGATACCTTTAGCTAAAAGTACGAAGCCTAAAATTAATGCATATACATCTGAATGAGTATGTGTTCTTTGCCTTCCCATAAATTTCTAGACAAATCTTCTCAGACTAAGTTTTACTTTCTTTTTTCTTCTTTCATTTAATATTCGTATTGTTATAGTCTAGTTTGACAAATTTGAGACGGGGGCAAGTGCTTGTTTCATTATTTTTTGGCACATAAACCTTTGATTTTGTGAGAAAGCCAAACAGAAATATAGATTCGTACCTTTAGCGGGCAGTAGGGAGCCTAAAATGAATGCATATACACCTGTATGAATATGTGTTCTATGCCATTCCATATATTTCTAGACAGATCTCCTCAAACTTAAATTTTTCTTCTTTTTTCTTCTTTCATTTAATATTCGTAATGTTTTACTCACGTATTTAGCTGCGTTTTGTTCCACTGTCCATTTTAATAATGGCATAATCTCTCTAAATTGTTGCTTCTTATCACAGAAGATAAATAATTCATTTGCTCTTTTTGTTGTTATTAGCAGAACGTAGGACTATAAATGTCACAATGTTGTTCTTTCTTGTTTTGTTTTTCTTCTTTTAAGTATATCTCGATCGCAAAGACTTTCGAGAAATTAACTCGATATTGCCTTTCGAGATCACGTACACTCTAAGGTGACGCACAGGGCTATTGAAATCGCTCTAGGTTGATTTCTCGAAAGTCTTTGCGCTCGTGTTGAATGTAGATCTTTCAGATAGGCTATAGAAATTGAAATTTAAGGGGAAATGATTCGCCTTTTCATATGTGTTTACTTCGGTGCAATGTGATGGGTTATTTTTCTGACCATTATCTGGCCTCAAGTTTATCTTTTTCCGTTAAGTTTCATTGGAATCGAAAAGAAAATAATTATGTTAAAATACATGTAAAGTATTTTTAAATTATTCAAGAAGAAAGATGTCTTCCATTCTTCTAGTGATTAAATATATCTTATAATTATGTCTCGTTGAGCTCGTTTCTTAAACATGCTCTCACCATATTACTGGTGTGTACTTCATTATCATTTTAGTCAACACCTTAATTTTTAATACTGTGCCTCCAGCACCAGAGGTGACAACTTTAGCATCATATTTTTGGCTATTGATCTGTTTATCAACTGTTTTCATCTCCACACTATGTGTTAAGGTTACCTAACTTGTAGCCATGGTTAAAAATTTTCACACATGAGTTGAAAACCTACACTGATTTTTGGATTTTGGATCTTCATACCGTACTATTGTTCAACCTAATGGTTGACGTACAATAGCAGCTATCGTGCAATACGTCATCATTTATATCTCAGACTAAATGCATGTATTCGTTATGTCACACAAAACATACTGGGTACGGAATGGAGAACTATATTATTTGTGCTTCCGTCATCAGGGTACTACTCCATTTAAAGCAGAGGAGTGGAAATCCATTCTTTTTTTAGTCATATCAGCGGTCACTGCATTAAGAGTTGAATCCACTCCGAATTATAAAGGAGTCTACTCCAATGTAGTGGTTTGAAGTACTCTATTGAGAGTGAATTCAACTACTCTTGAGTGTGGATTTTCACTCCTGTATCTAGAGAGCAGGTTAGGTCATGATTGATGTAGCCCCCTTTGAAGAACGAGACCTTCATGTTGAGAGGTGGGATTGGTTTCGTTTGATTGGCTTTTGTTTTCGTATATTATTTCACCTATTTTAACGAAATGTATTCACTCCTTATTGTACTTATTACATAAATAAATGTATTCATTACTTTATATTCCTTACCTGATTAAGTTACTTTTAATCACGTTTCTTCAATTTTTCTTTCAAAATATCTGTGGTATGTCTTTGTTAATTTATGTACTCGTAGCAGACCTCTCCCCCTCCTCTCTCTCTCTCTCTCTCCTCTTTCTCGTTTCTCTGTCCCAATCTGTCTCTCCCTTCTAATCTGTTTCTCCCCTCTCTCTCTCTCTCCTCTTTCTCGTTTCTCTCTCCCAGTCTGTCTCTCCCCTCTCTCATTTCTCTCTCTCTCTCTCTCTTCCCCTTTCTCCCAATCAGTCTCCCCCAATCTGTTTATCCCCCCCCCTCTCTCTCTCCTCTTTCTCGTCTCTCTCTCCCAATCTGTCTCTCCCCTCTCTCCTTTCTCTCTCTCTCTCTCTCTCTCTCTTCCCCTTTCTCCCAATCAGTGTCCCCCAATCTGTTTGTCCCCCTCTCTCTCTCTCTCCTCTTTCTCGTTTCTCTCTCCCAATATGTCTTTCCCTTCTCTCTCCCAATCTGTTTCTCGCCTCTCTCTCTCCTCTTTCTCGTTTTTCTCTCCCAGTCTGTCTCTCCCCTCTCTCCTTTCTCTCTCTCTCTCTCTCTCTTCCCCTTTCTCACAATCGGTCTCTCCCAATCAGCGGTCACTGCATTAAGAGTTGAATCCACTCCGAATTATAAAGGAATCTCCTCCAATGTAGAGAATTGAAGTACTCTATTGCGAGTGAATTCAACTACTCTTGAGTGTGGATTTTCACTCCTGTATTTAGAGAGCAGGTTAGGTCATGATTGATGTAGCCCCCTTTGAAGAACGAGACCTTCATGTTGAGAGGTGGGATTGGTTTCGTTTGAATGGCTATACTTTCTTAATAATTTCACTTATTGCTAAAGGAAATGTATTCAATCCTTATTTTACTTAGGCCTACACCATAAATAAATGTATTCATTACTTCACATTCCTTATCTAATTCAGCTACTTTTAACCACCTTTCTTCAATTTTTCTCTTGAAATATGTACTAAGGCATAGTTGTTGGTTAATTAAAGAATGTTCTACCTAAATCTGTTGTATGTGTCTTTTTTAATGTGTGTACTTGAAGCAGACCAATCCCCCTTTATTCCCCCTCTCTCTCTCTCTCTCTCTTTCTCTCTCTCTCCCTCTCTCTCTCTCGCTCTCTCTCTCTCTCTCTCTCTCTCAATCCTTCAATATGTAATATACATGTATATGTATGTTTAGGTATGATAAGCTTCATCAGGCTACCGGTATTCACTTGTATGGTTCGTTCGCTGGACAGAAGAGACAGATAGAACAGGCAATGTCTTATGCGACGTTCTCATTCACGGCGCATTCGATCGTTTATCATCGTCAGTGACCTTCATTCAACCAGTCAATCATCTTCTTTATATACCTCTCTTTGGGAATCTAGCCATCTGATTGGTCGAAATTGCAGTCGTGATTTTAGTTATTCCCCTCATATACCCGCCCACCAGTCAATAGTCTTTTGAAAAGTGCCCTCATGCTGCAATCCCCATTGGTTTACGGGTTAAAGGTGTCTTTGTGCGAGCGCAGACACCATACAGTGCTTTTAGCCTGCGATTCCCAAATGATTGAAACTTTCATTCATTTCATTCATTCATTCACGCATTCACTATACTCACACTGTCTCTGCTTGGATGGCATCTCAAAGTACTATAGAGGCGCTATATTAATTGCAACTATTCTTATTATTATTAAAGGAAACTCAGTTGTTTGATTTAAAATTACCTCCAAATCATCCACAAAATAAGCTTGGTGAAAAATAAAACGTTTTTAATCGAAATCTGGTGTACTTTTTATTTACTTACTACATGCATGTCATCTGTTTACGCAACACTATATTAAGATATATAAAAGTATCGTAATATAAATTTGAAATGCATTATTTCATATACCGAGTGTTGCACACATTTAAAACACCGGGAAATAAACTCAACTTTCATATAAAAATAACAATACATTTTCAAGTGAAATGGACATATAAATAGTACACACTCTGGGTAATTTCACAGTAACAGAATGATACAAAACACTTATTTCCTCAACACCAAAATCTGCTTACTTGAAGGAGTGTTCAGTAACAATGTGAGGACACATCAGTCGAATATAGGCAATTCTAAATGTATAGTCCTACTTTGAATATAGATCTACGTGTACATTACATCTAATAAATTAGGTTGCCAAAGTATTTTTGGCATCATTGCAAAACGGGGTAAAAATGTAAAAACTCGATTTCTCATGCCATAAGAATAGTATCAAAGCATATTTTGTTATACAAATGCAAAAACGAAATGATCAAATAAAAAACACTAGACTGAAAAGGCTTTTTTTTTAAATTGAAATAAGGAAAATCCCCTTGAAAAGGATGAACCTGACACTGTCTTACTACACAATCCACAAAATATTTATATAGGCATTACAATAGGTTATTGAAATCGCCCTGAAGTTGATTTCTTAAGTGTATTCAATCATGTTAAAACAATACCTACCTACAAACATGCTCGAAAGAAAATCTGATTCTTTAAAACGCATCTATTTCTAAAGAATATGATTTGAAAGTAATCAAGTTTCCACATTACCTTCATTGATTGTACATTCAAATAATGTCAATCTTTCTATAAAATGTGAGATAACAAAAATATTGCACTAAAAATATGATAAGCATGCTTTCTCTCACAGATAGTTTAGCCTATTTACTGAATAAAAAAGGCAAATTTCTCAACAAAAGTAGCTTTTAAACTACATTTATATAAAATTTCAGTTTGGAAATGGAATTCCACATATTCCTGATTCGCCTTACTCGCTAGATAATGTGTAATGTAATTTGAATGCAGCATGAGTTGGCTACCTGACATTGCGATTTAATTTGATATAAATTCAATAGCTTAAAAAAGAACAGACAAAAGAAATGAAAGTGGAAATTGTGTACGTTCGAGTAATATTGTTATAAAAAGTCATCATTGTCATCATTAAAAGAGTGTCGTTGTTAATAAACACAATATCACAAGACACTCATTCCGATATAAGGAAGAGGTTTCTATAAATGTCAACCTAATGACGGAAATGGCTCAGAACAAAACTAAAGACAGCAATGGTTTGTAGTTTGTAGTTTTAGTTAATTGAGATACATATAGGTCTACATTTCTTGAATATATTGTCTGAATTAAATTAAGCCATAATGACATTTAACCCTGTGTTAAATGATACATGTTAAGGCCCTTATGGCTTCAAACAGACTATAATATTATACATTAAAAAACTATTGGAAATCTGAACTGTGTCTTTATTACAACACTACCATGAAATTGGTGCAAAATTTCTTATTTGCTTTTTTATTTCAAGAAGGATAGCACTCCTTCACTGTGTAGGAAAATGAGGTTACTCTGTACATATTTTAATTGACCTTTGATGAGTGTGGTAACTATAAAAACAGAGGTCAGAGGTTATCTGAGGTCATATGGAATGGTGATTCTAGGCATCGTGATCGAATACTATCTAAGAGGTGCTACAAAGTTATCAGGTATATGTATATAGATCCAATGACATCATCAGTCCTAAAAAGGCGTTACCGGGGTATATAACATTGTACAAAATGTAAACATATATATGTACAGATATCTCACATAAATTGCATATAGGTGATGTACAGTCGGTCAATCAAATAGACATATTTATCTTTTAATTATTTAATAGCACCACGTGGGAAATTGTATTTCCAAACAATGGAAGAAAAAAAGCAGATGCCTTTATTTTACACCATAAATATTTCCCCTCTCTTTGACCATCAAGAAAAATCACAATAAAAGATCAGTAGATAAGAAAGTACACGTAGTAATCACACAATATAATGTACATACATGTTTCTACAAGTATGAATTTCTATGACAAAAAGATTGCTATTCCTTCCGAGAAAATAAAGATTTTCTAAATACGCCATGGAGAGTTTACATATTTCTTTCATGTAATGCGTCCTCTTGCATGGGTTTAGTTTTGTGTACACTGACCCCACTGTACTAGGAAAACCAATTTGAAGTGTTGGAAATTAACAATTGTATTTAAGAGGAATAATATATAGGATATCGAAGTTCATATTTTTGTAAAACCTGATGGAAAAGGGTATTCCTAGGAAATCAAAAATATTTTGTCATCATAATTTTTAATATGAAAACTATATGTCTTTCTGGCTCACATATCAATTAAATTTAGAAAAGCTCAAAATTGAACATGTGAACCATGTGAAGCGCAGTGATATTGCCTCTTTCATATAGTATCAAAAATGTGTATTTACGAAAATTCTCTCATGCCTAATAAAATACATCACTCTAAAATCCATAATTGAAAAGTTAACAATGTAGCCATGTTCTATTTTTAAAGAGAATTTACTAAATGATGAATAATATCCTGATCTTCAAAATGTGTATTTCAAATTTGCAACACATCAATAAGTTCTATGAAAGATTGTTGACCACCGTAAAATAGGAACCAGTTAAAAATAATCACCGGTCAATATTTATGTAGGTATAGAATGTATAAATTAGTGTTTCCCTTATTGGGGATATATTGCCACCAAGTCTAGTATGGATCCATAGTTTTGATGTGAAAGTTGAATTGTGATGATATGAATAAGAAACATGATTTTATTTCTGTCTGCTCGTGTAATCCACAGATGTTGTACTTCGCTAGATTGTACAATATATCTTAATGAATTGGGTGATATCATGTACATAAACTTCTGGGCAAATCTCTGATGTACTTTACCCCAAACATTTTGAAATCCAGCCCTTGATTTACACTGAAGAATTCTGGTGGTGGCAAAAATGTAGTACCGATACCCGGTATGTAAAAATCTAAAATTTCATTTCACGAAAAAACGTGTGATCGCGTCTCATTAAATTAATCACACATGACCGCGTCTGACCAATCGCTTGATTAGGATCTAGGAGTGAGTTGTATAGAATTGCTTTAGATAGTTTCTCACAAAATATGTGAACAGTTTCATAAGCAGCTGTGTACATGTATATTAATAGGCAGAATTCAAGATTTCCATTAAGGTACATCCTGCCCATCTACATCTACATGTAACCCTAATATGGTTTGGAGAGGGACAGAAGGGAGTTAACTATGTGGACAAAAATTTAGTTAATGCCCTCCTGGCTCTCAGGGTAGCAGTATGATCATACAAATCTTCAATATACTAACTAAAGCATGCTATCACTTTCATGCTTTGTATTTCTTTTAAAACTATTTATGTACACGTACATCAGCTACTGGGTAATATTTCATTACAGACTGTACAACAAGACTACTTCTATCTACATGGAAAGTGATATACAGAAATGGTACTTCTTCTATAATGACAAAGGGGGAAGCATTCTACAACATCATTTGAACAACATTTCATGAATTAAATGACTTTGGTTTGGTTCAGGCTATAAATGGACACAATTAAAATAGGAAGTCCTTGAGCTTTCATTGGTTTCAAACTATAAAAGGGAAAGTATAGGCAAAAAAACACATAATACAAAATATAAAAACACCTCCTACTCTTTGGTAGTGCAAATCATTTGCCAACAACGTCATCACATTTACTCTTCTAAAAAATAATTGCAAACACTGTTGATATCATACAAACAATAAACATAAACAATATGAATAAGACTGCGTTCTAATCTCCCTCCGCCTACATGTAAATTCATTGATCAATGATCCTGTGACCTTCAACATATCTGACTCCACAGACCCAAATGCTTATCATTTAATTTCTTTAGTGGTTTTACGTACTTGAACCCAGTTTGGTCAACATTGGTTCAAATTTTGTTCAATTATCACAGTAATAAGATATTTTCTGGACTTTGTAAACACTTTTATGACCTGTGACCTTTGACCTCTCGAACCCAAGATTTGATCAGTTCATCCCTGCATGCTCATACATGTTTCATCTAAGTTTGGTTTGAATTGCTTCAAGCTTTTCCAGTCATTACGGTAACAAGATATTTGATTTTTTGGCACTTTTACAACCCTATGACCTTCGAACTTTGACCTCTTCCACAAAAAATATAATCCCTTCATCCTTCGCTGCTATACATCCTCCATTCAATTTTGGTTAATATCCATTCAATAGTTCTCAAGTTATCACAGTAGTAATGAACAACGGGACAGACAGACGGATAGATGTACAGACAGACAATCCGAAAACATAATGCTTTCAGCCCTCAGTGACGGAGGCATTCAATTTCTAATGTACTTTGGTTCTCACATAAATTTCATTCACTAATATATCAATAATAATACAATGTCCCTATGCATTGGTGAATGGACTATGGCAAGAATTTTAATCAGAAATGAGGGGTGTTATTCTGGCCTCTGCTCTTTGTTTGACTTCTAGGAAATCACACCTAGATGAAATTTGCTTCTATCTCACCTATATACATTGTACAGAGATATTCATTACAAATTCCAGGTATATTCGAAGGAAAGATAAATAAGATAATAGGTGTTATTCTGCTCAAGTTCTGCTCTTTGTTTGACTTCTAGGAAACCACACCTAGATGAAATGTGCTTCTATCTCACCTATAATGTACAGAGACATTACTGCAAACTCTACTTCCTGAATGTCTTGCTACATATCACTTTCGATTCCCTGGATTACCGTTATATTCATTACAAATTCCAGGTATATTTGAAGGAAAGATAATTTAGGCATAGATTTCAAGTGTAGCATAGATTGCAGTGGTGTCATAGTCCAATTCAGGACATGGACAATGCTGTTCCCCTATGTTCAAGAAATATTATGGTAAGTCTGATGGGAAGGGGGTCTGAATCGATATTATCAACCTCTCCTGGTTGTGCCTCAGTCCAAGACAGGACAGAGGAGATCTTGGTTACCAAAGGTTCTTACGATGAATGTATTATAATTGGAAAGGGTTATATCTCCTCATCAATTACTCCTGGTTGTGCCTCAGTCCAAGACAGGACAGAGGAGATCTTGGTTACCAAAGGTTCTTACGATGAATGTATTCTGATTGAAAAGGGTTATATCTCCTCATCAATTACCCCTTGTGATGTCCATCAAGTCCGAGACACAGCAAAGCATTCAAGCTACATGTACGTGTGCCCCTTGTTTCTGGAGAGGAGTGTGGCAAGTCGGAAAGGAAGAGGGCGTTTGCTCGATCGGCTTGTGTTAGTGTCATAGTCCAAGACAGGAGGACATGGGCGACCTAGGATCCCCAGGGTTCTGGGGGTGGCAGGGATGTGACACGCATGGTGGGAGGGGGACGGATTCTCCTTCATCACTTTCTCTTGGTCTCTTTTGATCCTTTCCACGAGTGCATGTGTCGCCTCCGTCACATCCTCAAATATCGGGACGCGCTCGCGACTGGCCACGTCAGCCAGGTACTGGCGCCCTCTGACAGCTCTAGGTGTAAGCTAACGGGTAGTCAGAGAGGAGGAGGGAGGAGGAGGGAGAAGGGGTTAATTTCAAATTGGAAGCACTTATGATGGAGATTTTGCCATTACTTGGTATCATCTCTGTAAAATCCTCATTTCTGTTTCTTTAACCCCTTTTAAACATTTATGCTTCCAATTGAACCTACTTTTAGAGAAAGTTTGATAAAAATTCCATTGCCCTCGACCCTACATGATATGGCCGAATCCCCCCCCCCCCCCCCTCTATCATTGTTTGCTGAAAATTACATAACTGGCACAAGCTCTTCATGAATTTGTAATCTTGGGAGTAATGGACCATGTGACATAATAATATTGTAAGTAATTATATTGAAGATTAGTGCCCTAGAATACACTTATTTTTTACAATAAAATACCATGCTTATAGACAAACGAGTAAAAACTTCCATAATTACCTCCTCTCCGTCGACCACCACTCCATCCGTCAGGTCCTGTATGCATAGGATTACATTGCGATCTTGACCGATGTAGTGTGCAACCTAGATAGAACAAGGCATTGCAATGTCAGAATAAAGGCAGGATAGAGTATTTATATATACATTGACATGAGGAGCCCTACACAACTTGCTTGTCTTATTAATTTACTGCAGTCCACAACAGAGGCGGATCCAGCAAAGGGGGGGGGGCAAAATTCGTGAGAAAATATTTAGCGCCGGATCAGCAAGCCGGCGAATAAGCGGGGGTTGGTAAGGCGCACTAATTTTCAATATCCATCCCCTCCCTCCCTTGAGCCCAAAGGATTGTGTGTTTCTTCTTTTTGGGAGCCACTGGGGGGACGGGCCTGTTTTTACTGTAAAAAGTTTGTTACCTGTTTTGGGGCTGGGAGGCGGGACCGATGCCCCCTCCCCACGTGGATCCGCGCCTGGGCCACAACAATCACACATGTCTTCTGAGAACAATTCATAATTTTGCAGATCCCCTCTTGTCTGCCTCAGCAGTACGAAGTTGGCAAGAGTTTAAATTCACAAAGACTCAGTTAAAAATGATGCTTGGTTTGATTTGTTTTTTTGTTTTGTTTTACCTTTCTGCTATAATTAAGTAAGTTAGTATCCCACTTACTGAGCTGACTTCGTAGTTGCTGTACACATGCTCTAATCCGTGCGTTACGAGCGACTGTAGATCGGACGTGCACACAATACATGCACACATTTTTGCTCGGGCGCGCGATTATTAGTACTTGATAGGGCGCTCCCAACGACAGGTTGTGGATCCCTCACTTCTTTGACGGGCCGCTAGGCAGGGATAACAGCGATAAATTCGACAAGAATCTTGTCTAGTAATTAAGCAGCCAGGGGACTGAAAGCTTTAAGCCCTCTCTGACTGACTTGGTAATGAGGATTGAAAACTTAACAAAGGGCACTTGTACATTTCCTTGGTTTTAAATACACTGCTCTACCACTGAGCCATCGCACCTCAGTAACTTCCAGCTTCGAATGGCTGACATCACAGAGGCATAACCAGACAGAAGAGGGACCCATTGGCAAAAAGATAAATGAACTAATATATTGTATATATTAAACGCCTTTTTTTAGAAATAGGCCTATGCCTGAGATGCATGGTAAAATTAGTTGGCTCTACTCTTGGGGGTTTCGAGAACATTAATGCCCTCATCTTCAACTCTGGAAAATACTATTTCACACACGCTCATGTGACAATTGGTCTGTAATCAATTTACTACATTAACTGAATTCCGCACTTCACCTCCAGAACCAACACTGTGCTATTACATGCAACTTTAACCCCACTCCTAAACCTAACCTCAAAGCATGATACAGTGTATTACATTGGTGACGTAGATGACACTCACAATCCTACATTAAAAATACACACTCTCCACTTCATGGGAGCATTTTATATCTCGATTTCAGAGCCTTTAAAGTAACTATATTCAAAGCATGATACAGTGTATTATTACACCAGTCTCTGTATGAAACTTACAATTATAAATATGAATACACACTCATCAATCCATATGGAGTATTCCAGCCATTTTCATCCAAACCACAATCATATTTGCATCCTATCATGTACACAATCATACCCTCCTTAAGCACACAAGTGCCGTGCCTTGGCTATCTATCTATCTATCAGGCTATAGTTCATCCAGACGTTGGACAAAGCCCTCCTCATTTCCATTCTCTTCTGTCTCTAGCTGTCCTAGCCCAAGCGGCCGTTCCCATGTATGATGTTAGGTCATCTCTCCACCTTCTCTTCTGCCTTCCTCTTCTTCTCTTTCCCAACCTTGGTTGCCATTCTGTTAAACGATTTGCCCATCTATTGTCCTGAAGTCTTGCTACATGCCCAGCCCATCTCCACTTGGATTTTCTGACTTTCTCCATGATGTCTTTAACCTTGGCTAACATCACTCAAATATAAAACATGTACCAGTGGTCTTTTATCAACATATCTACCATCGTGGCTAATAGAGCAGGAATTCCTATTTGAATATTCATGTACTAAACATCAAAGTTTGATATTTCAAGAGAGTCATGGAGATAGGGCCCTAGCGTGAAAAACTGTACGAATTGTGTTATATTACTGCAAGAGGATTTTAACCTTCAATCATCACTGCATCAGTATTTCATTTTGTTTCTAAAGGTTTTTGAGAAGAAAAAAATAATCAGCACATATTTTGCTTTGAGCAAAAGTATCCGGATGACCGTGCAAATTTTGTTTTATGAAAGGTGAATAAACTTTGCATTAAACCACACGAAATTCTAAACTTTTTGTGAGAAAATCAGCTTCTGTTTCCATCCCAGGGCTGATAAGTTGGAACGGAATGAATGTTATCGGCTTCTGAATGTCAACACATCGTTTGCAATCTATGGGCATAATCATAAAGTAATATAAAACGTTTTTCAAGTATTTGCGTCATAGCTTTTTGTTATATCTTGGTGTGAGAGGCAATGTAAATATATATGTTAACAAAAAAGGTGCATCATGACAAATACCACTTTTATATTATGCTCAGGGTTGAATGAACTTATCAAAAATACTGGATGCCCAGCAGATAGGCGCAAATGGACGCATGACCACATACCTAAGTGTTGATTAACGTCTTGTCAAAGGACGTTAGTGACGGGCTGGGAGTTGAACCCCGTACCTTGTGATCTGCAGTCGGGTGGCTAATCCACTAGACCACAATACCTTGCTGGAAGATGGAAAGAACATAACAAACTAGAATTTGCATGTGAACAAACATTACAAAGGCAAAGTCTGTTCTAATTCTTAGTTGCCTTTTACAATTGTTCTATTTCAGAGCCTTTCTAACTATTAAAAGCATGATACAGTGTTTTAACACACCAATCACTGAGTGATACTTACATTTCTAAATTTAATATACACACTCTCAACTCTATAGGGAGCATACCAGCCAATTACATCCAAACCACAAATAGTTTGCATCTATACTTAGGTATCCAATCATATCTTCCTTAAGAATACAAGTGCCACCATGCCTTGGCTAAATTCACTCCGAGCAAATATCAATGATCTTGTATCAATATATCTACCCTAGCGGCTTATATATAGAGCAGGAATTCATATTTAAATATCCATGTGCTAAATAATCAAAATTTGATTTGTCATGAGAATTATGGACGGTTGCTGTACCTTATCTTGCAAAACTGTACAAACCGCAACAGGATTTTAACATTCAAGCATTACTGCAACAGTATTTCATTTATTGTTCGTATAAAAGTTTTTGAGCCAAACAGGAAAATCAGCACATCTTGTGCTTTGAGCAAAAATATTCAGATGACCATGAAACATTTGTTTTATGAAAGGTGATCACACCTTGAATATGTAAACGATAAGACAATGGATGTATGCATGCAGAGAAACTTTTTTTTCTCTCTCTGCATGTATAATGTACAAATTAATACAAGGACGTAATTGTGAAAATATATTAGGTTCATACTAATAATAACAATATTGAATGGCTTTTCTTTCTTGTGACACATTTCAAAGAGGGAGAGGGGGTGAGAGAGCAAACGGGGAGTGAGAAAGAAAGAGTGTGTGTCAAACAGAGGGAACATTTAAATAATCAACAACAAGAAAAGAAACAGCAAGAATTTCCCATCATTTCATGTATACACAAAGCAAACACAGACATTGGTAATACAAAAAAAGCATTAATTTCATATGTTAATAATTTACCCCTTTCGTATCTCTTATTCGTGTCGCCTCATTCTCAACATTTACCTTTCTAAGATATGATAAATTGCAACATCACGAAATGCTAATAATTATGTGAGAAAATCAGCTTCTGTTTCCATCCTCGGGGTGATGAGTTGGAACGGAATGAATGTTATCGGCTTCTGAATGTCAACAAAACGTTTGCAATCTATGGGCATAATCATAAAGTAATATAAAACGATTTTCAAGTATTTGCGTCATAGCTTTTTTTCAAATCTTGATGTGAGAGGCAATTTAGTGTCATAATTAGTTCCTCCTTTCTTCATTCAGCCATTTTCTTCAGAAGCAGACAGGTGCCACCTGCATGACGATCAGCAGTAAACTATACTATACCGAAAACAAAAAAGTTTCTCCAAGCAACTTGGCATTTGCCGCATAGTCGTTATTAAACAGTCAGGTTTATAGGCTTATACCCATTCCAGGGTGCTGTTTTAAGGATGGCCGATCTGAAAGGGTTCGTGTTATCCATTCTTCTTTGTCTTCTTTTACAATGTGCTCCATCTCTGCAAGGTAAGGAATCAGGTTGTTTTGTCAATTGAAATTTGAATTGATTGTTTGAATATGGCTGATGATGTTTCATGTATTAGGCTTGCACATTTTTCGTTAATATTTTAGTCCGTTACAATTTAAATATGCAAACAAATTATTACGTTTGCAAAACCTAAGGGAATGTCATTATCTTCGTCCATTACCTTTTGAAATATTCACACTTTAAAAATGACGAATTGGGTAAATCGAACATGATTCCATTGGGATATACAATAGGGTTTGGACATTTCCCTTTAGTTGATTTCTTGAAAGTTTTTGCGATCTTGTTAAATCCTCTCTTTACGCATTTTTTTTCTTCAAGAATTAGTGCGAGTCTGTGCGTTGGTTTTTGATAAATTTAACTTATTCATATGCTGGTTCATATTTGAAATGGGTGTATTTTTATTAATATCTTTCCATTATAAAGGAATTGCGGATATAACAGAATACAGCTCCACAAAATTACAGCGAATGTGGTATTTTTGCACGAGTTCATCATAACTTTTAAAAAGAATTATCCTTTTTTAATAAATGTTACATTTTTATTACGCCATTATTCATCCAATCAGACTTAAAAACAACCTTCCCAGTTATTTTGATACATGAATTATTCTAAATAATTTGATTATGAATAAAATAATCACTTAGGTTCTCAAAAAGAGTTACGCCGCTCCAGGCTACTAACATATATTTTATAAAGGAGTTATTAATTTTCATCAACTGCTCTGTACTTTTTAAATTTCAAGTCCAAAAAAAACATTACCTAATTTTATCATATAAAATTCAAAAAAACATTTCCAGTTGCCTGCATTTCTTTATTTAACAATCTCATCAACCATGCGATCCTGAGTCCTATTATAAGTGATGGTAGATGTTTCATTTTCAAACCCCCTTTAATATAATCTGCTATAATTGTATTCCGATTGATCCTGTCTGGTTTACGATTCCAAATAAAAGAGTATATCATAGATTCAACTTCATGAATAAATAATTCAGGGGTTGATGCATAATAAAAGAAAAGTAAGTTGGGAAATGGCAAATTATTTGTCAAGTCTCTCATCGACCATATTCCCAAAATTCGTTTTAAAGTTTGTAATTTAGGCGAAAAATTTGATTCATATAATTCATTCGAGTTCATTGAAAACGCACGTCCTATAAATAAAATGGACCTTTAGAATGTTGGGGTGTGCTTTGTAATAATAAAGTGCTAATAATTCTGATTTATTACGATTTATATTTAACCCTGAATATCTTTTCAATATTTCAAGTACACTGTATATATATATACAATTCTAGACAAAGAGTGAATGTCTTTCACATAAAATGTTGCATCTTCAGCGTACACATTTATTTTTATATGTGTATCATTAATCACAATTCCTTGAATTTTTGTATCACTTTTAATCCAATTACTCATTATTTCATTAAAAAAAATAAAATACAATTGGCTTAAAGGTACTATGTCCCATTTTCAGCCAACATCGAATTTCGTAGAGCTTTACATGAATTATGAATATGTCACGTATGTCCTATTTGTGAAATGTAGACGATAGCAGTTTCCTATTATCAAATTATGCAAGGAAACCCGTTTACTCTCTAGTCTTCACTGTCAGATACTATTGAGTGAGCTGTAAAGGTGCATGAACATTTGTCTACATCAATAATCCACTTCTTGTAATGGCCAAAATTAAACTGATTGAATCTTTGCGCATCCCAAAATACCTAAAGCCAAACAAATATTTTAAGAACGTCCTTTTATGAAAACTAATCTGGTCTCAACTTATAATTAGGATAATCAGTTCTTAGACTATGTGCTAAGCATTCAGCTATTAATTTAAATCAGTTTTTTTAAACAGACATGGGTTTCTAACTTTAAAACAATAAGGGATCTTGATTTTTCTTTGGAACAAGATTTATTATGGCTCTTCTTTGATCAAGGGATATTTTACCACAATGACATTAATAATTAAAAGTTTAAAGTAAAAAGACGGCCAAATTTGTAAAAAGAATTTATAAAGTTCACAAGGAAATTCATCAGTACCAAGTGTTTTATTATTTTGCACATTTTTACGCGTATTTAAACATTCGTTCAATGTTAACAAACCTTCACACTTTTATTTTGAATTTAATAAAAATTCAACATTCTGACAATTTTCAGGTAAATTTTATATAAAATTAGCTAGTGAGGGGTTATTGGAAGTATATATTTGTTAATAATACTCCTTAGCTGTTTTTAGGGTATCTTTATTTGACTGTTCAATTTGTCCATTTCCATCATAAAGTTTTGTAGTTAATTCAAAAATTTGATTTATTTTTATCTGATTTAAAACAGTTTGATCTGGATCTTATGAAAGCGCCATCAACTTTATTTGTATATAAAATATATATATCTTCCTTACATGATTTTATGTTATCTAATAAAGATTTATTTAATTTTTTTTTAATCTGACTCAAGTTTTTTTTTTTAGATTTAGTTTTTATATAGATATTATTTATCCTAAAAGGTATTAGGATCCAATATTTGAGAATAATTAAGTATATTTTCTTGTATTCATACGGCCTTTTCTTACTGTTACTCGCGATCGGCCGACTCCTGGGCCCCGTTGCATGAAGCTTATCATTGATGCTAACTTTGCCATCAATGGCAACTACCATGGTAACAGGCAGGTTATAAACTGCACGATATGTAGGGCATGGTAATCCTTTTTTATATGTTACATTTGTTTTGTTAAGATTCCGTTAAGCTTAGTACTGTGAATAAATTAGCGTAGGTTTTATTATATTACTACTTCTGCGTCTACTACGACTACTATAGCTGCAGTCAAACCTGCTTAAAGCGGCCGTCACATATCCAAAACGTAGCCCACCCGACTTCTCTGCGAGCTCAAAACGGCATTTTTGCCAGGAATACGGCAAGGGTCGGCCGACATTCGCAGTGCACCGAAAGCTGCTCCCAATTCAGCGATTTTCCAATGGCTAATTTTTAGGTCGCAGAGCTCGTAATCAGGTCGTCCGTAGAACGCTCGGGCATCGGCAAACATTCGATCGATATTCGGGCGGCTATCCGACGATTTTAGATCATTTTGGGCTTTAAAAATTCAGACGGAGGTCGGTAGAGCTGCGCGGCGGCCGCCACATTGGCTACCTGCGATACTCGAACGTCCCCCTCCCGTATCCCGGCCGACTTGTACAAAGTTGCTTCGTGCTTCGAGCGCGCTCCGTGCTGGTGTCGGGCCGTCGTAGTCGGGCTGCTACGAGCCCCGGCCGGGTTCCTTCTTTCAACTTAATAATTTGGTTATGATACTGCGTCAGAAAACCATATGCCGCCCAATCAAGGCCTCCAAATAATTGGCTTAAGTCTGGTAGGGGGCTGTCTTGATATATATCCCCTGCATTCTGAGATACTTTCAATTATTCCTCGGTGCTGGAGAAGTATTATACTGATTGAATTCATAGTTGTATTGAAAAAGATTTATCTTATGGTAAGGAGCGTATCTATTTTTAACAGCATGCATCAGTGAAGCGATTTTAAATAGATTGTTATCATAGACTGTCATTGTATTTAATTTTAAAAATAAAGGTCTAGATGGCGCTAGATAGAGAGAATTAGTACAAATGTGGAGTGATTTGTTTTTGAAGTTCGTGAATTGGATCACAGTTCGGTTTGCTGTTCGTCCTTATTTTCTTCACATTCTGCAACAACTCCTGTGCTCACTCTCTCAAAACCTTCAAAGTACTACACTCTAAATGTACAACGGTTGACCCATTTGTATGTGCTTCTGTTCAAACGGTTCAACCAATTGTTTTTGAAAATAGTGCTTGTGAACTGTTAGCAGCAGCGTGTCTACAAACGCTTACTTAGCTTGATCAATTTCACAACGTATAAAACATTAAATATCTAACAGTAAGATACAAAACAGTTGCTAACAAGCGGATAAACTGATTGCTTTAACAATAAGTGCTAATTTACCTGCGTTTTAAAGATGAAGTTGTGTTCTGGTCATGCGACTGCATTGTGAAAGAAGTGGTGTCGAATCGACCAGAAAAGGTTGATCATCTAGCATATAAGAATTCGTGTGTATTGCAAGGTTCTGGAATCATCAAAATGATCAGAAATTTGGCCAAGTCTTGGTAAAGTTACAAACACTGTACACAGAAAGATGTATATGGGACTACATGAACACATGCTGTAAAAATCCGTCCCGATGTTAATATTAAAACAAACGTTAAAAATTGTACAGTGTAACTCGCTTTGCTCCGATGTCAACTCATTCAGACCTCAGAAATGTGAAAAAATGTGGTAGCGTCATAATTTCATCGTATCGCCATCGCATTCAGCGCACGTAGTTCTCAACTGAGTTGTTGTATAGTCGCCTCACAGGCTAAAAGTGGGGTTGGATGAAAATTCGAATTTTGTACAGATCGCCATGGTCGCTATGATCTTCGATGCTTTGCCCTTCAGTTCCGTCCGTTACCCGATAGGCGTCGATTACGATCCCGATACTCGCATGGTGTACTGGGCCGAAGTGTCAGGACCCATACGACGCGGGAATATCGATGGCACTATGCAAAGCGTGATCGTCGATAGTAGTAGTGTCGGCAGTGAGTATTCCTAAGCTACGATTTTTCTTTCCTTTTTTAAGATTTCAGATGAATTTCATTTCAATTTTAAAATTCTTTAAAGAAATAATAACGGTTGTTTTAATAATATGACAATTCGCCGTTTTGTGTGTTTTTTTTTTTAAAGTCTTGTTTAGTTTTAGTTTAGTATATTTCATTTTGTTGGTTCTTCTTCTTTCCGCATTGACTTATATTATTCCTTTGTCTTTCCTTTTACTTTTCCCTTGTAATTTTTTACTTCTTTGCTTGACCTTCTACTTCGCCTTTTCTTCTTCTTGTTTACATTTTGTTTCTCTTTTTCGATGCTGCTGATGTTCTTGCTTTTGATGATCTTTTATAACTTTTTCTCTTTATTCTTTTACCTTCTTTGTCTTCTTTTCCCTCTTCATCTTCGCCTTCTTTGTACTCTTTATCTCTTCGACTTGATCCTTCCTCTCATCTGCTTCATAACCATCGTCCTCTTCTTCATCTTTGTTCTTGTTTCTTCCCCTCCTTCTTATCATTGTCATCCCTGAATGTCACCATGTCATTGTTTTCTTTCACAGACCCATACTACATTGCGTTGGATACGAGTCGTGGTAAAGTCTTTTGGACCGATGTAATCCTGAAGCGAATCATGTCGGCTAATCTCGACGGATCCTCTCAGCAAATTCTCATCAATACCGGCCTGAGCGATCCAATCGGGATCGTTGTACACAAAGAAAAAGGGTAACCAGATGTAGTACACCAGTTTACAGTTACAACAGTGCACATGCGCTGACATGGGCGCCATTTGAACTTGCGGGTAACTTGCGGGTAAACAAACCAGTTCAGTTTACGCTTAAATTAAGAAGGCGCCCATGCAAATATGATGTGAGCGCACAGCGCAGACAGTGACGCAAAAATACATGCGCATCTGAAAACAGTGATGACACTGCCTGCGCTGTGCGCTCACATCATATTTGCATGGGCGCTATCTTAATTTACACGTTAACCACTGACCTCTAGAGGTCAATGGTTTGTTTACTTGTAAATTAAAATGGCGCCCATAACCGTAAACTGTTGTATTGTTAACCCCTCCCTACACTGTAAAAAATAATTTGTTCATTGGTAAATTTTACGTATTTTTTCCATGTAGAATTTACTTGAAAACATTAGTTTTGCCACTTACGCACTAAATTTAAGTCTTGCTAACTCAAACTTTCGATTTAGTAGAACATACGTGGAATATTTAAGTAAAATCAAACACATAAGAACTTTAAGTAATTTCAGCTTGTATTAATTTAGTAATTTTAACTCAAAATCAGAAATTATACGTATTACTCAAACAATTTATGTTGATTATTCTTATCTTTTTAAAGTAAGGACCGATGCAGTGCGTAATAGAAATATTTACATAATTCATGAATATTCATTAAGACCAAATTAAACTCTTTTTTTAAATAAAACAATTCTTTTTTGTGGTTGAATGAAAATTTAAGGACTTTAAAACATTTACTAATTCATTTAACATGGCTAAGCAAAGACAAGACAATTTTTAATTGTTACCCAGTTCAAAACAAATCAAAACTTGATATTTCAGGAAATTGTCAACCAATTTTCCTTTTAAGATGCTACGATCAAGTATATATAAAATTTGGAGCCTTTCAATATGTGTCGAATTGAAGCGTATGTGTTAGTGATTAGTGATTAATCTTAAATAGAAGTAGTGAATGATTAGTGGATGTTACTTGTTAGATTAGATGGGTACCGAATCGTGCAATATGTTATCCTATAATAGCTTTTTTTTAATTATCTAAAATGATTACAATACTTAAATTATTTACGTTAATGTAACTCGATTTAACGGAGTAAAAATTTATTCAGCAAAATAAGTAAATTCTACTTAAGATGCCGTATGTAATATTTACTTAATAAAAATAAGGCAATTCTTTTCCTCAATTTTATTGAGTTATTTCGACTATTATTTTTTTACAGTGTATGGTGGCCCAGAAGGGACATCGCGAATTATTCACGACGACATTGGCGACGAAATTCACGATATCGTCAATTTCGTCGTGAATAATTGGCGATAAAATTCACGACGTCGTCAATTTCGTCGTGAATAATCGGCGATAAAATTCACGACGCGATTCACGCCTGGCTGGTTTCATCGCCAATTACGTCGTCAATTTTTTATTTTTCCTTGCTTACGCGGCCTGCCTAGTCTGGCGGTAAACAATGCAGCACCTTGAAGACGATTATGACGAGACGTTTTTACCATGATTTTTGTGAAAATGGTAGGTTTTAACTTCATATTATGCTCTATTTGTATTTTATCTTTGACAAGATAAGGACAAGGGAAATTGTACAGCGGAAAAATCCCCCCCCCCCCAATGCATTTAAAGGGATAGTTGAGTTCTGTTGCAGAGGGCGCTACACATAATAATTCTTTCGTGACATAATGAAAGACTAAGTGTCAAATTTGAAAGAACATAATATTAAAATGACAACATCATCTTTGTTTGATCAAAATCGGTTAAGAGACGGCTGAAATATAACAATTTCTAATACTTGTGTACCACCACAAATATTAGATATTTTGACAAATTTGAAAAATCGTTGAAAAAAACGAAATAACGCCTTTTACGTCTTATTTCAGCCAATGCCGATGTTGGCGTTTTATTTCAATGCTTGCAGCAACGCAAAATATTAATTAAGCTAGGGCCTAGCCTAGGTCACTCCAGTAAAGCATAGTAGACAACGCTAATGCGTATTGACCTCTAGCGCTGCATACGTGTTGAGAGTGAGAGGGTAATCGATTACACTCTCATACACACAATGAGTACGAAGTGTCTGATATGATCAGCAAGTTACAGTAGACTCACGATTTCAATTTTCAGAGAATTTTTTCTAACATCGTTAAGTTGAAAAGATTGTATTTTACTGCTATTTAGGTGTCATCAATTACCTTACCAAACCGGAATACAAATATTCAGAATACAAAATAAGTGGTATTTTAGTGGTTGCATGTATTCCTCCAATTTGAATACTAAAAATCTGATTGTCACAACTACAAAATCAATTTAAGTATTCAAATTGTTGTGGATCGAATACTAAAATCCATTTAAAGGAATTTTAGTCTTCGATTATTAGTATTCTGAATAAAAAAACATTTTCCATGAAAATACAAGTATTCGAAACCGGTTGGTTACTAGAAGAATAAAATGCTCAAAATCGTCTTAAATTTTTTTTGCATACGTTTCAGGCCATTTAAAGCATTTTGCAAAAAAAAAATCGCGCACACGCACATGCGTGCACGTTTCCGCGCGTACTAGCATTTTGCAACATAGAATCGCCGAATTTTCTCTGTCATCATATTTGGCACATTTTTCCAAGCATTTTGATAACTTGTTCACCTTTTAATAACGCAATGAGCGTCCGTCAAAGTTGGCAGCACGCGCGGATCTGCGTTTTCTTTATCTACAATACATGGGCAAAATCATGCCTATACAAAATTCATTGTAACTCTTCAGAATAGATGAGAACTCCCCATATTTTTTTCATATTTGGATAGATTATGAGTCGGAGATATGATTTCATGTCTCATTTGACCCTAAATTTACTCATAATGTCATCATAATGGCCTCCGAACTTAAAATTTAAATTTGCATATTATGACGTTTGCATATTTTTGGAAAATTGATTGTATCTCTGTAAATATTGAATGTTTTTCTTTCAAATTTTGATATGTTCCAGCTGAGATAATGTTCTACAAATGCAGTGCCCACAATTTTCCAGTTTGACAAAGGTATCATGGCGTATTTTTGCAATTAAAGGAGGCATGTCAATTGTTTACATTTTGCGTGTATTGTCTATGGGACATGACTATTTCTCAAAACTGAATTCTACATTTCCGTCTTTTGCGAGCAGTGTGCCCTTTATTTTTCGATTAGATGCCGGGATCATGGTCATATTTCACTTGCAAAGTAGGATTTCAGAATTCCATTTCCCGTTTACGTGTAATCGCTATGGGAGATGTTTTGGTATATCGGTAACGCACTTGACTTCCAACCTCGAGATCCCTGGTTCGAGTCCGTGTGTCTCCAACAATTTTTTGCTTCACTTTTTTTTTCCTTTTGACCTTCACTGTACCATCTCCTTTGATTATTTAAACACGTAGAATCGCAAATAATGTCATAAATAACCCTTTTTACTTTATTATTACCCTATTTTCACTTAATCCATTACTTGTTGCGTGTAATCCCTATGGGAGATGACATTTTCTCTCAAATCTGGAGTATACATTCCTGTCTTTTGCGAGCAATATCGCCGTTATTTCTGCTTGGATTTTGCTGATTTTTGAGTATGTTGGAGCTGAGACTATATGCTATCTAAATCAACCCTCATTTTTTCAAAAAGATGTCATGATCGCGCTCATGATCATGATCATGATCATCATGATCATCATTATCATAATGATGATAATCATTTATGAACTACATTTTCATTTCTTTGAATAAGATAAAATCGTCAAAAGGTGTTCTTCATGATGTAAATTAGAGTCAAATGTGTAACTGGTTACCGGTACTGCACAGGGTCAAAGGTCATATATTGTTTCAATCTATCTTCCCTAGATCCATGATGATCAAGGAGACACAATTTAATGTTGACATATAAATAGATCATAATGGGAGAAGCATATAAATGGGAGAAGCATTTTACAAAATAATATATCGTGTAATGCATTATTCGTTATGTAAACCATTATCATACGTATCACCCATTTCGTCTAAGTGACGAATTAAAGTCTAGTTTTTTAGGTGATACGTAACGAAGTCTACGTATCACCTATTGATTTCGTCTTGATTTCTTCAAGATTTTTTTTTATTTTTTTTTATTATCATTATTCTTCCTCGAATTTGTTCGCAGGATATCTCAAGATTGAATAAAGCCATTGTCATGAAACTTTCAATGATGATAGATCTTAGTCTAACTCAGAACTGCGTGAATTTTCAAAGACTCAAAATTATCGTGACGTCATCCAGGCGCCATTTTGTGAAAATCAACTTATGATCATATCTTCATAACGGAAATCCATTTCTCATTCATATTTATCATGATCGAGGTCAATATCTGTCCGGTCAATATCAGGTCAATAAATGCGCGCAAAAATGCGCGTACGCGTCAGTGCGCGCGTAAACGCGCGCGTAAAATTTTAAATTGCTAAAAGTCGTCTTAAACTTTTTTTGCATACGTTTCAGGCCATTATAAGCATTTCATACAAAATGACGCAAAACACGCATTTTTGCACGTTTTTTGTTCGTCACGGCCGAACGAAAAATAATTCCTCCGCAAAAGCTTTTGACGGAGCAATCCTCATATTTTTTCGGAAAATTTGATACCATGTTTAGCTCTTTATCACTATTAATAACGGAATGAGCGTCCGTTCAAGATAACCGGCCGCACGCGTGATTTTTGCAATACATAGCATATAAGGGCAAAAACATGCCTATAAAAAGTCCAGTGGGATGAATAAGGACTGCCATTTTTTTTGTAATATTTAGATAGAGTGTGAGTCGGAGGTATGATTTCATATCTCATTTGGCCATTAACTACATCTTGACGTCATCATAATGGCCTTGGAAGTCAAAAATACAAAATTGCATATTATGACGTCATTGTATTTATGGAAAATGTAGTGTATTTCTCTCAATATTCATCGATTCTCTTTGAAATGTCGATATGTTGTAGATAAGGCAATTCTCTACAAGATCACTTTTCACTAAGTTTCATTTTAATGAGGTCATCATAGTACAAAATTCAATTAAAGGCCACATGTCAGAATTTTCGTCATTTGCGTGTTATGTCTATGGAAGGTGAATTTCGTTCACATCATGAATCTACATGGCATTCATCTATGAGCACTATCTATCTTATGTGCGCTCTGTTTTCTCCCAAATTTGGGTATCTTATAGCTGAGACCATGGGCTATAAAAACGGTGCTTTTTAGTTTTTTGATCAGATGTTGATATCTCGTCGAAATTCTCAATTGAAAGTTGGAATTGCAAATTCTGTAGAACTTTGCGGTAATTATGATAATGTCACGTATGTCCTATTTTTGAAATTTTATCGTTAGCAGTGTCCTAGTATTGAAATGAAATGATAGTGTTTTTATTGTTAATAAAAATAAAAGAACAACAATGCATTGCGGCCTAAACAGCCAAATTTGGCAATGTTTTACAAATGTAAAATACAATATAAAAAAAAATTCGGATTTATTAGAAGAAGTAAAAGTAGAAGAAGAAAGAGGGAAGAGAGGATTGAGAAGAAAGGAGAACGGTGAGATGCCTAGCTGCCTTCCTCTTTCTGTCTTGCTCTGCCTCCCTCTGTCTCGATCTGCCTCTCTCTTTCTTTATAGTATCTTCCCTCTCTGCATCATCTCAGTGTCTCATTTATTAGTTTATTACATGTACACAAATCAAATCAAAGGCAATTTGAACCAATTTCTATCGTTTGGCCATTCACTGCCATGCATACTAACAATTATTTCTAGATTTAACATCTTATAGCTGTTTGGTTATGATGGGTAAAATATTAATATCTTAATCATATTAATTGAATCAGGACTAAATAAATAACTTTATACATGTTTTAATTTTTTTTAAAGTGTTAATAAACTTTATTTTCATGTTATCTCAAGACTTGACAGATGGCACACGAAAGCATTCACATCCACAGTGTGTCGACACGTTATTCAAACGATAGATTTTTCTTTCCAATACAGAACGGTCAATAAGCTGCATGAAACTTAATTTAGATATAGTCCTTATTAGTCATAATCAGCTGTAATGACGTCATTGTTGCGTATTTAGCGCGTCGAAATATCACTTCAATGATTGGTATAAGTATTTCTCTGCAATCAGGCGAATTTTTTGTTAGTAATAGCAGGGCACTCTCCCTGGTAATAGTTAACAGTTATCATATACAACAATCCTCAATTGAATACCTAAAGGGGGCGCTATACCACTTTTAATCATGGTCATCAACATCATCAATATCGTCATTATCGTATTCAAGAACATTATCATTATATCATCATCGGCAGTTTCTGCATACTTTCATGATAGTAATTCAAGAGCCTAGCTATTTATGCTAAAAATATTGAAGGCATCTTTCTCAATTGCATCTCTCCCCTCTCTCTCTCTCTCTTTTCTCTCTTGCTCTGTCTTCCTTTACCTGGTCTTGTTCTGCCCCTCTCCTTCTCTTGGTCTCTCTCATCTTTATCTCTCTTGTTCTTTCCCTCTGTCTTACACTTTCACCCTCTCCCTCTCCCTCTTCATCTCTTGATCTCCTTCTGTCTCTGTCTCTCTCTTTCTCTACTCTCTCCCCTATTTCTCTGCATCATCTCAGCTTGTCTCATTTATAATGTATAATAATTTAATCCAAGGAAATTCGAGGCAATTTCTATCGTTTGGCCATTCACTGCAATGCATACTGACAATCGTTTCTAGATTTAACATCATAGCTGTTGGGTTATGGATGGGTACAATATTAATATCTTACTCATATTTTATATTAAATCAGGACTAAATTAATCACTTTGTACATTTTGTAATATTTATTAAAAAAAACTGTTGGATTATGGATGGGTACAATATTAATATCTTACTCATATTTTATATTAAATCAGCACTAAATTAATCACTATGTACGTTTTGTAATATTTATTTTAAAAAAGTGTTTTTAGTTTGTTTAGTATAAGTAAACAGTTTAATCCTCTATCGAAAACCTGAAGGGGGCGCTGTGCCACTTTCAATCATGGTCATCATTCTAATATCGTCATCATCGTATTCATGAACATCATGGTTTTTTGATTATCGGCAACACTTTCATGATCAGTATTCACAAGAGCTTATTTATGCTAGAAATATGGAAGGCATTGTTCTCGATTGCATCTCTCTCTTTCTCTCCTCTCTTTTGCGCTGTTTCCCTTCTCCTCATCATCTCCTTTTCATCATCATCAATATCGTCATTATCGTATTCATGAATATTATCATTAGATCGTCATCGGGACACTTTCATGATACAAAAATAGCTTCGTATCACCTAATTCGTCAAAGTGACGAGTTAAAGTCTAGTTTATTATCAGGTGGGCTGTATAACGTACAGACCACCTTATAGTTTCGTTAGAATTGCCTTTATTTATTTATTATATATTTTTCTTATTTCTAACCACTTCTTTGTTGGCAAGATAACTTTGAAATGGCTCAATCAAATGCCTTGAAATTTGGCACACATATGTATAGGCATATGTACAAAGCACAATAACGTTTTCAACATTGACCTTCACTGATGACGTCATCTAGGCGCCATTTTGTAAAATTTTACGAAAATCAACTCATGATCATATCTTCATAACCAAAAGGTATTTCTCATTCATATTTATTATGATCAAGGTCAATATCCGTCCGGTCAATTTCAGGTCAAAAAACGCGCGCGTGCGCGTACGTCCGCGCGTCAATGCGCGCGCAAAATTTTGAAATGTTCAAAATCGTCTCAAAATCATTTTGCATACGTTTTAGGCCATTCTAAGCATTTTATAATAAAAAATCGCGCACACGCACATGCGTGCGCGTTTGCGCGTTAAACTATTGCACAACATAGAATCGCCAGTTTTTTTCTTTCATAATATTCCACATATGTTTACAAACAAATTGATACCATGTTCATCTCTTTATGACTATTAATAACGGAATGATCGACCGTTAAACATAAATTTCCGTGCGCGCGAGCTCTTGTAATACATAGCATATATGGGCAAAAACATGCCTATGCAAAATCCATTGTAGCTCTATAGGATGCAAGGTGACCCCAATTTCTTTTCATATTTTGATAGAGTATGAATTGGAGATATGATTTCATGTCCCATTTGACCCTCAATTAACTCATGACGTCATCATAATGGCCTCCGAACTCAAAGTTCCAATTTGCATATTATGACGTCAGCATATTTTTGGAAAATTGATTGTATCTTTGTAAAAATTAATCGATTTTCTTCAAAATTTTGATATGTTTTAGCTGAGACAATTTTCTACAAAAACAGTTGATGTTATCTCTCAATTTGACAAAGGCATCACGGCATATTTTTGCGATTAAAGGAGGCATGTCAATTTTTCACATTTTACGTGTATTCTCTATGGGACATGACTTTTTCTCAAAACTGGATTCTACATTTCCGTCTTTTGCGAGCAGTGTGCCCTTTATTTTTCGATTAGATGCCGGGATCATGGTCATATTTCACTTGCAAAGTAGGATTTCAGAATTCCATTTCCCGTTTACGTGTAATCGCTATGGGAGATGTTTTGGTATATCGGTAACGTACTTGACTTCCAACCTCGAGATCCCTGGTTCGAGTCCGTGTGTCTCCAACAATTTTTTGCTTTCGCGAGTAATATCTACGCCGTTTTAGCTTCGTTTACGCTGAACTTCGAGTATGTTGTAGCTCAGACAATAAGCTATCTCAAATGTCCCCTTTATTTTGTCTCAAACTTTAGTTGGACCAGCCCACCTATACTTGTTCCAAACAAGTATTACAAATCTAGTTATTATTCTTCCTCGAATTTGTTCGCAGGATATCTCAGGATTGAATAAAGCCATTATCATGAAACTCGCATTGATGATATAGTCAGGTCAATATACGGCAAAAAACACCCCAACCCCCAAAAAATTGCAACAAAAGGTTTTTCAACGGTTTCTAGTAGTATTCGACCTCAGGAATAACATACTAAAAGTAGACCAAAATCGAAACTTCAGAAAGCTGTTATTTTCAAGATGGCGTCCAAGATGGCCGCCGATACCTAGAAATGGCCATAAATCACTTATTATCCATCCTAGAGACATAATTTTAGTGTCTATCCCATGGTTTCGGGGGTCAGAGAATCCATTGAGACAAGTAAGAATGGTTTGTGATGGTCTAGGAAACCCCCAAATCCAAGATGGCGTCCAAAATGGCCGCCATAACATAAAAATGACCATAAGTGACTTATTATTCATCCGAGAGACATAATTGGGGTGTCTATGCTATGGTTTTCGGGGTCATAGAATCCATTAGGATAAGTTAGAACGTAAAGCAGTGGTTCAGGGAACCACGAAATCCAATATGGCGTCCAAAGGGCCACAAAACCACTAATATTTCTCAATAGAGGGCGCACTTTATAAACAGGAAATGAACTTATAATGTTTCTCTCACCCTTATGGTGTCATCGACCCCACCCCCCCCCCCCCCAGCAAGAGGGTCAATTCATTTTTTGACAGGTCATTGTCAACACTGAGGGAGTGGCCGAGGGAGGGGGGAGTGACAAAGACAAAGTTGCAACTTAATAATAATATCTAGACACACATCCATAATACCTACCATACAATTAAAAATGTTTAAAACCTCGTGTTGTTCATGTCATCTTATAGCGAATACACATGCAGATCTAGCTGCATGTTCCTTCATTTTGATGAGGAATTTACTTTAGTAAGGAAAAATCATCTTCTGCTTCACTATCAGGTGACTCGCTAAATGGATTGTTGTGGCATACATTAAGTTGGCAAGGTCCCCACACACACACACTGTTACATGGTAGTCCGTAACATAATTATGCAGGTATAGCGAGGTGTGATACAAGCAGTACAGAAGTCGCAATGAATCAACTTAAGAAGATTACTAGGTGCAGCCTCCGTATTTGACATAGTGGAGCCAGATGATTGTCCTCTAATTTCCAGCCCCAGTCTGAGACGTTCATATCCTCTCACTCTTCATCCATGCCATGACTTGGTAGCCCGAGAAAGTGTGGGGGGCGGTACTCAGTACTCACATATTAAGACATACATGCGTGTGCCGCTCTAATGAGTCACTTTTTCACCAAGAATCCCTAAACATGGGTCCCATTTTTAACAAAAATATCCCTAAACATGGGTCCGTGTTTTCAAAACTTTCGGGTGTTTGCATTGTGAAAATTGTGAAAAGTGGGCTTAACTTCGAAAAAATGTCCCCTAAAACGAAGTAGGGGTTTATAATCTAATCCCCCCCCCCCCAATCCGGGCTTGGTAGTATGTTCTGAGGGAGTGCATTTTGTGGAGGCTGATGTCGGAGGGAGTTGCATTGGCAATTTTCTTGACGAACAAGTTGTATCGTAATGATGCAACTGAGTCATTACAGCGGCCACCAAACATGACAGACATTGCTTTGATACCAAGTTCCTGTAAGTAGTTACTTTGGCTGACTTGGTAGAAGGAAAGTACTAGCACAGGATTCCAAAGTGAGGTTGCAATTCACAAGCTTCTGGAAGACTGCTTTCTTTCCTATGAAGAATATCCCGGAAGTTGAATCGCAATCGGTGTAGGCATCTAGAAAAAGTTGTTGTGAGCACAGATCCCGTACCCAGGTCCACTTTCAACTGCTTAGAGTTCTACACCTTCGGAGCCTTGGCTGTCGATTGTAAGAGTGGAATTATAGCTCCCTGCTATCTGTTCTAAGGATTATGCGAAGTCCAGTTTGTTTCATCAGGGTACCGATTGATTCCAGCAAAATCATGAAGGTCTGGAAGCAACCTAATTGCAAATCAATCCCTTGCAGTGGGCTATTCTGGAGTACATCGATGATTATAGCTCAGCAGCCTTCCAATATGCTGTTTTAATAATCTCGTTCAAAAGGAAAGCTACGACTCTGGGAGAGATTTCGAAAGTACAAATTGTACCTGCAAACAATAATTGCTGCTTTGCTTTGCTGTTTCAACAGTTCCTGGTAGTTAAAAAAGGGGGAACTTGAGGTAGCAGAGGTGATGAGCTTTGAGCTCGGTCCGTTCCTACCTGTACTTTTCGAGGCTAGGAATGTCATTCGGAAGGCTAAGAAGCCTCAGCTAGCTCATGTTACAACCGATCATGCAAGTAAAGTGTCGGGTGAAGCCGTGAAAGAACACAGACCAGTATGTCCTTGATGGTGGTTCCTTGGTGCATCGGGTACCATGGAAGACAGGAGACAGCTTTGGCAGAATAGAACGATCATATCCTGATTTCACAACCCCTCCCCCCCCCCCCTATATGGTTCTGCAAATGTAGTTTTTGACGGCTATGGTTGAGGGCCGTCAATTAATGATAATACACACCAGCGACGTAGGCAGATTAATGCCCATCCAGTTGTCAGATTCAATGTAGACACGGTATTCTCAGGCAAGAAGGATGAGTTTTTATCAATAGACTGCAATAAGCAGGGACTCATGAATCTCATTAGTGAGGAACTGAGGAAGAGTAATTGCACCGTCAGCAATGTATCCGGGGATACAGATGTCTTATTCTTCAGTCAGGTGGCGCTAGCTGCGCTGCTGTGGCCATCAAAAGTTTACGTAATCCTTCTCTGTCAGCTGTTGCTCTCATTGCCTCTGACAGCTTTTTCCCTGCAGATGCAGATGTACATATTGCTAAAGCTGCAGTGAATTCTTTTTGTCGTCAGTCTACTACTCTGATTTGAGAAGGCACTGACCTATTGGTGTTACTCTTGCATTACGCGGATGTAGATAGCAGAGAACTATACTTCCACTCTTACAATGCAGCAATGCAAGGCTCCGAAGGTGTATAACATTTATCAGTACGTTAAAAGTGGACGTGGGTAAAGATCTATGCTCACAACTACTTTTTCGACATGCCTACACTGGTTGCGATTCGACTTCCAGGATATTCGGAATCGGAAAGAGAGCAGTCTTCCAGAAGCTTGTGAAATGCAGCCCCACATAAGAATCCAGTACTAGTACATTCCTTCTTCCAATTAAGTCAGTCACAGGAACTAATTGAGTTGCATCATTACGATACAACTTGCTTGTCAAGAAAATTGCCAATGCGACTCCCTCCTACGCCAGCCTCCACCAAATTCCACTCCCTCAGAACATACTACCAAGTCATGGCATGAATGGAGAGTGAATTATAAGACATGGACGTCACATACTGGGGCTGGAAATGAATATGGAGGCTGTATACCTAGTAATCTTCTTAAGTTGATTCATTGCAACTCCTGTTCTGCTTGTAGTACACCTTGCTGTACCTGCATATGTTACGGACTACCATGTAACAGTGTGTGTGTGTTGTCCTTGCCAACTTGATGAATGCCACAATCCATTTAACGAGTCACCTGATAG
This sequence comes from Strongylocentrotus droebachiensis, assembly GCA_035222895.1. NCBI lineage: Eukaryota > Metazoa > Echinodermata > Echinoidea > Camarodonta > Strongylocentrotidae > Strongylocentrotus > Strongylocentrotus droebachiensis. The sequence goes on along the minus strand of JAVYIG010000138.1, from coordinate 211,373 downwards.
TGAAGCAGAAGATGATTTTCCTTACTAAAGTACATACCTCATCATAATGAAGGAACATGAAGATCTACATGTGTATGCGCTTTAAGATGACATGAACAACACAAGGTTTTGAACATTTGTAATTGTATGGTAGGTATTATGAATGTGTGTCTAGATATTATTATTAAGTTGTTACTTTGTCTTTGTCACTCCCCCCTCCCTCGGCCACTCCCTCAGTGTTGACAATGACATGTCAAAAATTGAATTGACCCTCTTGCTGGGGGGGGGGGTGGGGACGATGACACCATAAGGGTGAGAGAAACATTATAAGTTCATTTCCTGTTTATTAAGTGCGCCCTCTATTGAGAAATATTAGTGGTTTTTTGGCCCTTTGGGCGCCATATTGGATTTCGTGGTTCCCTGAACCACTGCTTAACGTTCTAACTTATCCTAATGGATTATATGACCCCGAAAACCATAGCATAGACACCCCAATTATGTCTCTCGGATGAATAATAAGTCACTTACACACGTGTATGGCCATTTGTATGTTATGGCGGCCATTTTGGACGCCATCTTGGATTTGGGGGTTTCCTGGACCATCACAAACCATCCTTACTTGTCTCAATGGATTCTCTGACCCCCGAAACCATGGGATAGACACTAAAATTATGTCTCTAGGATAGATAATAAGTGATTTATTGCCATTTCTAGGTATCGGCGGCCATCTTGGACACCATCTTGAAAATAACAGCTTTCTGAATCTTCGATTTTGGTCTACTTTTAGTATGTTATTCCTGAGGTCGAATACTACTAGAAACCGTTGAAAAACCTTTTGTTGCAAATTGTTTTGGGTCAAACCATATCTTGACCTGCCTAATAGATCTTAGTCTAACTTAGAACTGCGTGACTTTTTAGAGAGTCAAAGTCATCGTGACGTCATTCAGGCGCCATTTTGTGAAAATCAACTAATGATCATATCTTCATAACGGATAGTAATTTTTCATTCATATTTATCATAATTAAGATCAATATCCGTCCGGTCAATTTTAGGTCAATAAACGTGCGTAAACGCGCGCGTACGCGTTCGTGCGCGCGTTAATGCGCGCGCAAAAATCTAAAATGCTTTAAATCGTCTTAAATTTTTTTTGCATACGTTTCAGGCCATTTAAAGCATTTCGCAAACAAATTTTGCAAATCGCGCACACGCGCATGCGTGCGCGTTTCCGCGCTTACTGGCATTTTGCAACATAGAATCGCCGAATTTTCTCTGTCATCATATTTGGTACATTTTTCCAAGCATTTTGATAATTTGTTCACCTTTTATTAACGCAATGAGCGTCCGTCAAAGTTGACAGCACGCGCGGATTTGCGTTATCTTTATCCACAATACATGGGCAGAAACATGCCTATATAAAATTCATTGTAACTCTTTAGAATAGATAGAAACTCCTAATATTTTTTCATATTTGGATAGATTATGAGTCGGAAATATGATTTCATGTCTCATTTGACCCTCAATTAACATATGACGTCATCATAATGGCCTCCAAACTGAAAATTTCAATTTGCATATTATGACGTCAACATATTTTTGGAAAATTGATTGTATCTCTGTAGATATTGATTATTTTTCTTCTAAATTTTGATATGTTGTAGCTGAGACGATTTTCTACAAATGCACTATTCACAATTTTTCATTTTGACAAAGACATTATGGCGTATTTTTGCGAATAAAGGAGGCATGTCAATTTTTCACATTTTGCGTTTATTCTCTATGGGACATGACTTTTTCTCAAAACTGGATTCTACATTCCTGTCTTTCGCGAACAAAATCTCCATTGTTTTAGCTTTGTTTTCGCTGAGCTTCGAGTATGTGGTAGCTGAGACCATAAGCAATCATAAATCTTTTTTTTTTTTCGATCATATGCCGGGATCATGCTCATATTTTACTTGCAAAGTGGGATTTGAGAATTCCATTTTCCGTTTACGTGTAATCGCTATGGGAAATGTTTTGGTATATCGGTAACGCACTTGACTTCCGACCTTGAGATCCCGGGTTCGAGTCCGGGTGTCTCCATCAAATTTTGTCTTAACTTTTTTTTTCTTTTGACCTTTCACTGTACCATCTCCTTTGATTATTAAAACACGTAGAATCGCAAATGATGTAATAAACAACCCTATTTACTTTATTGTTACCCTATTTTCACTTAATCCATTACTTTTTGCGTGTAATCCCTATGGGAGATGATTTTTTCTCAAATCTGGATTCTACATTCCTGTCTTTTGCGAGCAATATCTCCGTTATTTCTGCTTGGATTTTGTTAATTTTTGAGTATGTTGTAGCTGAGACTATGTGCTATTTAAATCATCCCTCATTTTTTCAAACAGATGTCAGGATCCCGCTCATGATCATGATCTTCATCATGATCATCATGATCATCATTATCATAATGATGATAATCATTTATCAATTACATTTTCATTTCTTTGAATAAGATAAAATCGTCAAAATGTGTTCTTCATGATGTAAATTAGATTCAAAGGTGTAACTGGTTACTGCGCAGGGTCAATGGTCATATATTGTTTCAATCTATCTTCCCGAGATCCATAATGATCAAGGGGACACAATTTAAACTTGACATATGGATAGATCTTAATGGGAGAAGCATTTCATAAAATAATATGATATCGTGTAAGGCATTCTTTATTATGTAAACCATTAGCATACGTATCACCTAATTCGTCAAAGTGACGAATTAAAGTCTAGTTCAAATTGTTGTGGTTCGAATACTAAAATCCATTTAAAGGAATTTTAGTCTTCCATTATTAGTATTCTGAATATACAAACATTTTCCATGAAAGTACTAGTATTCAAAACCAGTTGGTTTGAATACTAGAATTAAGTCTTTGATTATTAGTATCCCTCCAATTTGAATACTGAAAATGATTTTAGTGGTCTTGACGATCAGGTACTTTATTAACAACACCAATAGTTCTTTGATGTGCGTAATGAGGCCGTGATTTTCGAAGGAATACCAGAAAGCTAATGCGGTTTGATTAGCAATGGCGCTTGTAAAATGGCGACTGGCTGGAATGCTCCCCAGGGAGTGGAGAATGTGCAGTCCTTGTGTGCGGATAAGCATGAATCCAATGACCGGGGTAATAATATATATCTGTAAAAGCGAATTGAGAGGGCCTGCGGTCCTGAAATGCGCCATATAAGGACGAACTATTATTATTATTATAAAGCACTTTCAAGATGGCCACTTATACATCGCCGGCCTTACGCCAAAAGGGCTTTAACCCGGTTTGGGGTTATTGAGTTATTAACATCACCTTGTAGATTTCAACATTCTCTTTAAAATGGTGTGTTTCACTTATACAAATTCGAGTTATTTATGAACATAATTATGAATTTCGAAAGGCCCTTAAGGCGTATCTCATCTTGTTCCTTACGCCAAAAGGGCCTTAACCTACACGGCAAATCTTTTATTAATGAGATTATTTCGTAATTTCAATTTAATTCAATAAATTTCAGCAGAAACACCATTAAAAAACATAATTAGTCTACTAAAGACACAATGAACTTAAACAAATTACTGAAAGTATATGTCATGAATTTAGATCATGAATTCTGAGTGAGATTTAAGTTAGATGTGGATGCATGAGATGCGACCGACTCATTGAAATACGCAGATGTCAACGTATGGGACTGCAATGAAAATAAACAAGGAAAAGGGTGTCTTAAATGTACGATCTCTAAAAAATAACTTTACCGAAAGCTGCATTATATTAATACAAATATTCAGATATCAAAAAATAGTTTTCTAACATTTCAATTTATCAGTTTTATCAGTTTTCGTGAACCAGTAGCCGTAGCAGGGGCTTTCTGGCAAACCAAAGGTGATGCGAAACAAGAAAATGTCTTTATACCAGAAGGGCGCTATTAAACTACGCGCGCGTACGATAACGGCAGGTTAAGGCCCTTTTGGCATAACGCCGCGTAGGTTACGGCCCTTTTGGCATAATGCCGCGTAGTTTACGACCCCTCTGGCATAAATACGTTACATTCAAGCCATATGCCAGAAAGCCCCTAACATGTTTTTTGCACAGCGGCATGGAAACTTTTAAATATTTTATAACAAATTTAACACATTTCATGTAAAACTTAATAACTTCAAAATTGGCTTCAAGAACAACAAAAACGACCACAAACTGTTGATTATTAGAGAGGCCAAAACTTTAAACGCGATTATCCCGAAAGGTCAAAAGCAGTTAAGGCCCTGTTGGCATAAGGCCGACAACATGAACATTGTCTACAATATGATCTCTTATTTATCTATACATCTGCTTATTCGACATGGTGTCAGCGGCCAAAAGTATTGCCATATTTGTTACTATTAAACTGCAAATCACATTGAGCCAGCAATACTCTTGCATGATGGGAAGATTGATAAGAGACGTTTTTGAACTGCCAACAATCACAGTTGAGTAAATCTTTATCGCATCGCCAATATGTGTTGGCGTATAAAGGTTGAGCTTCCTACTTTATTGCCTTTGGACTGTATTATGCGGGGCATTAGGTGTATGACCGACGGGCACACAACGATTCATGTATTGACTGTCAGAGCTCTGCTACAATTACATGCAGAACCAGAACTGATGCGGAGGCAGAACCAGAGCATAGAGGCTCACAAGGACCAGAGCCAAGAGGCTTACCAAGACCAGAGCCTAGAGGCTTGACCATGACCAGAACAGTAGCACTGCAGTTTGGTTTTGGAACTGAGCCGCTCAGAGCGCGCCACGTGGCGAATTTTACTGAGAGGACCATGCAAGTAGATCTATGACTAATTGCTGGACTCGATCGGATCTGATTCTGGAGTGAAAACTAGATTATACTCTAATAATACTCGTACTATATACTAGTCTTAACCCTAAAAAGTCCGGACTATTTGAGGTCTCAGTACGGCCGGGAGGCATCGTGGCCCCTCCCCATTAAGATCTCGGCCGTGAAACGGCCGATCTCCGCGAAAATTTGCACGCATATCAAGCGTATAGATTACTATAATAACTTCAATTTTCTGAGAAATTCACTTTTTTGCATATTTATGGAAATTTATGCAAATAAGGCCATACAAATCACATTTGCCTATTAGATTCAGATACTGACATATCAAAGAAAAGAGGAATTCGGTATTTTCTTAATATTCGAATGATGCAATAGGTTACACTCTTGATTGCATGTCTTGTTCTTTACTATTGTGCCAAACTTGTTGTTTGGACATAAAGTGGATGCCTTTCAATCTTAAATTCCAAAAGTGATACACGCCTGACCTTTTTCTAGACAACACTCAAGGTCTTTTTTAGTATTGCCACGTGCATACTTGTGGTATTGTACTTTTGAATAAATTGTTAAACCAAATTGAACTTTTCCTAAGAACACATCTTTACTATCATTGTAATTGTGTATGTCATTCTGACATTGTCCTATATGACAGGAGTTTAAAATCGTAATGTCCACATGTTTTCCTTTTGAAATCTTTTGTTGTTGCACAAGTGGGTTAAGGTTGACGGAGGTCACAACGGTCAGCCGTTGTTGGGCGTGTCACTTGACCGTCATAATCAAGACGGTTTGGTTACATGCATGCTCAATGCGCTCCTTCAGAATTCAAAAACATTTGAACAGTGGCACATTCCTCAATGAAGCTATTTTTTTAAGACATGGGTTTTTCAATTAGTATGCTTATCATCAATAGGTGAATGTCTTATGAGAACAATTGCAAGTTGTTTGTCTTTAAAACGTTTAATTAAAACAAGACAAAAACAAATCCATGATAGTAAGCTAAAGTGTCCCAAGACGAAAATCCAATTGAAACCAATTGAACACCCATTGAAATTTCAATTGGTTTCAATTGGTTTCAATTGGTTCCAATTGGTCTCAATAGGTTTTAACAGGTTTCAATGGGACTTTAATAGGACTTCAGATGGTTTCAATTGGTCCAGATTGGCCCCATTGGATAAATTGGCCCCATTGGCCCCATTAGCCTAGGCCCCATTAGACTTTCATGGGTCCCCAATTGGTTTCAATTGGTCCAGATTGGCCCCATTGGACAAATTGGACCCATTGGCCTAGGCCCCATTACACTTTAATGGGTTCCCAATTGGTTTCGATTGGACCAATTGGCCTTAATTTACCAATTGAATCCCCATTGAATACCAATTCAACACCAATTGGTTTCAATGTTGCAGAGGGCGCTACACATAATAATTTTTGTGTGAGATAATGAAAAAATGAGTGTCAAATTTGAAAGAACATAATATTTAAATGACAAAATCATCTTTGTTTGATCAAAATCGGTTCAGAGACGGCTGAAATATAACGATTTCTAATACTTGTGTACCACCACAAATATTAGATATTTTGAAAAATAAAAAAAAAAACCGTTGAAAAAAACGAAATTACGCCTTTTACGTCGTATTTCAGCTAATGCTGATGTTGAATTTTTTGTTGGCATTTTCGTGTTGCTTATATTACCCACAATTAGCCGGCTCATGTATTGTTATTTTTAATTAAATAATTAATTAACGGTCACCATGTTTTTTTTTAAGTGGAGCTGAATTGATATGATCGTATTGGCTAAATTTCACTCTTGTTGGGGTCTAAAATTACCTTCATACCATTTTAGGGTTCTAAAAGGGCACTATAAATGTCATAGATAAGAATAAGAGCAATAACCATGCACTTTGAAGGCAATAGCGGTCTGAAAACAGAACTCAACTATCCCTTTAAGAATAATGCACATTCCTGAATGCGTTAGCATGATTAAAGCGTAATCTGTACTGATAGGCTTAATATACTGAGCGAGACAACAATCAAGGTCTCTATAGTATTGCCACGTGCATACTTGTGGTATTATACCTTTGAATAAATTGTTAAACCAAACTGAACTTTTCCTAAGAACACATCTTGACTGTCATTGTAACTGTGCATTGTAATTCTGACACTGTCCTATGTGACAGGAGTTTAAAATTATAAGGTTCACATGTTCTTTTTTAAATGTTTTGTTGTTGCACAAGTGGGTTAAGGTTGAAGGGATAGTTGAGTTCTGTTTTCAGACCGCTATTGCCTTCAAAGTGCATGGTTATTGCTCTTATTCTTATCTATGACATTTATAGTGCCCTTTTAGACCCTAAATGGTATGAAGGTAATAGGCAGTAATTACATTAATTCATAAATAAGGCAAAGATCCGTTACAAATTAAAATGTACAGACCCATTCCCTTACTTAATGGGAACTACAAGATTTTAACCAAAGTTCTTTCAACAAGAATTTAAAAAGTATTACCAGAAGTTATTTGGATTGATCAGGTGGGATATCTTAAGGGCAGAAATACAGGTGAAGCAATTCAGTTAATTGACGACATGATCTTTCATACAACTCAAAATAAAATACCTGCTTATTTGTTAACGATAGATTTTGAAAAAGCGTTTGACCCGGTTTCACACATGTTTTTTTACAAAAGGTCTTAGTAGCCTTTGGTTTTGGACCGACATATTGTAAATGGGTGAAAATAATTTATAAAAAGGCTCAAAGTTGTATTTTCAATGAAACGTGTCAACTGGATATTTTTTCCATTCAGAAAGGTGTAAGACGAGGTGATCCTTTGTCTGCCTATTCATTTTCACTTTGCATTGAGATTCTTGCTCGCACAATTCGCAGCGACTCGGCTATTCATCATGGGGTTCCCTTTGATGATATTCACGTTAAACAAATTCTTTATGCAGATGACATGTCGTTGTTTGTTCAAGATATTGAATCTTTTAATAGACTAAACGCGTTGTTTACTAGTTTTGCAAATATGTCTGGATTGAAGTTGAATAGAGACAAAACCTTTGTATTATTGTTGGGTCCCAGCGCGGATAAAGATGTAATAGTTCCATTTGGTAGGATAGTAAACATTGTATAATATATTAGGTATACACTTTACGTTAGACGTGGAAAGCCAGGAAAAAAATAATTACAAAGAAACCTTAACCCTAATAAGGCCGGGGGGGGCATCATGCCCCCCCCCCCCTCCACAATTTTTCTGATTGTTCGGGAATGCATATGGATGGCGCCTCGCCGCTCGCTGACTTTTTTCTTTCGAGTCTTGCGCAACTTTTAAAAGATTTTTTTTGAAAATCGGACTTACGGTTACAAGGTCACGTGACCTTTTGTCTTTGCATGTCAGCCCGAAAATCGCTCACTTTCGTGATTTGTGTACAAATAATATGGAAAAGTAATTTTTTCTAAAAACAGATCAACGTATTTTCTTCCACTGATTTTAATTAAATTGCAAAAATGATAACATCAATAAAATAGATAAAAATGTTACACACCGTTCTCCATATCCGATATATAGTCTTTCAATTTGATACCATTATACCTTTGGGGCCTATGTGCATTATTATTTCCTCTCTAATAACTTCTTCCGAATTATATTTTCAATATCAAATCAATTAGATAGCGAGTGTTTACGAGACCCTAGATTTAAAAAAAATTTTGCCTAAATTTCCTCGTCACAGTATTACAAATCAGTACGTATTGATAAACTATCACATTACAGTATCCTTCAACTAACTTTTGATTCAACTGTCGAAAAAAACACTCACTCGATTTTTCTTCAATTTAAACATCTTTACAACAATATGCAAATCGTTTGATGATCTACGTTTGACAATGACACTATCTTTTATTTATTTTAGGAGAATGTAAATATATATATATATAGGCCTATATTTCTTGTTCAACAATTTTAGCCCAAAAACTTGTTTTGGTTATTCGGGATACATCTAATGGATCGTGACAAATACTAAGTTCTTTAGCTGATAGTATCGCGATCATCGATATCATGTCTGTCATGGCCCTGTGCCTGTGCATTGGAACTGTATTTAGTTAAAGTAAGGCGGTATATACACTGAGTAAGCTTACAAATTTAGTAAACAAGTCAACCCAGATTCGTAGATCTAGATCTAGTGCTTGCCTACATCGAATTGAATCATCGACTCAGCTCAGTTCGAGCTAGTCGACGAGTATGCTATTGCAGGAGAAAATACAACATGGAAGTAAACGTATGGCTATGGGACAATGCATCAAGTGCATTAAGACAAAGATTTACTATTAAATGCATACCGGGTAATTTTTCCGCTGTATAATTTCCCTTGTCCTTATCTTGTCAAAGATAAAATACAAATAGAGCATAATATAAAGTTAAAACCCACCATTTTCACAGAAATTATGGTAAAAATTTCACGTCATAATCGTCTTCAAGGGACTGGATTGTTTACCGCTAGACTAGGCAGGCCGGGTAAGCCAGGAAATATAAAATTGAGGACGTAATTGGCGACGAAACCAGCCAGGCGTGAATCTCGTCGTGAATTTTATCGCCAATTATTCACGACGAAATTGACGACGTCGTGAATTTTATCGCCAATTATTCTCGACGAAATTGACGATATCGTGAATTTCGTCGCCAATGTCGTCGTGAATAATTCGCGATTTCGTCTACTCGCGATGTCCCTTCAGGGCCATCATACCTCCCTCTCTTTCACACACACACACGCACACACATGTAAACTCACATTTTCTCTTTCTCTCCCACACTCCTCTTCTTTCACTTTTTCTATCACTCTCCCCCAATCTCTCTCTCTCTCTGGCACACACTTACATCCCTCTTTCTTTCTCTTTCCCAATCTCTCTATCTCTCTCTCTCTCTCTCTTTTCAGTTGGTTCTCTTTCTCTCTCCCAATCTATCTTTTTCTCTCCTTGTCCCTTTGTTTCCATTTCTTTATCTCCGTCTTTCAATCTTTAACTCATTATCTCTCTCCCGCTCCTCTGCATCCATCAATGATTCTGGTGTGATGTTCAGATCGTCTGTGTCGGAAATAGAAGGAAGTTTGTGTTAATTGCATGAACGACTTTTGTCAAAGCCTTGTTCTTGTTTGCGTTTTATCTCATGCCAAAAATCATATTCGTTTTGCAGGCAGTGCTTGTGATTCGTATCTAGGTTCTTTTCCTCCAGCCCGATTCATTTTGCAGGCGTATTCTCCGTTATCCAATGTGGCCACCTGACTCGTCGTTTTCCAAAATCACTCATGCGTGACCGTCCAGGCTCCATTTTGTCCGCGCGCGTCATGACGCGTGCTTCATTCACCACAATCCCATTCGTGTTGAACGCAGTGCCTACAAGCCCTTTCTAGGTCCCTTCTTCTATCCCAATTCTTTTTCCAGAATCCCTCATGCGTGACTGTCCAGGCGCCACTTTGTCCGTTTTGGGCCGTTTTGACGCCTTTCTTTCGCCCTACCTATCTCCATTATCCTAGACGCTACAAACTTCTTACAAATTGCTCTGAATAGTCGTAGAGACGGCTATGAAATGTCAGTGATAAAATGTCTATTTTTGACATTTGAACTCATTTTCGTTGGTCAGGATTTGTTCCCAAGGGCCAAAAATTATTTTATGTCATCTTCTTTTGTAATTCTGTGTATAATGACATCTAGATCATCTTTATACCATATTTTGTTGCTGAAATATAATTTTAGTGATTTACGCAGATGTCTGTGACCTTTGACCTCTAATAAAAAAAATCGCCCCAACTCCCATACCTTTCCCCTTTTTTGGGGTAGTTTTCCATACCAATTTCTACCCAATTCAGTTTAAATTAGCTTCTTTTACTTTTTTTAAAAGATGAACCTTAAGTTAGGGATACTACTTATGTAGTACTTTTGAAAAGGTGCAGTGGACAAATGGGTAGAGAGAACTTAGATATTATGAAACAAGAAGTTAGGAGGTTGTTTGAAATAAATAAAGATTATCATGTGGATTAAAACAAGATTCTGTGAAAACCTAGATGCGTTGCATCATTTAATTATCATTGTCATTACTATTCTCCACCCTCATACAGAGTGATGTTTTGGACAGACAGGGGTAACGATCGAATCGAGAGGGCCAATCTTGATGGCGGAGACAGATACGTCATTGTCAGTTCTGGCCTCTCTTCTCCAATTGGGTTGGAATTTAATGCTAACGGTAAGGATTAAATTGAACGCCAAACAATTCAAAAACACATTCACAGGATTGTTTGTTGTTTAGGGTATTCATCTTTATTGAAGAAAATACATAAGACATAATAATAAAGATGTTACATAAAACCCAGGTTCAAGATTTGAATTACATTGGATGCATCTCATTCAGGGTTAAACAATTACAATACATAATAATTTTTAAAAAACGGAAAAGAGAACATCATAAAGTCAGTTTCTTAAAATGAAAACAATAATAATTCCTTACAACAACAAAATATTACTTTCCTAATTATGAAATACTTCGCTATGCATATCTATCAATCTCTTCTTAATATAATGAGTAATCAACCACGGGAACCTATCTCCATAGAGAGAGAGTGAGAGAGAGAGTTGAAGAGAGGGAGAGAGAGAGAGAGAAAGCGAGAGAGAGAGAGAAAGCGAGAGAGAGAGAGAGAGAGAGAGGTCCCGTTATAACAGGTTGTATACGTCTCCTATTAAATCTAAAGTAATAACACCTCCAAGTATTGTAGTGATTGCCAAGTGAGTTCCGATAGGCTGTAACAAATAACATAAACCCACACAATATTAATTTGGAATATTATTTTCCCCAATTACATATACCTCACCTTATATTTACGTACCGCCATCACTATCTATCAATCTATTCTTAGTAGCATGCGTAAACACACCACGAGAACCTATCACCATAGAGAGAGGGGTGATAGATATAGAGATAGGGGGAGAGAGAGAATGAAAGAAAGAGAGATAGAAAAAGAAAGAGAGAGAGAAAGAGAAAGAGAAAGAGAAGAGAGAGACAGAGACAGAGAGAGGTCTCGCTACAGCAAGTCATACCAAATAGTTAAACCAATTACACTCCCAAGCAATGTTGTGATTGCCAGGTGCGTTCCGACTGGCTTAAAAAAATAACTTACGACCCAAACAGTACAGTTTTCAAGATTTCATTTCTCAGTTGTGGATACCTTACTTTGCATTTACATGTGTTCAACATATCTATAAGTCTGTTCTTGTTATCTAGAATTATCAGACCGCGGGTACCTATCTCTATGCACAATAATTTGGGAGTCCAGCCGGCTTCTGATATATCATGTATCATTCCGGAGTACCTGTCCATTTTTCTTCGGTGGGCCCCTTTGTATGTTGGCTTCAAATGGGATTGTCAACTCAAATGCTAGTATTTCCTTTTTTCTAAAATTAATAAAAACAAATATTAGGTCTTTGTTATGTGGGAACAATGGTTGGGGAACTGTCCCTCCATTGGTAGTCTCCCCGTCCACATGACATCAGCATATACCAGGTGATCATTATCAAGGCCGTTCTGTTTTATGCTCTTTAGCAGATTATGTACAATGTTATTATGACGCCACGTGTATTCTTTAACATTTTCTGACAATTATTCAATACGAGTTACATGGTACCTTTAGCTTGACACAAACTACACAAGTCATTTATTCGCTTACCCCATCGACACAAGTTGTTATTACTCGGCAGACTATCAATCGCTCACTACGTTTATTGCACATTTTAAAACTCCTTGTGGTAGATTGAAAATGATGGACTTCCAAGACAAGTCACAGTTTTCCGTTTCTAGTGCCTTTATGAAGTCACCTTAGACTAGGAGAAGTTCTATTTCATTTTTTTTCTCCGTTTTTCTTGCTTCCTCTTTCGGGTTCATTTTGACTGACTTTTTAGTATCTTTCCAATTCGTTTGTAAACCGGTTTGATGAATTTGGTCTCTCTTGCAAGTTATTGATCTAGGGCATCAACTACCATTTCATCGCCTTTAACGTTCGAACTACTGTAGGCAAGGCAATGATATGTTTGATAGAGTTCAGTGATAGTGGGTATATTAAGCCCCCCCCCCCCCCCCCCGGGGCATGAACTACAGCAATATTGGCACCACACCGGGGGATCGATGCCCAGCCGTCTGTGTATGTATTTGTCTAGAGGTGTATCTAGTTGTCCAAGGTGAGTTGCATGAAGGTCATGTACAGTTAACATATATCTCATAGAGGAGAAAGCCTAATCATGAAGGATTCTTAGCTTATAATCGTTTTTTTATGTTTACACTATCTATATTCGTGAGGGTACTATCAGCCATGTCACCGATAAAATCATACGTTTCTGCAGTCTTCATCTTGAAAGTAATGTGAGATCCAAGAAATTTAATAGGACTATTTTATACAGGTGCAATTTGTTCCCTCTCTATAAACAGAACACTAACAATTAATCTCTTTTGGGAGTGTATTTTAAGTGATTTTAAAGTATGGTGCCTTTTGAACTAAATTTAAACGTTATCGACACGTGCCTTCGTTTTGAAAACAATGTGTACTCCTGTTCACGTTTACATCTTACCTAAAAACCACCAATTTATCACGCGACTGGAGTAACGTGATTTCACTTACCTCTGTAAATCAAGTGTTTATGACCAAATAACCACTTGACCAAGCAACGAGTTTTTTATCCGTTAACTGATGGTGGTGATAAATAAGTAATTCTTTGGTCTTTTAAGCCCCTATATTGATTGGTTTCACAGGTTATCCAAGGTTGATGGTAATAATCACGTTACTTACACCGGCTAATCGTCTTAATGTTCTGTCCGTGAATCTCTGGTTGTATTTGCAATACATCATTACAATACTATTTTATAGTTAAAAACAATTTTCCCTTAACAGTTGTAACGTCCGTAACAAAAAATACCAAATAAATGATGATAATCCATATTTGAGGGTATCTGGAGTAAATAAATCATTATGAAATAAGTTATTATAAGTCTTAACACAAGTCAAAACACAAATCAGGTCTTTCAAATCCAATAATTGTGTGTATTAAGCTCAAGAAGGGTGTTTCGGACGTTACACTATTTGATTGTTAACACATAGTTTGCAAATTTCAACTAATTTTCGATCATATGTGCAAGTTACGATTTCACAATGCACATTCCTGTTAAAAACACTATTTTGATAATTTCATTTAGATCTAAATATAAAAATATGAAGAAATATGATGCAAACAAATCAAATTTTCCGTAAAATATCTAAATTTTCTGCAAAATTGACTTATAAAACATAAAATATTGAAGCCACACTTTGTGATGCAAGGCATGGCTGGCTGCTTTAGTATATCCTTAATTGTAATTTATCAGAAAAAATCTCAATAAAAGTGACTCGTAAAAAATATTCAGCAATTTTTACAGCACTTTCTGGTATGCTGTTAGCACGTTTCGGATGTTACATTAAACTGTTAACAGACATTTTCATACTTTAACTAGCTCAATTGAGGGGCAAAGATAGATGTGAGAATAGCAAATTTCCATTTTTCAACCTCTCCTCTTGCTATTTACATTGCTGTGTGTTTGCAAATCATCAGGTTTTCATTTTTACAGAGGTTATTCCAAATTATGTCATATAACCAAAGATTGTATGGTCAATCTAAACTATTTGGTAGGTTACAAAAGTTCAAAATGACCCACTTAAGCAATACCCAGTGTACATGTACATGACACGGGTATGATACAGGTATATAAAGTTGATAAGATCAAGCAAATTAAAATGTTTTTCTAAAAAATTATGGGAAATATGGATTTTTATTTGAAAATACCTTTTTAAAAAGGGCACTCAGTACACGTAACTAATCTATGTAGAAAGTACATATATGTATAAAAGAAAAGGGCATTACCAGTAATACCTTCTTAAATGATCCTCAACATATACATGTAGTGTAGTATCTTCCTCAAATGTATGCATACATGTATGCTACGAAATGTCAAAGTTGGGGGTGCGGTGCTGCGGCCTTATCGCCGGCAAATACGGTACATGTTTAACCTACACTGTATATTGTTTGTCACCTGTGATATCGGCACAGCAAGAGTTAAGATCTATCCGCCAACCAACCAATCAATCCATCCATTCATCAATCGGTCATCAAGTAAACAAATAAATACTTATTTAAGGGCATTAAAAAATGTTTGAAACAGCCTCCTATTAAATACAAATAGTGGTAAAGGATGATTGTTACTACAGTAGTATAATAACCTAAAACATACACAATTTTAAAATACATCCAAAATGTCCCATTCTCGAGATGTACATGAATTAGGATTCACTTATTTCTTATTACTTACATGACTGGGGGTACATTTTGTCTCGCCTGCGTAGCAAAAAGCGAGACATAGGCGTCCTTTTTTCGGTGACGGCGACGGCGGTGGCGTCAACATCAAAAACTTAACCTAAGGTTAAGTTTTTGAATTGTTAGTATAATTTTAAAAGTATAAATTCTCATTCAATGAAACTTAGACTAAAGGGTTATCAAGTATTCCCACTCATGTGAGTAGAATTTCAGGTCACAAAATTAAGATCAAAGGTCATGTCAGGTCAACAGACTTATAGACTATGGTGTGGCATCATCATCGAAATTGAATTCTTAAAGGTAATACAAAGTTTTGGTAAATTTTGAAAATTGGCTGGATAGTGATTCTTTACAATTTGTATATATTTGGATGCCCCTGTGGATGTATTATAAGCACCATAAAATTTAGCCCCTAAAACACTTCTGCTTTCGAGAAAATTTGAATTAGAAAATTTACCGGTGCTCCCGGTAAATTTTGATAAATTTCAAATAGCGCCTACGGCCAAACAATGGAAGCTGCGACCATAAAAATCTCAGAATATGTAGTTGTGGTATATAATTTCCAAATGGGAATAGCCAATCGGTCGATTCTAGAAACATTATTTTATAGCTAAATTGATATCTTGACCTTGAGAGGGAGCTATACAACATGAACAGCTTATTATTTACAATTTCATCACTTTAGACTCGATTTCAACAGCGACAACGGTTACTGAATATTGTAGGATCACATATGCTTCTGAATATGTTAATTTGAACCAAATTCATGACCCCATACCAAAACTTTGTATTACCTTTAATATAATTTTGAAAGTATAAGTTCTTATTCACAAAACTTATACTAAATAGTTATCAAGTATCCCCAATCATGTGAGTAGAATTTCAGGTCACTAAGTTAAGGTCAAAGGTCATTTCCGGTCAACAAACTTAGACTCTTTTGTGGTATCAACATCAAGATTTTGAATTTGTAGCATAATTTCAAAAGTGTTTGTTCAAATTCCATGAAACTGTTACACAAGGGTTATTAAGTATCACAAATCTTATGACACAAATTGCAGGTCACAAAGTCAAGGTCAAAGGTCATTTTAGGTCAGTATGTGAGGATAAATAAATCAATTTGTGTTAATTTTTTCATATTCCAATAAAGTTATTAATCTTGGTACAAATTATAGTAAATAATTCTTCCGATGACTCTTGGTCAATATTCACTTCAAAATGCTGATTATATTCAGAGAATTTCATTGGGGGAGGGGGGCTGCTAATAGGCCACCCTGCCTATGAATAATGTCCCAACCTCAATTTATCATCATATTGAATTGCATAATGCAGGCGAGACCGTCGAGAGCGTTTCCCTTGTTTATAGTTTTATTTTTAAAAAGATTTGTCAATGTTTTGCTTACATACATGTATGTGTTAGTGATATTATTGAATGACACACTATATAGTTGAAGGCAAAGAACATTAGCAAGCTGATTAAACATCTATATTGTAGAGTTTGTAGAAATTGATGATCTCATTGAAATGTTAACATTGTGTAACATCCGAAACAAATCATAGCATACATTTCACACTGTTGTTCTTAACCCTAAAAAGGCCGGGCTATTTGAGGTCTTAGTACGGCCGGGGGGGGCATTATGCCCCCCCCCCCTTAAGATCTCGGCCGCAAAAATTAGCACGCATGTCAAGTGAAGTGTATAGAATAATATGATAATTTCAATTTTTTGAAAAATTCACTCATTTGCATATTTATGGTAATTTATGCAAATAAAGTCATAAAAATCACATTTTTACCCATAAATCATATATTATTCATATTTAAGCATTCTTTTTCACTACATATATTCATTAGACCATTCTGAATAATAATACAACAACAAAATTTGGAAGAGCTAGCTTATTCCTTATGTTATCCCTTGTTTTGATAATTTCTTATGTATTTCATTGTTTTTTTAACTTATGTATTTAATTGTTTTTGTTGTTTTATTTCATTTCTTTTAACAATTCAACTATTTTGACTCCCATAACAACCACCTAAACTTTAAACAAGACCCAATAACCCATGTTTGATCTGTTTTTAGGAAAAATGACTTTTCTATATGTTTTGTACACAAATCACGAAAATGAGCGATTTTCGGGCTGACATGCACAGACAAAAGGTCACGTGACCTTGTAACCGTAGGTCTGATTTTCAAAAAAATTCTTTTAAAAGTTGCGCAAGACTCGAAAGAAAAAAGTCAGCAAGCGGCGGGGCGCCATCCATACGCGTTCCTGAGCAATCGAAAAAACCGTGGAGGGGGGGGCAGTATGGCCCCCCCCCCGGCCTAATTAGGGTTAACATGCAATAAAGAGTATGTTTCTAAGTGAATTTTCTAAGGAGTTTGATGACTACAATAGCTATTAGCTTCATATTTCACTCTGTTAGATCACATAAGCATTTTTAACTACCGGTACACGTTCTTGAAATGAATAATATACCTTACATAAATTGAGTGGTCGATGAAGACAAACTTGGTATACATGTATGTGCTAAACTAATTAAAACTGCACAATTGTTTTCAATAAAAAATGTTACAGAAGTATTTTTCTGCAAACATTTAATGTAACTGAGGTCAATAATACCTAAAGAAAAGCAATTAACTTGAATAAAGTTATGATGGTAACCGTGTGTAACGTCCGAAACATCAGTGGTGCGACATATGAAAATTATTAGGCAATGCACTGGTTCCCAATTTGTTTGCATGTATTTACCTTATATCATCAGTTGTTATAATAAAATAAATCTAAGAAAAAAGCATTTTACCTATTGATATTAAAACTTGTTATTGTCAAAACCCAAATTTAGAGCTATTTTTCACTTTCAAGGGATACAAAACCTGTATTTTTCAAGATAGAAACTCAAAAATTTGCATGAATAATCTCTGAAACATATTCTTAAAGACCCAACATATTTAAAGGTGTAGCTAATAGTAAATGAGTTTTATATCACAGTTATTAGATATGCTATAGTTCACAATACAATTGTAAGAACTCATAGAACTCATATTTGGTGAATAAATAAGGAGATATATTAAGCTCCAAAATTTGCATTCCTCATAAATATGAATAGTCCTGATCCTAAAAATACACATTTGAAGTAAGTAAACATAATTTCATTTTTGACCCTTTTGTGGACACATTTGGTATATGTTAAAAAAAACAGTGCCATATTTTACTGGAACCCGCGTTCAACCCAATAATTACGCAAATGTAACACAATAAATGAACCAAAAAAATGACGTTTTCATCCCGTTTCTGAACATCTTGTTTTTGATCTTCCATGATTACGTCCAGGCGCGCCGGAAGCAGTTTGGGATTAGAGGGGATGAGGGGGGGTGGGTGAGTGCAAACATCCTAGAAGAGAAAGCTAGTTGCAACTGGTCCAGTTGATGAACCAGTTAATGCCAACTGGTAACCCTGGAAATTGAAATGGGCTCAATTATCCAGTTGATCCAAGCCAGTTAGAATTCAACTGGTCTAGCTGAGCCATTAAAACCATTTGGTAAAACTTCCAACCAGTTGAACGGCAAGAACACTTAAATACTGATATCGATATCGACCAATCGATAAAGGTGCTTAAAAGACCAAATAATTACTTATTTATCACCACCATCGGTTAAGGGATAAAAAAAACTCGTTGCTTGGTCAAGTGGTTATTAGGTCATAAACACTTGATTTACAGAGGTAAGTGGAATCACGTTACTCCAGTCGCGTGATAAATTCGTGGTTTTTAGGTTAGATGAAAACGTGAACAGGAGTACCTTTTTGTTTAAATGAAGGCACGTGTCGATAACGTTTAAATCTAGTTCAAAAGGCACCATACTTTAAAATCACTTAAAATACACTCCCAAAAGAGGTTATTTGTTAGTGTTCTGTTTATTGGGTATGAACAAATCAGCCGACGGTGTGTCATATGTTCTGTTCAATATTATTCTTGCGGCCCTCTTTTGAATTTTTTGCAGCTTAGTTGTATGAGAATGAAATCAGTTCGACCATACAACAGAGCAGTAATCTAATCGTGGCAACACTGGACTGTTATAAAGTAACTTTAAAGGTGAAATTCAAAGAAGATCACAAATATGTCAACTAATGTATCACTAGAAACTGGTAAGCTAACAGATGGCCATCGGACAAGTTTTAGGTCAACTACATATCGGGTGATTTATAAAAATACAAATACAACCACCTCCATAGCAGCTGGGATATACGAGAGATTCGCCGGAAAAACAACGATGTTTTAATAAAGTAACTATATGGACTAACACTGCCCAAGCAGACGACATCCCATAGAGAATGAACATAATTGCAAAGCTATTATTTCTCAAATTATAATGAGTTTAGTGTTTATAAATGTAATGGCATGTCAAACCATTCAAAAGGGGATATGACCCGATTCTGATAACTAAAATATTTTGCTTGTAAATACACAGGATAGGGGTTAATCAGGGACGTGATAGAGAAGGACTGGAATCAAGCCGCTCTCCTTTGACCCCATGCTCCAAGCCGCCAAAAAGTTATGCGCTAATCTGCAAGTGCTGACCAGGTGGTGAGATAAAAGAGCGCATGCAATTTCAGGATTTAGAATTCCTACATCAGAAAATGGTATCACAGCAACTGTTCGCTGTTCCTTTCAAAGATTTGTCATCCATTGTTGAATGTGTTAAGAGTAGAACAGGCGAACACAAACTTGTGTAATTTCATCTCTTTCTTAACTTCAAAAATACAAAAAAACACGCGAAAACTTAATGTTATTGAAGATTGTAAATCATGGATTAAATAACGGGACATTAAAACACGCACAAATTAGCGCATTATCGTAAAATATTGAGATTTTGTCAGGTAGTAATTTTTCTTTTACCAACTCTGGCACACAAGTACGGCATTAGAACATTTGTTTGATGCACTATTCCTAATACAATCTCCATATAAAGTTTTTGATTTACACTGATATTTTGCCGGTAATTTAATATTTTGTAATAAATGTAAAACTGGTGCCTGGCTTCCGAAAGTCCCCGCAGTGGAAGCGCGGTTCGGAGCATGGACTTCAAAGCCAAGTGGAATGTTACACATCCCATTGTTATATTTTACAACTCACGAATGCGTTTGAATAAATTACAAGAGTTTCGCCTCCTTTCTTTCACCTCCCTGGGTTAATTAACAATCAAAGGAACCAGATTTCCAAATTGAAAATACCCGGAATGATATTAGGGACAGCATTTATTCCCTCTTGAAACGCCGAACATACCCCGGTGTGTGCAGCTGAATATACAATGGCGTCTTATTTTGTTTACAAGCGACAGATTCCTTTATTTTTGTATCGCTGCATTTGTCATCAAAATAAAACCATGCGCGGGGTTTAGAGTGAGGCAATAGATTATACATTTAGCCTGACGGTAGTGAAGTAAGAGAAAGAACTCAGGAGAAGATGAAAACACAGGCACTGAAAATGTGTGAGATGTCATGGGACATCGTCTGCTTGTGCAAGTCATGTCCATACTGTGATCTCACACATCTCAGCAGCGTTCGGAGAGCTCTTCAGATGCTATGCCGGGGCTGTATTTAAGCGTTTTGTAATTTATAATAATCATTACTTCGAATGTTTCCAAGCATTGAATTTTGATAACCTTGTCGAATCAAAGTTTCAACTTTGCAATAATGAAAATAAAGTTAGTTTTTTTAAATCAATGAATATCTACTTTAAGGACTTTTCAGGCAAAAAAACTCTTTGCTCTCTTTATCATGCGAATGTTTTTCTGGGTAAGTTTACTTACGTTTTCGGCTTGTTTAGACCATTTCAATTCTTCATCTATCAAAAGTCCTAAGCATTTGGTGAATTGAACTCTTTTGATAAAATTTCCATTTAATGAAATGGTGAAAGATTCAATTTTCCTGAGATTAGCACGAGAGCCTATTAACATGACACAATTTTGTTCAGTGTTAAGAACGAGACGCTTTTCCTTAATCAATGCCATGACTCTGTTTAATGCAACAGTTAATTTTTCTTCCACAACAGTTGCATCGTTTGCACTGACAGTAAGTATCGTATCGTCAGCATACATATCTATGATACTTCCAGGAGTACATTCAGGTAGACTATTAACATATATTTAAAATAAAAGGGGACCAAGAATTGAACCTTGTGGCGCACCTAATTTGATGGTTGATGGATGAGACTTGGCTCCTTTGAATTGGGTCACTTGTTGTCGATCCCCTAAATATGATTTGAACCAATATATAGTCCTATTACTACAACCTATACAAGCTAGTTCATGTAGAAGTAGCTCATGGTCAACAGTATCAAAAGCCTTACGAAGATCTATGAAGGCAACTCCAGAAATGTCTTTGTTATCAATATTCAACGACCATTGATTTACAAGTTTTACAAGGGCAGTAGCTGTTGAATGTTGAGGTCTACAACCAGACTGATAAGGGTGTAATAATTGATTCTCATCCAATAATTCACTAAGTTGTTGGTGGACGGCCCTTTCTATAATTTTACTCACTATAGGTAATATTGAAATGGGGCGGTAATTATTCAAAGAAGAAATATCTCACGATTTGAATATTGGTACTACCCGAGCCTTTTTCCATTCACATGGAACAACTCCTGTAGACAGGGGTTTGTTAATGATATTACAAAGAGACCGTGCGATAACATTCTTCGTCATCTTTAAAAGTTTACAGCTGATGTGATCTTCACCAGTTGCTTTATCTCTACTCAGATTATCAATCTGTTTCAATACAAAATCCTCAGTAATCAAATTCAAATTAAATTGTGAATGAGTTGGACCAATATTATTGTCCTCGTCTACTCTACGCAGGTCCTTTGTAATCTTAGTAGCATCAGAAATGAAAAAGTCATTAAAAGCTTCAGCAATATTTGCATTGTCTGACACAAATAGGTAATGACTAAAGGCCCTTTTACACTTTCACGGATCGCATCACGGATCATCCCGGATCTTAATCCGGGGTGTTCCGGCGTGCGACACCACGATTTCTTCTCGATGCCGGTGTGGATACGTTCCGAACTGGGTGTATACACGGGCAAGTACGGTGTCTCCACGGACAGACAAGGTAGCAACGCGGACCACGCCGGAAACGCATACGGAGCTAACACGGATTTCAAGGAAGAGCACGGAGGCTACTGGGTACTTTTACGGTCCTTACACGGAGGTGTACGTTGTCTATTGGGATATCTCCGGAATGTTGACCGGTGACTTGAGCTTGTAGGCTCTCATTTGATATACGGAATTTCAAACCCGGATGAAACCGGTGTTAATACGGACCTCCCGGTGTCTACACGGACTGTTCCGGATGTATTCGGCGGCTACACGGAGGTACACGGTGCCTACAGGGAAGAGGACGGATTGTTTCATCCGTGAACTCCGGGATGAAAAATTAAGCAAGCTTAATTTTTTCCCCGGATATGCCGGTACGCCAAGGATCACGCCGGATGCCTCCCCGGTGTATACACGGTAATGCCGGAGATAACACGGATGATCCCGGAGCGACGATCCGGGATGATCCGTGATGCGATCCGTGAAAGTGTAAAAGGGCCTTTAGGCACAAGGTTTCTCAAACATCTCCACAAGTGCTTACTATTGTTATGATGTTGTGAGATCTGGTCTGCATTATATTCTCTTTTTCTTTTTCTCATGAGATGAATAACTGTATTCTTTAGTTATTTGTAGGTGTCCCAAAGAGCATCACTTTTGTTAGCTTTAGCAACTTTGAGAACTTTATCACGTTCCGTCATAAGCTTAATGGACATGCCTTTTTTCTTATCCGCTTTTTACATACTGGTATGTGCTTGTTGATTATATTATTGAATAGAGTCAACCACATATCCCACGCAACATCAACATTATCTATATCTTTTATGACCTGCCAAGGAGTACTGAAAGTAGGGGAGTTTGATGTGGTGCACAATTGCACCCCTCTGTAAATAATCGAATAGTCCATGGTGTGTCATGAATATTCATGTTTTTGCTTACCTCGGCAAAATGTCTGCCTATACTAAATGGAAAAATTACGGTGGGAGTTGGCTGAAATGGACATAATGAACCAAATAGAACTGATCTATGGTAATTCATGCTTGTTATCCTCCGTGTGCTTGACCTAGAACCTTACAATCGCATGGCAAATCCGTCCAAAGTTCGACAACGTACGTCGGGATGGATGTGCTTTTCGTTTAAACAAAAAATGAATTTTTAACGATTTTTTTTTATTTTTTTTTTTGGGGGGGGGGGGTAAAAGTCCATAGGCTAAGATATTAGGCTGCTGGTCTCTGACGATAGGGGGCGTTGTCAAATGAGACTATACGGAGCTATATGCTTGAGATATCGCGATAACGAGGCCAATACATGGAATTTCATACGTTGATCTCTGTTACCTTAGACCTTTGACCTAGTTATTTCAAAATCTAATTAGATGTTCTTACTATGGGGATACATAACACCGTTAAGTTTGAAGTTCATATCTCAAGTGATTTTTGAGATCATATCGCGTTAACGAGAAAACGGGACGGACGGACGGACAACCCGAAAACATAATGCTTCCGGCACCACCTTCAATGGGCGATTAAAGTGGGCCAGGGAGGAACCAAACTGCGCCAAAACTCATTTTTGGTGATTTTTTCTTTTTCTTTCTCGCCCAGCTTGCTCCGGTCGTCTCATTTCCGCCAGCACAAACGTAGCTAGTTCGCCGTCTATAGAACGTATATACACTCTAAGAAAAAAGGGTGCAAAAAAGGGTGCCCTTTACATAAAAAAGAACCCTATTGAAGGAAAAGGGGTTCAAAAAAGGGTGCAATATAAGATTTTGCACCCTTCCCACAAAAATGAACCCTATCGACCAAAAAAGTGTGCAAAATAAAAGTTTGCATATTGCATGCATATTCATGATTACTTTCCACGTGTTCACATAAAAATACATTTATCATGATTTGTAAGCAAATTATGACAATGCACATCAATTTTTGTGATTTGTATTTTCCTTTGGCAATCATTAACCAATAGATTATTTTGTCTGATCATGTTACAATTACATTCACGTTTTAGCAATAGATATATTGATGATATGATTACTAACCAAGGAACATCAAGCATGTTTAATATGTATTTGTGTACGAGCAAATTCCATGAGTATTCCTTGATGATGGGTGCAGGATTGAACCCCTAAAGGTGCTGCTATTACATCAGTTTGCACCCCTACTGGAGCAGGATTGAACCATTAAGGGTACTAACATATCTCCTAAAAGGTGCAATCTGGCACCCTCGTAAAGGGTGCAGGATTGAACCCATAAAGGTGATGCTAGTGTTGCATCGGATTGCACCCCTAAAGGTGCAGGAATGAACCATAAACGGTACTATTTCTCCTAAAAGATTCAATCTGACACCCTTTTAATGGGTGCAGGATTGCACCTTTAAAAAGGGGGCAGGATTTAACCCCTAAAGGTGCTGCTATTGTTGCATCGGTTTGCACCCCTAAAGGTGCATACTTGCACCATTTCTTCTTAGTGTGTAGCAGACGGCAATCGGCGGATCAGACGACACTTGATATAGATTTTGTATGTGAGATTGCTTTGCTAAATATAAAATACAAGAACCTTTTCCATATCTTTAAACTATCATGATATCTGATAATTAAACAGTTAGTAAAATAAACCTACCAAACTACATAATGCAATGAAATACTTGACTGAAAGTAGGGGAGTTTGATGTGGTGCACAATTGCACCCCTCTGTTAATAATCGAATAGTCCATGTTTTTGCTTACCTCGGCAAAATGTTTCCTTTTACTAAATGGAAAATTTACGGTGGGGGTTGGCTGAAGTGGACATAATGAACCAAGCAGAACTGATCGATGATAATTCATGCTTATTATCCTTCGTGTGCTTAACCTATAATCTTACAATCGCGTGGTAAATTGAGTCCAAAGTTCGACTTGTTGTACAGGTGTTATATAGGCAATGGCGAGCTTGCGTCCTATTTTGATAAAGTTACGGTGGGTGAACTTTCAAAAGTCAATGGGACATGAGGGTTCCAATGAAAGAGCAGATGTGCTTTTCGTTTAAACAAAAAAAATGAGTTTTTAACGATTTTTTGTGAGTCCATAGGCTAACGAACATGTTATGCCGCTGGACTATTCCGACAGGGGGCGTTCTCAAATGAGACTAAACGGAGCTATGTTATATAGTATTTTTGTATTTATTAACATTTATTCCCTTCTCAACAGTACAATATGAAACACAATGTACATATAAACGATATATGTAACAATTATTTCAACATAGAGTATACAGTAAATAATTCAGATACGGAAGGAGACAAAAACCCGGAAAGCATAGCTTGAGTTGGGAACGCCCATAATAAGTTAAGGCAGTTACCGAGAGAACATTATATATATTATTATGAAAATTACATTTTACATGACAGAACGTTGATAGGAAAGAAAAAATAGTAAATGGAGGAGACAAAGAAAAAACATGAGGAGAGAATTAAGTATAGAAAGGCATGTTCACTCATAAAGAGAAAGTTAACTCAATTGGACTGTGCATGTGTCTGCGATTACATAATAAAAATAACGAAGTACTACAATTCTAAAATAGACAGCGGGTACATATCATTAAAAACAAGCAAAATCATCAAACAAACAACAGCTTCATCCCACAGTATTGTCCTATGGAATATACAGATGGTACTAGCAACAGCTGAGGCGTGTACGTAAGTGATCAAAATAAATAAATAATCGGCCATACAACATCTTATTTGAATTCCACATGAAGTCATTTCACACATAAATACAAAAGAGGGGTATCAATATCGAGCAATTAAATACATTTTTGCCTTACGGGAAAAAGTTTGCAAGGAGAGCGACTTTTGTAGGATAGATGGTAAGGTGTTCCAAAATTTCGGCCCAGAGTATCGAATGTCAAATTGAAATCTTCTGGTTCTATGTTTAGGGAGATGAATGTTGGCAGCGCTTCTCGTATTATACGTATGGGTTTCCGAGTTGCATTGAAAATTTATAAGATCACTATTTGTGATGGGAAGATGTTATTCATGCTTTTATACATGAAAATACCCTGTGCAAGTTGTTATCACTGAATCTCGAGAAAATAATTTGTTTAAAGACGGGACCAGTATGGGAACGATAGTGCATTCCGGATATTATACGAATAATCTTCTTCTGCACTAGTGTAAGCTTTTGGATTTTGTACTTGCAGGAATTCGCCCAAACAAGTTCACAGTAAGAAATATATGGAAGTATAAGAGCACAATATAACATACGTAGAATGTGATTGGGCAAGAGATGTTTGAGTCTGGATATAATGCCAACGTTTTTGGACACCTTACTTTCAACTTCATGAATATGGTATTTCCAAGACAAGGAACTATCTAAATAACGCCAAGAAATTTTACTTTATCTACCCTTGGCAATATGACATTACCAAGAACAATATTGAAATCATTTAAATCTGCATTCTTTCCATTGTGAAAAATCATATAATTACATTTCTTAACATTTACAGATAATTCATTAGATTTGAACCATTCACATATATATGCAAGATTGTGATTAATTGTGTCAAATGCCTGTGACAGATTTTTAAAAACTCCAATTGCAAATTCATTTGCTTCAAAGCCGTCTATAACTTTACTAGAAAGACTGGTAAGAGCCATACATGTTGAATAATCCCTACGGAAACCATATTGATGTTTATTGAGAATATAATGTTTGTCAAGGAATTCAACAGTTCTTTTATAAACAATGCGCTCGAATAATTTAGAGAAGACTTACAGTACAGAAATGGGCCTTTAGTTTGTAAATTCACGCTTGTCACCAGATTTAAACACTGGTGTTACTTTAGCTTTCTTTAGCTCATCTGGAAAAACTCCGTTTAATAATGAAAGGTTTAATATATGGCATAGTGGTCTACAGATGTATATAATGACCTGTTTAATGACTGTTAAATGCTTTAAATGATTGTATGTTTAATGTAAACTTGCATTTTTAGCCTTTGTACTTTTTGACAAGTAGTGAATAAAACCTAATTGTAAAAAGAAAAGAGATCTTAGATATCACACTCAGAGTAAACAATAACGTATCAGTAATTATGAATTTAATTAATATTTATATCAACCATCAGGGCATCGTTTCATGAAACCGTCGTGCAAGATCGCCAACATCCCATTGAAACGCGTGTTTTAACCCTATTTTCCCCCCATTCACCCCCATTCTCGTGATTTGTGTACAAAACATATGGAAATCTCATTTTTCCAAAAAAGAGATTAAAAAATTGGTTATTTGGTCTTATAGTTTGGGTGTTTATTTTGGGGTTCACAATAGTTGAATTATATTTAGAATTGAAATAAAGCAACAAAAACAATAAAATACATAAATTAAAAAACAGATAAATACATTAAAAAATTAACAAATCAATAGATAACATAAGGAAAATAACGCTGCTCTTCAAATATTCTTTTTGATATTATTATTCCAAATGATCTAAATAATATAATTATGTAGTGAAAACTAATATTTTTGAATATATGATTTATGGGTAAAAGTGTGAATTGTATGACCTTATTTGCATAAATTATCACAAATATGCAAAGGGTGAATTTTTCAAAGAATTAAATTTACCATCGTATTCCATTCACTTCACTTCACATGCGTGCACATTTTTGCGGCGATCGGCCGTTTTACGGCCGATATCTTAAGGGGACCATAATGCCCCCCCCCCCCCCCTCCCGCCGGCCGCTAATTTTTTTTTCCCAAACAGGTTTGCCAATGCTAATATTTCCGGTCATCTGATTGGCTGATATGTGACGTCATTAGCAACGACGTAACCGTTAGGGTGAGTGATAGGGTTATAGAAATCATGCAGAACCACTTTTCATTAACCCATCGTTGGCTCAATCGGTAAGGTCAGCGTAATACAATCTGAGAGTTGTGGGTTCAAGTCTCAGTTTATTCAGTTTTTTTGCCTTTATAAATAGTGAGGCAAAGCAATAAAAAATCAAAGTCTAATTGTTTGTGACCTCTTTCCAAGCTGCTAATGACGTAGAACATATCAGCCATTGAGAAGAACGGAAATATAAGAAATTTCAAACCTGCTTGGGAATAGAAATTTCGCCCCCCGGCCGTATTAAGACCTTGAATAGCCCGGCCTTTTTAGGGTTAAGATTTAGATACGTTTCAATAAGATGTCGGTGAACATGTAATTATGACGGTTTCGTGAATCGATGCCTAGGTTCGCGGGTCTACTGGTGCGACAGTACAACCGATACAATCGAGTCCGTCGACCTCTGGGGCAACGACAGAATGGTTCATCTGGCGACATCGTCGATTTCTCCTTGGGACCTAGCAGTAGTCGACGACAGTATAATATGGACGGATAAGAAATATGATGCAATTGGTGTAACTTCAACCAACAGCAGCAGCGGTCACAGTTTCTACTACCACAACACTTTCCAAAATCCACACGGCATACATGTGTATCGAGGTTTGTATCTGTTTCGCATTACGAATTCACCGTCATTATAGTGGCAGATCCAGGAGGGGGAGCATGGGGGAATTTTTTAGAATACATTGACCCATATTCTATTTAAGATCTAAAACCAATTTTGTTTATAACATGATGCATCAACTATAATGAAGTTAATCCGAGGTCTACCTTTTTCCTTCGTTAAACGTGATCCTTCACCCGGGGTTGGGTTTAACTAAATATGTTAAGGATGGACCGTTGATTGTAAATAGAAAACTAGAATAAACTGATAACACCCTCTAAAAGTCTCTCTTAAATTTGAATAGGAATTCCATCATGAAAGCTATCATAATTATTTTGATTTAATATTACAATACAATTTCAAAAGTTTGAATAGAAAATTGCCTTTTGCTCCGTCGTGTTTCATTCTTTCCTGTCATCAAAATTTGCAGAAGAAATACCAACAACCACAGAAGTTTACAACCCTACTACTCACCAAGCTAATACTGGTGAGTTATAACAATCTAGTGGAGGCACTGTGGTACATTGATGAAGGCTCTTGACTCTCATTCGAGAGTTCCTGGGTTCGATCATTGTTCAGTGGTTACATCTTCAGACAAAAGCGTTTTTCCTTCATATTTCCCTCTCGATCCATGTGTATTTAATGGATACCTACCAGTGCTGGGGTAAACTAAATCGGGTAATTCTAATTACAGGGTTCGCATGAAGAGCGGCGTTGTATTTGATGTAGTACCCTTGGTAAATAAGACCGATATATTATTGCAATCTTAATCATTAACATTATTATTATCCATTATCCTTATTATAAGTATTACTATTATCATCAATATTAAAATGATTGTTGTTGATGTTGTTATCATTTCATTAAGATACCTTTCTCACGATTAATGTACTCTTTTCCATAAAGCCACCCTTAGGTTGAAAAGATTCAGTTTCATGTTATACTTCGTTCTAGCTCAACTACAGATAGAAACAAAGTCTTCTTCGAAATTATAATTAAATTAAAATTGAAGATGAACTGTCATAATTGTGAACACTATTAAATTGTTTCGGCTTATTAATTGTTGGATTAAAAAAATATATAATTAAGAAGAATCCTTGAAAAATCCTGACGTATTTTGATTTCGCTCTTATCCCATACGGCCGCAATACCATGAAAGCAATACATTTATGTTTTCTCTGTCTTCTTTTGGACCAAAATAAATCCGTTGGTCTCAGTTGACTCTTTTTTCCCCAAAGAAGAGATTCATATTAATCATAAACTTCGTCCAAGGTCAATCGAAGATTGAGATGAAGTAAAACTTAATTAAATTAAGTGATAGGCCGACTAATTTACATTGTTCCGAATCAATTTGAAATGCAGCACATCTATTTCTGGAATTTCTTTAAATATCAGAAGTTTGCATCTGAAATTATAGAAATAAAGTTATTTGTTGTTGTATTCATCAATTTCAATGATCTATTATCCATAAAATTAGTTAAATTAATATCAATATTTGAGTCTGGAAGTTTTATGACATTGTCAACGAAATATATCAATTTTTACCTGAGAAATGGCAACTGAAATCCTAAAATCAATGTAATTTCTGAATTAAAAACACGTGTTTACATGTCGACTATCATTGATCACGGACCTACTAGGCTTTGACCAAGAGTGGGTAGATTCAACTGACGTAATGTACCATCGCAAATTACGAACTTGCTTACCAGACTAGACGGTAGAGATCGCAATCGGAATGTGATGGAGAAGACGAGTCGAAAAAGGGCTAAAATAGGTAGTATCTACAACATATAATGTTGTGAAATGTGTTTCAAGAAGCCTCCACCGACCAATATACGAACCAACCACTGGACGATGTTTAATTTGATGTAATTTTGTTTGTCAGCGTGATTTGAGCACGAATGATGGCCGGTGTCATAGGCGATTTGTTCCGTGCAGGCGATCGGTTCCTCCGGAACCGATCGCCTGGATATGTACCCGCCGATTTGTTCCGGATTCGTAGATTCGTTCCGCTAGTCACAGGCGATCGGTTCCGGCCAGGCGATTCATTCCGTGGAACCAATCGGCGGGATATTTAGCCGCCGATCCGTTCCGAATCTCATCGGAGAGCGTGCGTGCTCACGTATTATTGAATACACGCCATGGTACACCCCTAAAGCAAAATGAACTATTCTGGTCGGCCTTTGCAACCAATCAAACTTCTCCAAATTAGCTACACCAACGATTGCCAATTTGAGAACTTTGTATAGAAATGCAGATTCCCGTTGTTCAAATATGTTGATAATTGCGGCCAATGATTGACCACAAACAGTAACTATAGACAGCGCCGTCGCGAAGCGACGGGGACTGGATGGTCTAGCAAAAAGGGCAGTTGTTGCCATAGGCTTAGTTTGCCTGTAAAAGCAGATGTCGGGGTGTTTTCTAATCAGGCCTTCTAATTTGGTTTGAATGCTGCTTTATATGATATCGTGTTACGTCAACCACCTATTACCGGGCTTCATCACAGAATCTAATTATGCATGTGGGCTGCATGCATGATGTACATGTAGTTTAAATGAAAGAGATGCGGGGTGGGGTGGGGGGCGGGGTCAACACAAAAAGAAATGAGTGGTCGAGCTGATAATTAAGAAGGACCAATAAAAAAAAAAGAAGAAGAAAAGAAGAGAAAGAAAATTCCTCAAGTAAAAGACGTGTCCGGCAGAATAAAAAAAAAAGAAATAAAAGAAAAACCCGACATATTTTGTTGAATTTTCAACCCTTGGTACTAGCCGACAAAAGTTAGTGTTAAACAGAGCCATAGCATAATGTGTCTATACCCCCCCCCCCCCCATTCCGCTACATACAGTGGCAGATCTGTTGCGCCCCCTTGTTTGGAAACCACTAATTTCACGTACATTTTCACGTACATGTAGGCCTAATATCAGAAAACTATCGCCTGCCCCCCCCCCCCCGTTTTTCAAATTTTCGGGCTGCGCCCGGCCCCTATTTTCAAATCCTGGATCCGCCGCTGTAGTGCGCACCCTTTCCTTACTTATTCCAAGTGCCATTTTAATATCAATTGTCACAGTTGCTACGTGCACCTTATACTTTGACAAAGTGGCCCTTGTACCTTTTATGCATTTCCCTTGTAAGCATGCCCTTTGAATCTGTGATGGGTGTCCCATCTGTAAGTTACACTTTTTTTTCTTTCCCTTTTTTTTTTAAATTAGAATACTTCAGTCTCAGAAAGGCCTCATTCTCTGAAATTTCAGATAATTTTCTCATTGCCCATGTAACTGGCCTGCATGGAGTGGTTATCTTTATTCTCATGTGCTTTCGATGTAGAAACTGTGAAGCCAGTCAGTGTGATGTAAGGAAATACTTGTGATTAACTGATCATCCATAAAAAATTAAAAAAAGAAACCATGAGCCTGCATGCATGTAACGCAGCAAAAAAAAAAAAAAAAAAAAAAAAAAAAAGGGGGGATATGGGACAGCGTAACAAGGGTTGCGTTAGTGGGGGGGGGGGGGGCAGGAGGGAAATTTAAATTTTATTTCAAAGGGTCCCAAATGAGAGGTGGTTTTATAAGGGGGAAGGTACCTAAGAGGGACATGTGAAAGGGGAGATGTGAAGGAATTTAGGGAATCATATACACAGTCTACTCCCGTTATAAATATAACGAGCACATATACGAGATTCCCTTTTAAAGACGCAATTCTACTACCGTCCCTGTTTCAAACATGTGCACATGGGTCTATGTGCCTACGCGCGGGTAATTCCGTACGAGGTTATAAACCTTATTATTAAGTAATATTCCAAAAAAAATAATATTGGTTTTCATTGCAACAATAAATACAAAAGTATCAAGATAAAGCTAAAATTTATTTTTACCATGTTTATTCGACACAAGTAATAAAAATATACGCGATTATATAAGCAGAAACGTTCGGCCAATGTCGGATAAGAACGGCGGCTTTTGAACGTATCTGCGAACGAGTCGATCCAGTAGATTCGTTCCGCGGAACAAATCGCCTACCACACCGGCATTAGCGATCACAATATTAATTACATATTTTTTTCACTTTTCATAATTTTTTTCGGTAGTTTTATGTATTAAGCAACTTTATCCTTTCTTCTGTTTTAAAAATCTTTATTCAATTCGAAGAACAAACATGTAATGTACATGGACAACGATCAAAACATGCAACAAACTCATTTAACAAAGCCATAGACTCCATGTTGTGGTGTAAACGAGCTTTTTACCACAAAATGCAACAACTTTTTTGTTACGACTTAATTACGTATTTAAAAAATCTGAAATATTTTGTCCATATTCGTGTCTTTCTTTTTTTAACAACATAATTAAGACTTTAACAAATCTCAAATATTTTTTGCCAAATTACTGAGGTCATGAGCTTTCCGCTGATATAAAGTTATGGCTGCTTTAAAGGCGCAGTCATTTGGTATAAACGCGGCGAACAGTGATCCTCTCCAGTATAAAAACGGCCCTCTACTACTTGTCAGATATTTTCTGTACGCATTGATTTCTTTGTGTAGACTGGTACGCCAATTTTCCATCGAACGTCGAATTTCTGACAAATCCGTTTGAACTGCGTGAATGAAATAACGCCTCGTGTGTACCGAAGGCATATGATTTCATTCGACACTCCAACACAATGTCATAAAATATTGAGCAAAGCCTTACTCAGTCCCTGGTTGTGTCAAAGACGCGGCGTCAAATTAGTGATGCAGTACTGTGTCAGAGAGAGGTTCGGTCTTCAACGCATCATGTGAGAGTGACCTCGCGCTGAAAGTGAATTGCAAAATGAGCAGCACAAAACAATTGGTTGAATGACTGTGATAATATGGACCCCTTGTTTTCACAATTTACATTAGTACAGTTAATTAAATATAATACAGAAATTACACCATTCAGCAGACAAATCAACGCAATTTTGTCTTGGATTCAAATTGTGTAAGAATACACTCTCACATGAAAAATACGATCTTTTTTCTGAATTTTTTTTTGCGGGGGAGGGGGGAGGGAGTTCTCTCATGAACTGAACATAATTATCTTTACGTTGGAATGAACGTTTAATAGATTTTGTATTTGCACTCCAGAGAGATGATTTTGTTGGAGAAAAAATGAAGTAAAACACAATATATAAAACATGACTGATGCAGATTTGAAGAAGAAATCTAGGTATAATGAGCCCCTTGAAAATGCACTCTCACCATGTTAGGTTCATAAATTGCAAGAACACTTAGTTCATAGTTTGATCATGCATCCATTTGATATCTTCTCGCAGAGGCAGACCTGACTTGTGACAGCGTGTCGATGACGCTCATTATGGAAAGAACCCTTCTCGAGATCGGCGACGACGCCCGCGATGTCCATTTCGAAGACGAGTCTTGTGTTGGATACGACCACGACAGTCAGCATGTTGCGATCACCACCATGTACGACAGATGTGGTACTACGCAAGAGGTATGGTCAATAAGTCTTTATTTACCATCGATACATCACAAAAAAATAATAAGTATGATAAGTATTCCAGTAATTCCTCTCATGAATCATTGTTCCATTATTTCAGTGACCGTGTTAATTATCTATTTTACAAGGGTCGTAGAAGAGTATTTCCCATCAGTAATAGACGTAATAGACGTATCTGGGGACCCACATATCCAACATCTGTATCATAATAACTATATTTTGGCTAAATGAATTACACAGTGTGGTTATGATCACTGATTTGGGACAAATTATCTTTTCTCGAACCATCTGTTCATGGGTCCAAGACCCAAGGTTCAATTTTTTTTTATAATATTGACGCCATCTGTCAGGCCGAATGAATTTCTTTCCTCTTTTCTAAAATCACGGTATTCTCGGCCCAAAGGCTCAAAGAAGGTTTAAGCGTAAACCCTGAAATATACCACCGATGTATGGGTGGCAATAAAGGCCAAAAACGAACAGAAAGTTATGTTCTTTGTCTTTATTCGTAATCTATTTCTATCATTTTAATTTTCGACTTTTCGGCAGACGCTAGAAAATCAGGGGATTATATTATTGTTGAGGTTTTATATCACCTTCGGCCTTGTAGAAGTGCTGTAGTATACTCAATATAGTCGGTAGATTGTGGACCACTAGGTACGGGTGAGAGTCCCTGCCATAGCACTAATGTATTGTGGAAAACACCTTTAATCTGCATTTGCTACTCTCCAGTCAGAAGAGTTACCCGGTACGAAGAAAATATTTGTTCATTCCTTCATATCATAGCTACTGTCAAAAATGATATTATCCGTATCAGGACAATTACCCCCTGGGCAATCACCCCCCGGGCAATTACCCCCCGGAAAACTACCCCCGTATCACAATTACCCACCGGAAAATTACCCCCCGGAGAATTACCCCCCGAGGACTATTACCCCCCAAGGACAACTACCCCCCGGAAAATTACCCCCCGGAGAATTACCCCCGAGGACAATTACCCCCCGAGGACAACTACCCCCCGCGGACAATTACCCCCGAGGACAACTACCCCCGCGGACAATTACCCCCCGAGGACAACTACCCCCGAGGACAATTACCCCCATGGACACTACTGGGCATGGTGGCTCAGTGGTTAGAGCGCCCGCCTCATGAACGGGAGGTCGTGAGTTCGAACCCCGGCCGGGTCATACCAAAGACTTATAACAATGAGACCTTCTGCCTTCTCGCTAGGCGCTCAGCATATTAGATTGGAGAAGGGTAGTAATAACATATTATGTTATGCAGGGCCCGCTGGAAGAGCAGTTTCATAACTGAAGTGGCTACCCTGGGTAAATAAAACGTTATTATTATTATTATTATTATTATTATTATTACCCGCGAGGACAACTATCCCCCACGAAAACTACCCCCGAGGACAATTAACCCCCGAGGACAACTACCCCTCCCCCCCCCCCTTCCGAGGACAAGAACCCCCGGAGGACAACTACCCCCAATGACAATCACCCCCGAGGAATTTATAACACTGTGACGTATAACGCAAGCTTCTCTCCAAATTGCTATTTACAGAAAATTGCATAAATTTTAATTTTCTTTTTTATTTATGAATTTCATTTCAGTCTTTTCAAATTATTAAATTCGATATGGGGGTGGAGGTTGCCCAATTCCCCTGTAGTTTTGCTACCGAGTAAAGAACAGAAATTACATTTCTTAGAAATTGAACAATACATTGCGCGCTGTACGCGTTACAGCCTCTCTCACCATCAATGGCATAACAAAGAAATTAGGATGTAAGATTTCCTTTATGCATCCTCTGTAACTTTTTTAATCAGCTGATCGTGTATTTGTCTTTGTATGTATAATGGGCCCTCATCCATGCCATGATCCATAATTAAGGTTTTCTTCACGTTATCTATTATTTCTGTTGTCATGCTGAAGTATAGTATGCTTTCGTGTACGTTAAATTATTTTTAAATAGAAATTGCCTTCAAGTTATATGTACGGTGCCATGTCAAAAGAAAATAAATATCCGCTCTCTGGTCATTCATCTCGTTTGATTTTGTAACGCCAGCACAGCGTTTTTCACCCGGGGTGCCGTAAGAAAATGATTTGGAAAACATTGATTTTGTAAAAAACATCAAATACCAGAACCGGTTAAAATATGTAATTACATGAGAAAATAAAACTTTGAAGATACTAAAGTGTCTTCCTTCCTCGCTCGCTGACAATATTTTGACAGCAAGGTAAATAAGGGCAACGAGAGCCCCAAATATCCTCAAATTCGTGTATCAAGATCATGACCGAATATATCACTTTTTATTTATGTACATTTGGCGGCAAAGTGCCCGCATACAGTACTTTAAATAGTTTCTAGTGTGTGAATTACAAACTAATTTTTTTCCAGTTTGAAAATGTCTTCTCTTTTTTTATTCTTAAATGTGCATAGTACTTGTCGAGAGCCAGAGTCATGCAAAATTAATAATCTATAAAGACTTTGGGATTTGGGAGAAACTTTTCATTTCTTATTTATATAAGAGGGTACCGTGACTAACAAAAAGTTAAAATAACGCTGCTCCAGAGAAATGTATTTCTATGCATTTTGAAAAGCGCTGGACAATTACCTAAAACTTACATCCTTCGTGGAAATTAACTACCGCACTGGCGTTGCATAAATTCTAATAAAAGGGAAATGTGTAGTAATGAGGAAGACAACGTTAAATAGTATTTGAAAGAATATGGGTTCATGCAGGGGATCTTGTGGGCTCGTAGCCATCTCTCAATGTGTCAGATCGTCTTTTGCTATTGATTCCGGATTGTCCACGGGGGCAGTTGTCCTCGGAGGATGATTGTCATCGGAGGAATTGTCCTAGGGGGGTAATTATTATCGGGGGTAGTTGTCCTGGGGGGGTAATTGTCCTCGGGGGTAATTGCCTAGGGGTTAATTGTCCTCGGGGGGTAATTGTCCTAGGGGGTAATTGTCCTCGGGGGGTAATTGTCCTAGGGGGTAATTGTCCTCGGGGGTAGTTGTCCTCGGGGGGTAATTCTCCGGGGGGTAATTTTCCGGGGGGTAATTGTCCTTGGGGGGTAGTTGTCCTCGGGGGGTGATTCTCCGGGGGGTAATATTCCAGGGGGTAATTGTCCTTTGGGGGTAGTTTTCCGGGGGTAATTTTCCGGGGGGTGATTGCCCAGGGGGTAATTGTCCTAGAACCGATATTATCATTATCATCATCATCATCGGTAAAACAGCTCAAACGGTACATTGTTACTTTTTGGTCCCCGTAACAGTTTTTCCATTAACGTTTCATTTAATATGCCCTCATCCCACCATCAACACCCGCAGCATAACGACGACTACATAATATTTACCAACATGGTGACGTATTACAAGTCCCGCCCTGAAAACGGAACCAATGAGCTCATCGCCAGAGAACACAATCTTAAAGTTCCTGTTACTTGCTACCTGGAGCGGACACAGGTCTTGGATGAGTCCTTCTTGCCTGAAGCAAATCTTTATGTTTTCGAAGAGGTGAGGATTCAATTACTTTGTAGCTTAACCCTATCTAGCTCGGGGGGGGGGGGGGGGGCTTTCGCGATGATTTTGTTAACGAAAAAGAATGTTGCGCTGAAATGTTATGACTTCTTTCGCATCTTTTGTAATAAATTTTTCGAAAATCGGACCTACCGTTACAAAGACACATAACATTTTGTCTTTGCATGTTAGCCCGAAAATCACTCATGTTCGTGATTTGTGTATAAAACATACGGAAATCTCATTTTTCCTAAAAAGAGATAAAACAGTAGTTACTTGGTCTTGTTTATAGTTTAAGTGGTTATTTCGGGGTTCAAAATGGTTGAATTATAGTTAGAAATGAAATAAAACAACAAAAACAATGAAATACGTAGGTAAAAAAACGTAGTAATACATAAGAAATTTTCAAAACAATAGATAACATGAGGAATAACCTGGCTCTTCCAATTTGTATTGGTATTATTATCCCTAATGGTCTAAAGCATGTTTAAATATGAAGAATGTATGATTTATGGGTAAAAATGTGAATTTGGTTACCTTATTTGCATAAATATGCAAATGAGGGAATTTTTCTAAAACAACAAAAATAACCATAGTAATCTAAACACTTCACTTGACATGAATGCAAATTTTCACAGCGATCGGCCGTTTTACGGCCGGGTCATGCAGTTTCAAAATAGCCCCGGCTATATAGGGTTAAGTAAAGTGAGGATTCAATTCCTTTGTAGCTTAAGTAAAGTGAGTTCTGGTAGGAGCAGCGTGGCATGTTTAGTGGAGATGTCGTGAAATAGTGGTTCATTTCACTTGGATATCAATCCAAGGGTTTAGGGTTCTAACCCCAGCTCGGCACTAAAGTCCTATGGCACGAACAGTGTAATTATCAGGGACTTTTAGACTTGCACGACGAAAACGTGGACTGCCACGTGTGACATCCTTTTAAGGCAATGTGACGTCCTTTTAAGGCACTGGCAGTGCCAGGCAGTGCCGTAAAAGGAGGTCACATTGCCTTAAAAGGATGTCACACATAGCAGTCCACGTTCACGTTGTGCAAATCTAAAAGTCCCTATTTTCGAGAGCCAGGATCACCACAGTGTGAGGACATTTGGGCTGAAGAGAATTACCAAAGTGTGACATCATACTGGCCAAGATGTGAAGGTGGCAGGTTCCAAACATATTTTGCGCTAAACAACAGCCCCAAACACTGAATTCTCCCTACTCTAGCCCGTCGCTTGAATTATTTTGCGGTGAATCTCATATGCAGCATCTGTTGTTAAGAACCAGTCATGTGAGTGTTCCCCATCGTAGAAGGTCTATCCGTCGCTATTATTAGGTGATCTGCCACGAAGCGTGACAGAGCACCTATTGATTTCGTCAAAATCTTTATAGGTGATTTGCCTCGAAGCATGGCAGAGCATCTAAAATTTCGTCAAGATCTTTCTTTTTTTGTTCTTTTATTTTCTTCTATACATTTTGTAGGAATGTTGTAACGTAGATATCTCATGAATGGCATGGTAAATGGCCATGGAACTGTCATGGCATGTGGCATTTGCTAGATTATTGTGCCTAACGAAGCTGTTTTTTAATTACTAATGCGTGACGTCATCTAGGCGCCATTTTGTTAATTACTTATATTGCCTTTAGTTAATTCATACATTGTCATGGGTAAACTTTTGGCGACAACCTTTTTCTGTGCGCGGGTCACGGCAGACGCGTACGCGTGTGTCAAAACGTAAAATTGGTCAAAATGCTTATTGGATCAATAACATCAGCAAAGTGCCACTTAAAGGGAAAAAAGTAGAAAATGTGATTTTTTTTTTTTTTTTTTTTTTGTTATTGTTTTGGTTTTGCTCAAGGGGGGATGTTAAAGAAGGAGTGTCCATCCCCCCCCCCCCCCCCCCCCCGTTTAGCCACAGCAAAAATTGGTCGGTACAATTCTTACACGTTTAATTTGAAATATACCTCTCTCAATGTGTACTCACCATTTAGGTAGGGTACGGTGATTTCTCGCTAAATCTTGACCGGTATACAAATCCAGGCTTCTACCAACCTGCCAACGATTCCGGCGAAGTTACACTCGGTACACCGCTATACTTCGGCGTCCGCCTGACGTCCGTCACGAACCTAACGCTTCTCATCGAGTCGTGCTGGGCAACGAGCTCGCCGGACCCACGAGACGATCATCGCTATGATATCATCGAGAATGGGTAGATTATTTTTGTTCTACCTTTGCTTACTCTGTTTTAATCTGATTCTGTTGATTCTTTAGTGGAATATACCGATTGAGGCTTAGCTTCCCTCTATTTTCTATGGACTCGGGTTTTCTCTTTTTCCTGTTGTCAATGATTTCTTCTTTTTTTGGGGGGGAGGGGGGTCTCAGATCCTTACATTTCATCCATTAAGTAAGAGCAGTGCACCTCTTCTCATTCAATGACATCGACTGTGTCATTCTAAAGGGTCGATCTGGCTATGGGGGTCTTAGAAGTTTCCCACTACAGGTCGCTTGATATGATATCTGAAGCCCTGTCGAGTTGTGCTCTGATGGCCGGTTGATATGTATCCTAGAGGTCGATTGGGTACGTCAAATCAGTAACCGAATTTCAGTCCAAGTCCGCTCCTGCATTACCCTAAAGCTTAATAAATGCACTACGTAAATCATCATGTCTTGAAAGCCAAATTATTTTTGATAAATGTATTTGTGTTTTGTAGATGTGCCGTGGACAGCACAACAGTCATCTTCAATTGGGCCTCTCCAACTTTCAAGGGATTCAGTATCGATGCTTTCACCTTCATTGGCGATTACGACAAGGTGAGTGTCTACAATGGCCCTTTGTACCTCTCATCTCCGTTACAGCCGATGCGTCAATAGGGACTTTTAGATTGAGTGGACGAGAACACGACGAACGCCGTCTGATCATGCGTGTCAACGTACTTAACTGCCTATGTAAATCTTTTAGATTGCACTCGACGATATACATGCATGCAGGAAGTAACACTATGAACATCACGGACAAAGAAAGAGGACAAAATATACAGTTTCTCATTCTACCCTCTACAAAAGAACATCCCTTCACTGCTATGATGTAAACATGTGTAGAACAGGTGAATATGCATGTGACACCTGTTCTACACATTTTTACATAAAAGCAGGGAAGGGATGTTCCT
This sequence comes from Strongylocentrotus droebachiensis, assembly GCA_035222895.1. NCBI lineage: Eukaryota > Metazoa > Echinodermata > Echinoidea > Camarodonta > Strongylocentrotidae > Strongylocentrotus > Strongylocentrotus droebachiensis. The sequence goes on along the minus strand of JAVYIG010000138.1, from coordinate 170,472 downwards.
TTGTCTACCTGGGGAACTGAATATTTTATGCGTACGCGGCTTACTAGTACCTTGAGCATGTAAAGGCGCTATATGTATGTATGTATGTACTAGATTTAGGAATATCAAGGTTGACGCATTCTTGATCGCCGACTGAGACGACGTAACGCATGCGCAGTGCCTTAAAATGACGTCACACGTTGCAGTCAAAGCTGTTGACGTGCAAATCTACAAGTCCCTATTTATTGACGTAGTACTGCGTTGGTGATTAGTGCGGTATCTGATGCGGCATGTGGGAGTGTCAAACAGTGATTTTTAAATAAACGGTTGACTTAACTTTATAATACCCCCACCTATAGGGTTTATGTTCATTAACGTCGAAGATTAGGGCTAGGGTTAGGATTAGGTTTAGCGTTACTTAGGAAACTTAAAGTCTTCAGATTTAGCTTCATTTATGGAGCGTTAGGTAACCTACGGATGTCTGGTGGGGTTTTATAAAGTTGCTCCGAACGGTGCAGACAATGAGTGCAAACGAAAGCATGGACTACTTGACTTAACCACAGGCTCCATTAATTAGCGCAGAAGCGCAGGTAATAACGCAATCGAAATGACACCTCATAGGTAGCTGGGGCTTTATTCTAAGCTCTACTGACGTAGGAATGCGTCAGCAACTAGCGCAGTCTTTCACATGCCAGTTGTGAGAGTCATCACAAAATTTCTGAATGCAAAATTACAGTGCAAACAAATATTGACTCGAATTAGCATTGCATGCTAAAGATTCCTTTAGGGTTTTGATTAATATATTGAAATTAAGAATCAATAGTACATTGGGAAATAGGTTTTCACTGGTATGTGTTTATCTGTGTTATTAACTCGGAGACTGTGGGAGGGGGGCTACGACTACTAGAGTTATCATGGTTACGGTGACAACATCTCGCTCAAGTTTGTATGGACTAGTGCTTGGGTGGGGCTACCATTCACACAGTGCCATAGCGACTTCTGACCATATGCAAGAGCTCGTTCTCGTTGGTTTCATATTCAAGCGAACTCCTTGGTACCAAAAAAAATCCCTAAATTTCCCCTTGATCAAGGTGATAAAAATCTAGTTGATGGATTCGTATTGACATTACATATGACCATCCTATATTTTGTTAAAAACACGTTCTTGGTGATTTTTTCCCCGGCTTTTCCGGCGTCAGTGGACATTGAAAGTCTCAATGAAGGACCGACCGCAATTGAAAATGACTCAGCACAACATACGACTGGTTCTTATGAGTAAGCTTTTTCTGCAATGAATAAAATAGCCGTCTGGATGGTATGAGGAATCCTCAAAGAAAACTACATTTATCATCACATAGGCCTACACGTAGGTCGAGGCAGTCATTAGATCAAGACGTAGCTCAATGCGACCAGGGACCTATGTATATATTGCATGTCTTTGGTGGAATAACATCCCATATAAGAGGCTGATACTTCAGTTACACCGACAAACCATCTTTAAACCGACTCCGAAACCGCTGATTCTTGCCCATAGACGTTTTGTATTAGTTTTTTGATCTGATTTTAAAATAAATGGCGATCACATTGGATATTGCAATCTAATTAAACACCATCTTCCTGATTTAGGTTCTAAAGAATTATTAGATTACTAACAAATCGGAATGTTAGTGTATTAGACAATCGCATTACTGGCGTCACTAAAATACTGAGCCGAATTAGCTGGTCTCTTTCCAAGAAGGCTTGGAATCTTTTGAAATTTAGATTTTATTAATCTTATAACTATTCCGATCATATTACAAGAAATGATTTACATGAAAATTAAAATCCAATTATTTTTTTTTATTACTGAGTCCGAATCGGATAGTAGTCAGATTGTGCGGCGTGCAGTTGGCATTACATTCGAAATGTGGGACTTTGTTATAATTATTTATGAATAAAGTTATCATTAGCGTTAAACCATCTTTCATGTCGTAAAGATGCTTTACATTTATTTTTCACCATTTAACTAACTCCGCCTCTTTCAAAACAGGTTTACGTCCACTGCTCAATCTTGATCTGTGACAACAACGACTCGGGCACCCGCTGCGGCCAGGGATGCCTAGCACGATCTCGTCGTAGTCTGCAGCCCACAGGCTCCCGGTCCAAACCACACACCATCACGAACGGACCGCTTTCCGATGCCCAGCGCTCCCAAAGAGCTATGTTGCTTGATAGCGTTGATGACGGTGAGTAGTGTCCGTAGAGTAATGCCTAGGTCACATTTGCCGCGGCGGCCGTGCGGTCTAAAATATATACGGCCAATATCAATTATAGGACCGCCGCAGCATTCCCACGGTAACATACGGTAGCTTTCACATATGTTAGGGTAGCCCCACGGCGAATTTTGAATTTGTGGAGACAGAAAATCTGCGACTACCGTACGGCCTTTGAAGTGATGACGCACGGTCGCCTTAGGGCGTCCCTGCGGCGGCCGTAGCTTTTTGACAAAATACTAAGGCAGACGCAAGGTAGCCGCAAGGTACCCACAAGGCGGCCGAAGGGGAACATATGGCGACCTCGCGGCCTTACTGATGCTCCCGCTTCACCCCTGGAGTATATAAAACACAAGGCTACCGTGCGCCCAACGTACTGTCGCCGTGGAACCGATCAACGGCATGGCTACGGCGTGTCCAATCGCAACGGCGAACCTAGAAATGAAAGCAGTTATCACTCGGCGTTATAATTCCACGGCGACCCGTACGGCCTGTAAAGATAGGGATACGCCCTAGGGTGACTCTAAGGCCACCGCAGATTCTCCTCGGCCGCCGCATGTATCTTTCGATTTTTGGGGCGTACGGCTGCCGTATCCTAGCCATAGAGCAAATGTGACCTAGGCATAATGCTGAAAAGAATAATGTCCTGAGGTGGTATTCTGAACATTGTTGTAAGTTTTGTGTTATCTTTTGTTGTATCTTCCAGATATAACACAGCGCTAATATTGTGGTAAGTTGGTATTCTGAACATCATTTTATCCCTGTGTTATCTCTTGAAGAACCGCCTCTATCTTATCTTTGACCACTGTTGACACACCCATTGGTATGGACCCTACCAATCAAAATCTGTTTTATATAAGCATGATAAGTAGGTTAACCAATAGGAATACTTTATGCCATATCTAAAGATGCGCCTAGCACATACTAATCTTGGGCGTAATTAGTTATTTGAGCGCTTATTACACGAGTCATCATATGCGCTGTGGCATGTGGATCATGAAGACAAATCACGCTTTCACTATATTGGTTAAGATGAGAGCATTAAAGTCGTCATATCCTAGCATGTAATTTCTTAGAAAGTTCCCATCTGTGATGTTTCCGGTCAACACACAATCTTCTTCTAACTCGTCTATTGGCACGAAGGTGGTTCTGGGCAAGAAATATTGCCGCCATTATATCACTAAGAAAGATACAACAACCCCCTACCTGTTGTAAACATTGTTGTAAATACCATGCAAGATACTGATAAGATAAAAGATACAACAACTTTCAGAATACCAATACGTGCTTTCATCTTATCTCCAAACATACAACAATATTAGAGATAACACAGGGTTCAGGATACGGCCCCAGTTTGTTCGTTGTGCATTATAACAAGGCGACATCCGACAATACCGAATAATGCAAAGGAACTCATGTCACATTAAGCAGCGAACAATTCAAGACAATAGCCATGTCCAACAAGGGGCTTCCTAGTCGGTGTAAGTCTTTCCCCGCAGCAATATATATTCCAAACATATTTGACTTAGACCCCGTTCTCATTCACTTCGTTGGAGCGGTCTAACTAACACCCGTTCCTCAGGAGCAGTTCTTAGGTGAGTGAGAACGGTCAAAGTGGTCCAGGAAGTGGACTTCTGGACCGCTCCAGAAGAACACCTCGGGAGGTGGTCTTGAGGAACGGGTCTTATTAAGAGCGGTTTGGACCGCTCTAACGTGCAGTGTGAACGGAAGCGTACTTTGAACGGAAGTGAGCTAGTGACGTTCCGTACGAAACATGTAGTACGGTACATACGGTTTGTATTCCGCGTGCGAAAAAATTGACCTGCTGACCTGAGCTGCCATAGCAACAAGACCACTTTGACTCGTGGAGCGGTTTGAGCCATAAAAAACTGCTCGGAGTGTGAACGCTCGCAAACCGTTCCTCAAGACCCGTTCCTCTGGAGCGGTCTAACTAAGACCACTTTCAAAGTGAGTGAGAACGGGGTCTTACACCAATAGTTGTACATATGCTCTTACTCACACCAACTTACTTAAGTTTACACGACCTTTCACCGACGCAGCCTTTACTCAGCGTATCTTCCGTCCGCATTAGTCGACCTCAACCCAGCTTCCGCATCTAAACCGCGCGGAATCTAATTTTTATTTTCGATTGTAAACCAACAACCCTTTTGAAAGGTCACAGATACTCCGAGTGCCAAGTTAGAGCATCCACACGGTCAACTTACGCTACCCTACCCTTTAGTCGTGGTATCGCGTTTCTCCTGGACAAATCCAGGAGGAAAAACCCGTCGGCGTAATGGTCGGCGTAGCTAACACGACTATCGTTGACTATACGCCGACCTGTACGCTAACCTTACCATATTTACGCCGACTTCCACTAAACACTACCTTTACGCCATCAAAATTATCATCGTGTGGACACGGCTAATGCAAGCAGCTTACATCGAGTCCAATGTTCTGCAAGCCCAGTCGCGCGCTGAGTGGTATGTGTAGCAAAGGTTCAATGATTACTTTCGACATGATCAGTCGACCCAGGATTTCGGTCAAATGTTTGAATCGGTGTTATTTTGTTTGTCTATTTTAATCGTATCCGTATATATACCCTGGTTCACTTATCGACCCCCTCCTTCAGTCCACAATTTCCCACGGGTCATCTGACAAGTTATGAGGGATATAATTCATCGAGATATACTTCGTGCACGAATAAATCATTTTCGTAATATAATTGTTGCTAGGTAGGACAAACATTATGGTTTGTCATATCTAACAACACAGAATGTATGCAATTCGTATTATAACTATTGAAATGCTATTTTGAATTGTGCTTCAATTGTTATTATATTACGAAAATTGCCTATTCCCCTGTTACCAACAACTATAGCCGTGTTTACACGGTGGCGATTTTGGTCGGCGTAAGGGTCGTGTTAATTGCTAGTCGGCATAAAATATGGTGAGGTCGGCGTAAAAGTCGGAGTAGTGATCGTCTGAAAGATAGACGTGTTAGCAACGCCCACTTTTACGTCGACCGATTTACTCCTGGATTTATCCAGAAAGTAACGTGCTAACACGACTAGGGGTAGCTTAAGTTGACCGTGTGGATGTTCTAACTTGGCACTCGGAGAATCTACGACCTTCCACGAGGGTTGTTTGTTTACAATCGAAAATTAAAATTAGATTTCGCGCAGTTTAGGGCTATTATTGTCATGATTTTTTTTAGTTTTAGGTTGTTGTTATTAATATCATGTTAATTTTTTGTTCGCTCTCCAGGACCCGAATCTCATGACCCTGTGATGATCGTGGCTGCTAGCGCCCTCTGTGTTCTTATCGCTCTTACTGTCGTCAACGCGCTGATGAAGATGCGCATGCGTCGTCCTCGCCCCGAGCAGGTTGGCTTTCGCAGGGTGGGCGTTACTGAGCAGGACTATTAACGCATTACGAAAGAGAGAGAGAGAAGAAGAAGAAGAAGAAGAAGAAGAAGAAGAAGAAAAAGAAATCCCTTTGATTGGAGAAAACTTACAAGTATACTTTTAAAGTGTCATAGCCCCTCTTTGCACATAATTATTTTGAATATTAGTGGTATATCCCCGAACTTGTGGTGATAAAGAAACCTCTGAAATAGGGAAACCTTTGGATTCAAACATCAAGATAACTGCTATGATTTTTAATTAATGCAGCCTCTTGATGAAGGATATCTTACTGGTTATCTGAAATTTAAGAGGGTGACATGTGCTCTGTTTCCTCTTCTTTTTGTCCGTAAAACTTAGATTTTGTGTAATAGCCAAACTTAAATATATAAGATACCTAAGTACAGAGCCTAAAATGAATGCATATACACCTGTATGAGTATGTGTTCGATGCTTTCCCTAACATTTTTAGACAGATCTTCTCAAACTAAGATTTGAATTCTTTTTGCCTCTTTCATTTAATATTTATAATGTTGTACTCTAGTTTGACAAATTTGAGACGGTGACATGTTTTCATTATTTTTCTGCACATAAAAAAAATGGTTTTGTGTGATAGCCAACCAGAAAAATAGATTCGTACCTTTAGCTGGCAGTAGAAAGCATAAAATGAATGCATATACACCTGTACGAGTATTTGTTATATGCTATTCCATATGTTTCTAGACAGATCTCCTCAAACTTACATTTCTTCTTTCATTTAATATTCGTTATGTTTTACTAACGTATTTAGTTGCGTTTTGTTCCATCGTCCATTTTAATAATGGCAGAATCTCTTAATTGTTGCTTCTTATCACAGAAGAACAAGAATTAATTTGCTCTTTTTGTTGGTATTAGTAGTGCGTAGGACTATAAATGTCACAGTTTTGTTCTTTCGTGTTTTGTTTTGCTTCTGTTAAGTATAACTCGATCATAAAGACTTTCGAGAAATTAACTCAATATCGCCTTTCGAGATCACGTTCAGATTTTATAATAACGTCATTGTGATGTTCGCACACTCTAAGGTGATGCACAGGGCTATTGAAATCGCTCTAGGTTGATTTCTCGAAAGTCTTTGCGCTGGTGTTGCATGTAGATCTTTCAGATAGGCTATAGAAATTGAAATTGAAGGTATAATGGTTCGCCTTTTGTTATGTGTTTACTTCGGTGCAATATGATGGCTTCTATTTTTCTCACCATTATCTGACGTCAAGTCTATCTTTTTCCGTTAAGTTTCATTGGAATCGAAAAGAAAATAAATATGTTAAAATACATGTAATGTATTTTAAGATTATTCAAGAAGAAATATGTCTTCCATTCTTCTAGTGATTAAATATATCTTATAATTATGTCTCGTTGAGATCGTTTCTTAAACATGCTCTCACCATATTACTGGTGTGTACTTCATTATCAGTCAACACCTTAATTTTTAATACTGTGCCTCCAGCACCAGAGGTGACAACTTTAGCATCATATTTTTGGCTATTGATCTGTTCATCAAGTGTTTTCATCTCCACACTATGTGTTAAGGTTACCTAACTTGTAGCCATGGTTAAACATTTTCACACATGAGTTGAAAACCTACACTGATTTTTGGATTTTGGATCTTCATACCGTACTATTGTTCAACCTAATGATTGACGTACAATAACAGCTGTCGTGCAATAAGTCATCATTTATATCTCAAACTAAATACATGTATTTGTTATGTCACACAAAACATAATGGGTACGGAATGGAGAACTATATTATTTGTGCTTCCGTCATCAGGGTACTACTCCATTTAAAGCAGAGGAGTGAAATCCATTCTTTTGTTAGTCATATCAGCGGTCACTGCATTAAGAGTTGAATCCACTCCGAATTATAAAGGAGTCTACTCCGATGTAGTGGTTTGAAGTACTCTATTGAGAGTGAATTCAACTACTCTTGAGTGTGGATTTTCACTCCTGTATTTAGAGAGCAGGTTAGGTCCTGATTGATGTAGCCCCCTTTGAAGAACGAGACCTTCATGTTGAGAGGTGGGATTTTTTTCGTTTGATTGGCTTTTTTCGTATATTACTTCACGTATTGTAACGAAATGTATTCACTCCTTATTGTACTTATTACATAAATAAATGTATTCATTACTTTATATTCCTTACCTAATTAAGTTACTTTTCATCACCTTCCTTCAATTTTTCTTTCAAAATATGTACTTAGGCATAGTTATTGGTTCATTAAATAGTGTTCTACCTAAATATGTGGTATGTCTTTGTTAATTTAGGTACTCGTAGCAGACCTCCTCCCCTTCTCTCTCTCTCTCTCTCTCTCCTCTTTCTCGTTTCTCTGTCCCAATCTGTCTCTCCCTTCTCCCCCCCCCCCAATCTGTTTCTCCCCTCTCTCTCTCCTCTTTCTCGTTTCTCTTTCCCAGTCTGTCTCTCTCCAGTCTCTCCTTTCTCTCTCTCTCTCTCTCTCTCTTCCCCTTTCTCCTAATCAGTCTCTCCCAATCAGCGATCACTGCATTAAGAGTTGAATCCACTCCGAATTATAAAGGAGTCTACTCCAATGTCGTGGTTTGAAGTACTCTATTGAGAGTGAATTCAACTTCTCCTGAGTGTGGATTTTCACTCCTGTATTTAGAGAGCAGGTTAGGTCCTGATTGATGTAGCCCCCTTTGAAGAACGAGACCTTTATGTTGAGAGGTGGGATTTTTTTCGTTTGATTGGCTTTTTTCGTATATTACTTCACGTATTGTAACGAAATGTATTCACTCCTTATTGTACTTATTACATAATTATTCACGGCTAACAAAAATAACAAACAACCAAATTGCGTTTATGTCGTGGCTTTATTAACATTTTGAGATGGACGCTTATTTTGCACATTTTGACTTTCTGGGTGTCATAACAAAATAACACAGATATATTGAATCATAAAAAATGCTTACAAATGCAATGCTAGGCCCCCCGCCTATGAAATCGAGTGATGCCTAGGCTAAACTTATATACATTAAGTCATTATATCAGCCCCCCGCCTATAAAATCGAGTGATGCCTAAAGTTATGCTAGGCCCCTCGCCTATGAAATCGAGTGATGCCTAGGCTAAACTTATATACATTAAGTCATTATATCAGCCCCCCGCCTATAAAATCGAGTGATGCCTAAAGTTATGCTAGGCCCCCCGCCTATGAAATCGAGTGATGCCTAGGCTAAACTTATATACATTAAGTCATTATATCAGCCCCCCGCCTATAAAATCGAGTGATGCCTAAAGTTGTGCTAGGCCCCCCGCCTATAAATCGAGTGATGCCTAAAGTTATAGAATATAGATGTATATATATACCAGCCTCTCCGCCTGTAAGATCGGATGATGCTTAAGATTAAAGCGTGACACCCTGAGTTTGAAAATGTGTAGGTACAACTAGGTCCCCCCGCATTCAAATCGAATGGGGGCCGGAACACTAAGAATTGACATGCGAACAAATTCGACTGAATATACATTGGCAACCCCCTCGCATGTAAAAATTGAGTGGGGTCGAAAATTATCGGATGACAATTATTGATCAATAAACTTATCAGTACCATGTGATTAGTGATTTACCCATACAAAACCGGGTAGGGGCGAAACCCAATGGGAAAAATTCCCCTACGGCCCACTTTCTTTGTGCACGACGCAAGTTGATGTGCGACCAGGCCAAATGCCCCCGGCTCTGCATTAACTTCATAAATCACTGACCAATTTATTACATAAACCCTATCCGTACCTTTCATACCTGAAACCCTAAATCCTTTCCGTACTAATACATATACCTTGGCTACTTCGAACCACCAAGCAATACTTAATTTATGCCACTATTATACTAAAAATACTTTTATTGGTGGAGATAATGGGGAGGTGGTGGGAATGTTTTAGACTCCGTAAATTTTTCTTCTTGTCCATTCAAAATGAAAGCCATAACTAGAATGAAAGCCCCTTCGTGCTATTTTTAATTTGCTGGCGGTATTTTCCGCGCTTGCTTGATAAGCGTACATACGCTTGTACATTTCCTTCCAATGTAATACAAAGTATTACATTTCCTAGCGCGTGAATTTCCCTCAAAAATGTAAACAACCTCTTGACCTACATTTTGTCAGCCTGTCAATAAACCATTTTAAATCGTTGTCTACTCTTTAAATTTTATTATTCACGGCTAACAAAAATAACAAACAACCAAATTGCGTTTATGTCGTGGCTTTATTAACATTTTGAGATGGACGCTTATTTTGCACATTTTGACTTTCTGGGTGTCATAACAAAATAACACAGATATATTGAATCATAAAAAATGCTTACAAATGCAATGCTAGGCCCCCCGCCTATGAAATCGAGTGATGCCTAGGCTAAACTTATATACATTAAGTCATTATATCAGCCCCCCGCCTATAAAATCGAGTGATGCCTAAAGTTATGCTAGGCCCCTCGCCTATGAAATCGAGTGATGCCTAGGCTAAACTTATATACATTAAGTCATTATATCAGCCCCCCGCCTATAAAATCGAGTGATGCCTAAAGTTATGCTAGGCCCCCCGCCTATGAAATCGAGTGATGCCTAGGCTAAACTTATATACATTAAGTCATTATATCAGCCCCCCGCCTATAAAATCGAGTGATGCCTAAAGTTGTGCTAGGCCCCCCGCCTATAAATCGAGTGATGCCTAAAGTTATAGAATATAGATGTATATATATACCAGCCTCTCCGCCTGTAAGATCGGATGATGCTTAAGATTAAAGCGTGACACCCTGAGTTTGAAAATGTGTAGGTACAACTAGGTCCCCCCGCATTCAAATCGAATGGGGGCCGGAACACTAAGAATTGACATGCGAACAAATTCGACTGAATATACATTGGCAACCCCCTCGCATGTAAAAATTGAGTGGGGTCGAAAATTATCGGATGACAATTATTGATCAATAAACTTATCAGTACCATGTGATTAGTGATTTGGAGGCATAATTTGACAAATTACCGCCAAACGAGAATATATTTATATATGATCGGCCGCCAAATCACAACGTTGTCATCATGAAACGATTTCTGTGCACCAAGGGAATATCTATGCTTAACTATTTACACTTTGGTGGAATTAACATTTCAATTGGCCAAATTAACCAATGTACATGTACAGGCATGTACTTTTTCGCCCTTAGCTAATTTATAACCCTCTAACAGACTACAGAGTATCGTAATAAACTTATCTCTACAACACCGGCACATCATTATGCCTAATTCATTCCCCTCAAAGAAGTGACTAAACCGTTAATGCCCATTTCGAAATGAAGCATTCGCAAAACTGGTCATTTACCAATGTCCACCTAAACCTGCCCCATATAACCATTATTTACTCTCCACAACTTTGTTACTCCCAAAATAAGGCACTCTTATCCCAACAACAAAAACATGATCTTGCGGTGCCGGACTCAAACTTTTTTGCGGGATTTACTTTGCTACCCGAACAGACTTAAACATTAAAATATAAGAACGCTGAAATATAAGAACACTGAACTATAAGAACAATGAAATATAAGAACAAACAACGTGTTTTGTAACATTATCATTGTTTAACTACTTGGATGAACCGAGATAGGACAGGCCCTCCTTCAGGTCAGTGATAAACCTGTCCAAACCCTCATTGGAGAGATGCAATCCGTCCGGCCTATATAAAGCCCTATCCTTATGCCTTATGTCGGGGTGTGGAATGGCCTTTCCCCCATTCCTGCCGGCCAAGGCGCGAGCGTATCGGTTCGTGGCCCTCCTTCTATCGTCTAATTTGTCCTGCTCTTCCGGACTACAGCATTTATATTCTACCCGTTCTAGGATGTCAGACCATATTATTGTCGTCTCAGTGTTCGATGTGATTAATCTGTTCACCGCATTCGCCATCGCCCTCTTCGAACATCCCTCTATGTCATTCGTGCCCACGTGTAACACTAAAACGGTCGGCTTCGTCAGGCCACTGGTAATCGACTCTAGCCATGCGTTTGTTTGGTCCAAGCGAAGGCCCCGCTTTCCAGCCCAATGGATGACCGTCCCCAAATCCATATCGGCGCAGCCAGTCAGCTCCGCCCTGCGATGGGCCCAGAAAACGATAGAGTCGCCTACTATCCATATTTGTTCTGTGGACAAAATAAGAAAAGAGGACTGGGCAGCATTTTGTATTCCAAAGAACATGCGTTAATGTGAACTTGAAATCCCATTGTATTTTCTTGCTCTTGTTCTGCATGTATGTTTGTTGTCTGCTTGACTTCGTTTTCATTTTCATGTTGTAGCACCATTATTATTATTATTGCTATTATTATTATTAGCTTATTTAACCTCTCGAGGCGAGGGACTTATTCCTCTGTGTGTTGTACATATATTCATTCCTGTGTATGCGGCCTCACCCTTACATTATTGGCCCCGGACACGTTAACCTCATCATTCACTCTGTTATATGTTGTACGTATACCTGGCGAATCAAATCAAATCAAATCAACCCCAACGGTACTTTGCAACATTGCTCATATTTAAACAACCATATCAATATATCTGCGATGCGCGGAGGAAGCCCATCGACCCATGATCATGTGCTGTATTTGGGCGTCCGAGCAGCCCGCCATAGCAGCGGTTGTAGCCGCACCTATACGAAAAGAATGGGAGGAAAACTTCGCCGCCAACATATCTCTGTATGACATGCATCTCTTTATCATGGCACTGAACTCATGCCTGGTGAGAGGAAGTGAACCATATGAGCAAAAGAAAGCCTCCCCACTTCCCGGGCGCATTTTCAAATATCTAAGGACCGCCTTTACGGGACAACTACCCGCCTCAATTTCGTGTATTGAAATGGTGCAACCGTTTCCCCTCGGATCAGTTTTCGATTCCCTTAAAGGGATCGTTTACCTATGTTAAATCTGAATAACACGGCCCTACGTGTTATCAGTGTCTGTGACATGGTGTAATATTGAAGCCCTAAAAAAAAAAAATTGCGCTTCAAAATGATCAAGAAGTGCCTCAAAAAAATAAAATTCTGTGAGTGACCGGTTTTACCATACTCGCTTTCCCCAATAGACTGCAGTGTCATGAAAACCGTCAGGCGAACGGTTTTCAAAATTTGTAATTCCAATCATAAATATCTTGATAATCAGACAGGCGATCGGCTTGTAAAAGTCATGGGGTTCCTGACTGACCTAAAGGTTTATAATTATCATTGCATCATGAGCTAAATCCAGAATTTTGTTTCAGAATCTGAGACAAAGTTACCGGATCCCTTTAAAGAGAGACTCACCCGGCGATGTGGTGCACTGCCGGTGACTGCCACGTCCATGAAACGCAGCATTCGATCCCGCCTATGCCGTGATGCCACTGTGTGATGTGCGACCAGGCCAAAATAATGATATGGACTCTCCTTTCTAATCAGGCCCAACGACAAAGGCCAGCCCAAAACCCCGAGTATAATCCCGGTGGTCGCTCACGAGAAGAAATAATTCAGCGTTATATATCCAACTAATTATTCCAGTGCAGTGCTAACTTTAGTATTAATCCAACTCCTCTAATAATGTTTTAGACTCCGTAAATTTTTCTTCTTGTCCATTCAAAATGAAAGCCATAACTAGAATGAAAGCCCCTTCGTGCTATTTTTAATTTGCTGGCGGTATTTTTCCGCGCTTGCTTGATAAGCGTACATACGCTTGTACATTTCCTTCCAATGTAATACAAAGTATTACATTTCCTAGCGCGTGAATTTCCCTCAAAAATGTAAACAACCTCTTGACCTACATTTTGTCAGCCTGTCAATAAACCATTTTAAATCGTTGTCTACTCTTTAAATTTTAATAAATGTATTCATTACTTTAGATTCCTTACCTGATTAAGTTACTTTTAATCACGTTTCTTCAATTTTCTTTCAAAATATGTATTAAGGCATAGTTATTGGTTCATTAAATAGGGTTCTACCTAAATATGTGGTATGTCTTTGTTAATTTATGTACTCGTAGCAGATCCCCCCCCCCCTTTCTCTCTCTCTCTCTCTCTCTCTCTCTCCTCTTTCTCGTTTCTCTGTCCCAATCTGTCTCTCCCTTCTTCCTCCCAATCTGTTTCTCCCCTCTCTCTCTCCTCTTTCTCGTTTCTCTCTCTCCCAATCTGTCTCTCCCCTCTCTCCTTTCTCTCTCTCTCTCTCTCTCTCTTCCCCTTTCTCCCAATCTGTCTCTCCCTTCTCTCTCCCAATATGTTTATCCCCTCTCTCTCTCTCTCCTTTTTCAACGTTTCTCTCTCCTAATCTGTCTCTTCCCTCTCTCCTTTTCTCTCTCTCTCTCCCTCTCTCTCCCTCGAATTTCGAATACACATAGTACAGGGAGAATGAGAAGGGAAGAAGGACAGGAGAGCAAGAGAGAGAGAGAGAGAGAGAGAAGAAAAAAGGAGAGAGAGGGGAAGACAGATTGGGAGAGAGAAACGAGAAAGAGGAGAGAGAGACGGGAGAAACAGATTGGGAGAGAGAAGGGAGAGACAGATTGGGAGAAAGGGGAAAAGAGAAAGAGGAGAGAGAGAGAGGGACATTGGGAGAGAGAAATAGAGAGGGGCAGACAAAAATAGGCGATAACGGGGAAGCTATGAAGTGAATTATTTGTTTTGATAAAGATACACTTATTTCATCAGAGCCGCTAGATTTACTGCAATTTAATGAACGAACTATTTCTAAAATCTCATGAATATTCGTTGGATTAAAAAATAAGGATTGATTGACGTTATTAATTAAATGTTTCAAAAATTCGTTCTTTTTATTAATTATTTTGGAAGCGAATCCGGTCAAATATTAGTAAAGAATGCCTGAGCAACATTATTTGGGTCTTGAATGCGATGCCCATTGTCATTTAGTTGAATATTATCTTAGAGTATCAGGCTTTTTCTTCTCTAAAATGTCATTAATTGTTTGCAATAATGATTGATTATTATCTTTACTATTTTCAATGTTATTACAAAGGACTGGTTTAATTTGCCTGAAAAACTAATATTTGAAGTCAATTTACTGCGGTACTTTTAATATATATTTAGATTTTCATTTGTAGGTGATCGAAGTGATATTTTAAATAAACGAATTCTAGTAGATATTGATTTGTGTATACCTTGAGTAATCCATTGGCGTTTCCTTTTCTTTTTATTTGAGCTAATTCTTCTGAGTGGCACATTTGTATTAAAATGACGAAAACGTTTGTTTCTTGTGAACTGTTCACATCTCTTTCAAAATAAATATCATACTTTAATACCTAACTAAAAAAAATGTTTATATTCCTTCAAATTGAATACCCTGTCTTATTCTAAGTTGTACATCATTACGGGAATAAAGAGCGACACCTCCTCCCTTTTCAATTGTGAGGTCTGTATAAATTAATTCATAATTCCCCATATTGAATATTGGAGGAGAAGTTGTGTGTAACCAGGTTTCGGTAAGTCCTATCAAAGAAAATGGAAATGTATTATAAGGATAGATACAAATCCTTTAAAACTATCTGAATTCGTTTGTACGCTTCAAATATTAATGTTCAATAATTAAGTGCATGGTTCTCAGTGATTACAATAGTACTTTACATGTATGTGGTCTCACACATTGTAACCAACCACTTTGAAGGTTTTATAAATTATATGGAGTCTAATCTTGATCTCGGATACCGCATGCTCTTGAACCAAACACTGTTTTACACAGAATAAACATTTAAAAAATATCCCCTGTCGTGAGTAGAAAAGAAAAAGATAACTTAACTGTTATCTAACAAACAGTGCAGTTTGCATCAAACAAATGCTTATTACAGTTTGTTCAATCACATCTTTATACATTAATTGCTGCCCTATTCTTTGTATAATATTTATCAGTGTGCCTGATGTAGTAATTTATCTGATTTAGACCTGTCATGGTCGACTTTACCTTACATGGAATTATCAGTTTGTGATTGTACTGAAGTAGATTATATGAACCTACTTTTGACACATCGCTTGGTGTTTACTCACCCGAGGTGTATGACGGAGATCCATCTTTTATTAGCCATTCCAGTCTTAAACCAATACAAGTTCAGTGTTTGTGCAAAAGATAGTACGGCTTGCTTCTCCCCGCGGGTGCAGTCCCAAGTGGACTGCCGCCCTCTGATGGTGAGGCCGGCCATTGTAGTCTGCTACCCCAGCTGCTGTAGTCTGCTACTGTAACAGTGCATACAAAATGTACAGAAATCCAGTACCTTAACCCTTTAATCATACATAAAAATCAGGATTACACACTCAACAACAAATTAGTAATTTATTTATATGTAGGTCTAGAAGAACAGAAAAAAAACCTTACATTTTTTTTTAATATTGGTGTACACATTTTATTAAGAAGATCACTTCACAAGGCCGCTTGGCAATTAAGAATAGACTACAAAGGTAAGTTGACTCGAACACAATTCTAATGCAGAGAGAATTTTTGAAAAGCAGGAGCATCCGGGGCTTGCGGTGAGAGCTCTTGCATTGATCATTGCCTGTTGCTTGCATCCAAGGACAAGGCATTGTGCCCATATTGGCCCCTCTCGACCAAGGTGTATGAGATGGGTAACTGACTATATCCTGAGAATAATAACAATTGCCAAGGCCTCAGGGAAAGCAGTATTGGTACTTTTGGGAATCACACTATGTGACATTATTTGTACCATCATTATCATTATAATCAGTAGTTATAGTAGTGGCAGTAGTAGTGGAAGTAGAAGAAGTAGAAGTAGTAGTCGTAGTAGTATAATCTTAACCTAATCATGACCATAAATGGGTCTTCTTGCATATTTTGATGATAAATATGTTATTCAAGAAATGATTTATAGGGTCCAATTAACTCATAGCCTGCCATAAGGCTGCTTGCACGCTATTGTTATAGTGCTTTGTACACGCGAGCAAGCTCCTGTTACTCTGCTCTTTGCATGATTGCACGCATTCGTAATAGCAGTTATTGTTCATGCCCATTGAACTGTGGGCACTGTGCCTAGTGTTTTGCACGCGCTATTGGTAGTACCATCGCGTGAATCCGATTATCTCGTTATAAATTTGGCACTGGGGGGATTTGTGGCTTGACACAATGGGGATTAGCCCTGTAACAGGATAAGAGTTAAACATCCAATTTCGGTGTAGTATTGTACACTTTGTTATTAATTATAGAGTAATAACATTCGACATTTGATATCCAAGGGATTCATTTGTAATGAATTCTAAGGACACAAAGAAGTATTAAGGTAAAAAGTTAACGGTCATATAGATTAAATGAGTTATCAATGTACTTAATAATTATAAATGATTGCTGATGAATTTGACAATGCTTTTGCTATCTAGATAAATATTTTATGGTCTCGTTTGTCTTTGAAAAGAAATGATTATGCGAGGAAAGAAGAAATATGTCATTCAGTAAGTACAAATGTAAATAATCATTTCATAGAAATGAAATAAAGACATAAAATGTAAGAATTTAGATTTGAATAATTACATTAATTTATTTGCAGATATTATTTATGATGAAAGATGAACTGATGTGTATGGAATGAATGATGACACATTGAAGTAAAAATGATTAACAATTATGTGATGTCACATAATAAAATAAGTGTTTGAAATGTTTGTTTTATATTTCACGCAATGCGACTCTTTAATAATTTAATTTTGTACTTCGTAATAGAAGCTACGTATAATGACTGAGTTATCAACCCATTATCAATAACGCATCGTGATTCTACTCTGTCTTCCTCAAACAAAAAGACAAACAAGTTTTTAATTAATAACTAGGCCAGTTACTTATCGAATTTCGCTGCATGATGTTTTTTTTTCCAAGACGAACGGGAGAGGCAGAATGGGAAGAAAGATAGTGGAGATAGCTAATACGATAGAAGAAACGTCTTTTAAAAAAATTTGAAAGAAAATGACAACTCTCCTTGAGCTAATAATATCGATTTGCATCGCTAAAGGTTTTCCCTTTAACGGATAGGTTCTTTTTTCCACAGAGGGTCTCTATTTCCTCATTATCGATGTGCTCCAAATACAGAGACATGTGGAAAGGGATCATGCATAAAAGGAATATTCCATTCACAATCCTTCACCGTCTGGTATTTTCCTCTTTGCTGACAATAAGTCTTCGGTCTTTGGAAACTTATTTTCGGAGTGAGTTATGTGAGCATATTGAAATAAAATGTAGCATGATATTGCTTTCGGAACATTGTGATTCAGAGTTTGTATAGAAGATCAAGATAAAGAAGGTCAAAGTAAAACTAGATCCCCTGTATGGTACAAAGGCGCAACATGGTTTGAAGAACTAGATTCATTCTGACATCGGTTTTCAATGATATAACCAGAGTTGGTGGTGTACATGAACCAGGAATTATTAAGAGAGGCATCAAGGCAATTTTATTTAAATGATCCATGCTACTGCATACATGTACTTCATCACTAATGTCTAGGTTTTCTTTTCCTTATTTCTGGGGGGTGTTTCATAAAGCTGTTCGTAAAGTTACGCATGACTTTAGGAACGACTTTATATGAAAAGCCAAATGGGATGCTCAATCATTATTAACTGCATCAATTTAGGTTGAACTGTGCAGATGTAGATCAACATTCTTATGATGACAAACATTTTTAGTGCAAAGTATATTTGTTGCCATAATTTAATTGAGGTTATTGGAAATATCATGAAAAACTTTGGGCATCCTATCTGGCACTCAAGTGGTTCGTAAAGTCATGCGTAACTTTACGAACAGCTGTATGAAACACCCCCCAGTCCACATTTTATTCTGGAGTTACGAAAAACACAAATAACATCAAATTTATTAGGTTTCCGTTGGTAAACAAAACTATTGTTATTATTATCATTATTAATAGTAGTAGTAGTAGTAGTAGTAGTAGTGGTAGTAGTAGTAGTAGTAGTAGTAGTAGTAGTAGTATAAGTAGTAGTAGTAGTAGTAGCAGTAGTAGTAGAAGAAGTAGTAGTAGTAGTAGTAGTAGAAGTAGTAGTAGTAGTAGTAGTAGTAGCAGAAGTAGTAGAAGTAGTAGTAGTAGTAGTAGTTGAAGTAGTAGTAGTAGTAGTATAATTAGTAGTAGTAGTAGTAGTAGTAGTATTAGTAGTAGTAGTAGTAGTAGTAGTATTAGTAGTAGTAGTAGTATAATTAGTAGTAGTAGTAGTAGTATAATTATTATTATTAGTAGTAGTAGTAGTATAATTAGTAGTAGTAGTAGTAGTAGTAGTAGTAGTAGTAGTAGTATAATTAGTAGTAGTTTATTTCCGGAAAGTCCTTGGTCTCGTCTTATCGGAACATATCTAAAGGAAAATAGACTTGCATATTCGCTTTCAAGATAGCCATGCAACAACTCCAAAAAAAAGGGAAGAAGCCACGCACCCTTATGGCGATGTTGCAGGTGAATGTGATTTGTGTAGTAAGCCTCATGCTGCCAATGATAGAAAAAACTTTAGTCGCATTAAGGATGGCACTTCAAAAGTTTACAATTACCTTCTTTTTTTTGCTCTAGGGGTGTGGGGATTTTTTTTTTTTTTAAGCGCTCACTATCGGCCGGCGCGATTTCAAATTTCGGGGTCAAAATAGAAGGAAAACAATTAGTGCTCACTACCCCCCCCCCCCCCCCCCATTGAAATTTCAGCACACTACATTTCAAATTGGTTTTAAATGTGGGCCTTCCCCCCCCCCCCCCTAAGAAATCCTGGATCCGCGCCTGAGTTAGATAGATATATAAATTACCGTCTTCTTCCTCAAAAAGAAGAACTTGCCTTTCAGGTGATCATATATAACACAACGTATACAAAATTTATAATATAAATACAATCACATCAAAATATCGAATGCATAAAAAGCATGGATAAATAATACATGTTATATAAATTACAAAAAACGTAAAGATAAAGGGAAGAAGACTAAAAGGAAGAAATAGAGAAGAGAATAGAAAAAGGGGATTGAACTGAGGAGAATGTAGCCCCGGGGTAAAGTAACTGAAAAAACCGCCCCGCCCCCACCACTTCCAGGGATTCACTCTCCTTCAAAAAGGTACGAAGATACGAAGACACTAGAGAGAGAAATGGAAAGAAGAAGGGGAAAAAGAAAGGAAGGTAACAGAAAGAAAAGGAGAGAGAGGGAGAGAAGGAGATGAATTAGAGGAAGATAAGAGAGACTTAGGAGAGAAAGGAAAGAGGGAGAAAGTATATGGCATATAAGAAAAGGTTTAAAAAGTTATTGGGAGGGCAGCTGCACTGCTGCTGCTCGGAGGAAAAGTGCACAAAGTAATAACTAAAGACCAAAGACCAACTCCTAACATGTACATGTTGAAATGCATGGGAAAAGTCGGCGGGCGCATGCAAGGTGGCTACCCTGCCCAATCATTTTTTAACTTGAAAACAAGTTCAACAACCCTGCACGCGCCCGTCGAGGATCCCGTTCTAGAAATAAAGGGCTGATTCATTTAAAACCAATTATTTTGTTCAGCGTCGTTGGGTACTGTTGCATAGACGAATTGCACAAGGTATGAATGTTCTACGAAACGTAAGTCTGTGTTTCACAACCCATTGACTTCAATGGGGTGTTGGGTTGAGTTAAATCTTTGCGTTTTCCTGGAAAGCCCACATTTTTCTGAACATTTTGATATAAAATACTCATATTGGCAAAATATGGAGTTACGTCTTTGTTTCACTGATCCCTTGATATCTTCTGACAAATATTTTATTCTTTACATCTAACGAGTATAGAGAAAAGGGAGCTTCGCTTTTGCAGACGTTAATGAAGTTGATAAAGAATGCAATTTCCACTTCATAAAAAATCTATTATAAAATTCAATGTCTTTAATATCATCGGTTCTTACAAAATTGACGTTTCTTTTCTGTTTAGCATTACCCTCACGGATCTATAATACAACTATTTCAGAACATGCTCTTCGAAAGACCGATTTCTTAAACTCTTTTTTTTTTAAAGAGCCAGTCGATATGATGATAGGTTATTGCAGGTCTATTCAAGGTTAAAGATTGACTGGCTATCTCTTCATTATAAGAATTAAAAGATAAAAGCTTTTCTAACCGTGTTTTTATCTCTCCTGGAATTGTATGTTGGGTTGAATAGACAATCTTAAAGGCACACTGTCCTACTTGTAGCTACTTGCTCCCTCTATATAGAAAACTTCCCAAATCGGTGCCTGTTGGTCCCCCATGATCCTCTTTTTCTTATGTTAAATGAGAGCTGAGTTAATGAGATAGCCACCTGTCACAGTGACCTCGATGGCTCACTGGGTGGTCTAATCCCTTCTTGCTGAAGTAGTAAAGCCTCCCTTTAACCTTTCCATGGACATAGCTGGAAAGTTTTTTTTTTTTATCACGCCCTTATCTTGAACAAAAGCACTTTTCAATTAAAGAATTATCCTCAGTTCGCGCGCGCTTACAACTCTCGCTCTTAAGCTGATTTATTGACCTATATAAAAAAAATGGTCAGTATCTAAAATAAAATACGTGCCAAGATCACTGACGTACTCTTAATTGCACATATGGAAGGCGGAATAGATAACGATGCATCATCCTGGCGTATCGTCTTATCCAAAATTGTGTGAAATGGAAAACACGCATGCGCGGACAACAGTGGTTTGTATGATTTTGTCATTGAAAAGGGTTTGAACTCCTGGTGTTGACGGATTATACTTGTTGTACATTTTGCGTCTTCAGCAGAAGGCCCGTTCTCACATAACAATTTGTGCGATTTGGATCGCGATGCAAAGATTTTTTTTTCGGCGACCATTCAGACACAGGGAGAATTCTCGCTCGACGGCAAGAACGTCCGAACTACGCATGCGTGATTGGCAATACCATTGACACATACAGCGCCCGGCAAAATATCGCGATTTTTCTGAAAACTCGCAAGACTTAGAATTAGATCGCGATGCGAACTGCACAGATTAGTGTTAATATTTTGTCCACACACGCAAAAAAAACAGTTTGTTGCATCGCGATGCAAAAAGCGATTTTTAAATCTCACTTCTTTCTGTAGGTGTGAATGCCCCTACAGTCTCGATCTCACTTTGATAAATATTGACCTCTCGTTGGTTTTCTTTTCATTTATGTTTCCGCCATTTCTCTTTGCGTTTGATGGATAGTGTCTTTGTATTTTTCTGTTTTGCCATGCTAACTAATTCTTAAAGCAGCAACGGAGAAATGGAAGATGTTAATGATCTACAAGTTATGCCAAACAAAGGATAGTATTTTATCTATTTCTTTGTTGCACAGTCTATCTTCTTTTGGCCCATTGGAGACCAACTGACGTTGACAGGGTTACCCCGTTAATACAAAAAATGAATAAATGAAAAAATGAAAATAAATAATAAATAAATGGGCCCAATTAGCAATTATCGCGAACAATAGCGAACTTAAAGACCGTCAATACTACTGGACCAGAAGGGATTAGACCACACAGCGAGGTCACTGACAGGTGGCTATCTCATTAACTCAGCTCTCAACTAACATAAGAAAAAGAGGATCATGGGGGACCAACAGGCACCGATCGTGGAAGTTTTCTATAAAGAGGGAGCAAGTAGCTACAAGTAGGACAGTGGGGCTTTAAAGATACAATGTTTCATTTGCAGACCAAAAAATGAAAAGGTTAAATTCCAACGGCATTCGAAAGATAATACTAATTTAGAACTTCCCCAAACTAAAGGGGGGCTTGAAATGTCTTCAAGAGGGAAAATAACGACTATTAGTTGTCGAATCGACTTAAGTGCTACCAAGTCATTACGTAAACGTCTGATTTTCAGACCATCGTAACGAATGGTCGTACTTTTTGTGCTGCTCAAATATTCAATCAGTTTAATTTTGGCCATTACACGAAATTGGTTATTGATGTAGACAAATGCTCATGTACCCTTTACAGCTCATTTTATGTATGTTCTTACCAAAGAAGAAAAACCCGTCAGTCACTGTCTGACAGTGAAGTCTAGCAAGTACACGGGTTTCCTTGCATAATTTGAATATTAGGACACTGCTAACGTTTAAATGTCACAGATATGACATACCTGACATATTCATAACTTCTGCAAAGTTCTACAAAATTTGATGTTGGCTGCAAAAGGAACATAATATCTTTAACGTAGGGGAAAATATCTCTGTAAAAACGTCGCAACGTTAAGAGCACTAAACACTGACATTAAAATATGGCTGCAAAGGAGCGGGTGATTTTATTGGTTTGTTTCCTTGAACATAGACTTTTATTTCAATCATCATCTTCAGTCCGAACGCTCTTTCCACTCTCTTTTTTTCTCTCCATCAAGCTCGTCCATTGTCAAATTGGTCTTAAGAAGAATACGGAAGGTCAGGGAAATCAGGCCATCTATATTGAGTTCATATCTTTATTCATGAATACTGAATGGAAAAGGAAGCGTACGTTTAATTGTAGTTCTTAAAGGGGAAGTGGAGATATCATACTAATCTTTTTTTAGACTAGTGGATAAGGCAACGGACTATATAGGGAATTTTTGATTCGGGGTTCGAATTCCTGCCACGGTATTGATTTATATTTTCCTATGTAAATTAAATCCTTCATGGAATTCCTTGAATGCCAGAGCACATTATGGTAGGCAGGCTAAATCCGGGTTAACTTAAGATTGATCATATATTGCACTTGAGGTAGGGCCCTCAGGAAGAAAAGTGTTAATGCTGACGAGACTCCCCTGGGTATACACGCATGAAGCATGCCTAGCCCTGTCCCGTGACGTATGTCCGTCAACGAGGAATTTCTTTCTACATTTTCTCTTTTTAATCAGGTTTGATTCAGGTGTTTCGGTGTAAAAAAATGCCATAAATAAATATTTCAGAGGTTTAATGTTCATGCTCGTGAGAGAGAGAGAGAAAAAAACAGTAATGGAGTATAATAAATTGAGAAGAAATTGCCCCTTAGACCTATCGGAAACTATTCCGCTTCGAGAAGGAGAACGGCATGGATTCTTACCCGAACATGATGAGAAACAGGGAGGATGTCTGACACCGGTGGAGAGCATTGAGGCCGCGCTCCACTACCAGGAGAAAAACACTTTTGTTCTCCCACGAATAGGCCCGAATTCGCAAAGGAGGTTTGTCGACAAACCTAGGTTTATGTGCGTCAAAATGACGCGTTTCGACGCGTTTTTACAAACAAGGTTTGTAAAAACGCGTCGATACGCTGAGTTCCCATAGGACATATATTTATTCAGATGGTCAATACTTCAATTCGTTTACGACATTCGGACATTATTTTTTATGTTCTTTTGGGAAATGAAGAAAAACAATTGAGAAATTCTAAAAATAGATTTGTATGATGTCACAGCTTCGTACTGCACTGTTGGGAGTTGAACATGAGATGGCGCTACAATAAATAGTACGCTAGGGCAGAACAGTTAATCAGTTCAGCATCGCTCTAAAGGTGTGGATTCACATGGTTGCAAAAGTAGCAGCATTTTGCTCCAATTCGGGTAAATAAGTTAAATCAATATTATTATCAATTTCTCTTGCTTGTTTAATCCCATGTATTTCTGCCAAACTTTATTTATAAACTGTCCATTTCGTCAATGGTTGATTTCTAATGAACATTTTTGTCGATGAGTTTTACGCCCTGCAGATAAAGGCTGGTGAGATGTGAGTTGTTCATGTGACGAGCCCTCATCATCTATACACCAGCCAGTGAAAACGAATTCGTTTAATAAAATTATGGAAATGCAAGCACTACTTTAAACAAACAGAACTTTGTCATTTCTCGCTCATTTTTCCTGATTGAGGTGTCATATGAAAGGGCAGAAACTCAACTTTCTAGAATGTGATTTTTCTTCGAAATTCAGATACCGCCCGCCAAATGTCTTTTTGGTTTCCTTCCTTCAAATTGCTTTTAATCACTCATGCGTGAAATATGCATCGTCTGAGTAGCATCACATGAAAGGGGGAGACTCTAAGCATTCCAAATATGTATCATTCATTAATTATAGTTGTGATTAAGTTATGATAGAACATCGATACTTCTCGGTTTCGTTTTTTCTGGGACGCACTGTATAGTAATACTGCCTCTACAACCAAGTAGAGAATCGAGCGAAAAGAAGAACATGAATTATGATGACGCTGAATTAGCCTTGATGTAAACTCTCTCTAAAAGACGTGTGGTCTATAAAAACAGCTCAGGACAAGTGATGAAAATAGGTGTGGCAAAAGCAAGTGTAATATGCATGTATATGATATACCAGTACATTGGGTGGTTGCACATCCCAACACATAGGTTTAGGATGTGCTTGTCGGAGAAAGTAAGTGTGGCACTCTAATAGTGTTACAGGTGTCACTATAGAAATGGGTGACAATTGAATAAAAGGCCAGACTTAAAGCCACACAATAAAGTCAAGACAATAATATTTACAAATGTAAAGTTCTTTTAAGGTTTTGAACCATCTTGACTAGAAGTCTGAAATTACCAATAGTTGGGAAAATTACCAATATTTGGAGGTAATTGTGCTGCATTGCATCTTTGTAATTCTCATTTTTTCTCTACCTTTATTTTTGGTGGCAAATTACTGTGTTGCTTGATATTCAGACAAATTAGTAGATTCACTGAGCATAATATTTAAAGACAAACTCATAGGCATTATTTGTTAATATAAAATTATATATACAAAATCGTTTTCTCACAAAGCAACTGAACAGTAGATGCATTAATGATTATAAACAATGTTATGGTTAATAAACATCTACCTCTACATGGACTTCCTATTCTTGTATGGAGCAAATATTAAAAAACGATGATATTTTTTTAAGAAAACTTATTTTGAAAGTTTCCTTGTAATAAAAACTTGAAATAAATATGAACCTGTACTTTTTAAAACTGGTCCTATCAGATAGACGTAGAACTTTCTTGTTGTTTCTTCAAATCTAATGTATTGCAGCTATTTTGTGTTGTTTTTTGTTGTTTTTTGTTGTTTTTTGTTTTGCAGGTTTTCCTAAAAGGTTCGATTACCATGCATTGTTCAGGTTATTTATCGATGATCATCAAAGTATTATATTTTGGTTGTTCTTTGAAATACATTAACATTTAACATAACTTTGTTATACTAAATCTTAATTTAAGTACTGACAAATATATTAGGGATGCTGAACAAGATATTAAATTGAAGAAAAGAGATTTTAAAATATGATGTAGAAGTATTGCATTAGGAGTAGTTGCATTAGTGATAATAATAATACAAACAATGATAATAGTAATAACAACACCACCAACTTCAATAATTTCTTGTTTAGAAGAAAAAAAATCTTAAAACTCACCATAAACCTGTGCTTTACATGCTTAATATAGCACGTTGGTCTTTGAATAAATGATAAATATGTAATTTTTAATTTTTTTATTTCTAAATTTCTTGCACCTTTTACAACGTGAAAATGTATGTTCAAGAGACAGCACCCCCCCCCCCTTATTCATTTGTTGCCTTTATTTTGTTGATGTAATGTTATGTTGTGACGCTTATGAAAAGAGCATTGTTTATTTTAAAAAATGTTCATAAATGAGTTCATAAGTGTTGAAAACATTATTTGAAACTACTCAATCCTTTTTTTTCTTCACATTTCTTATTTTGTGGAAGATTTGCGATGATGATGGTTGATGTAGGCACAATATGTTGTACTCTATTATGACAATGCTGTATGACTGAGGTGTAGTGGTGCTGGTCTTGACCTTGTGATTTATTTAGATCTGATAGATATAATCATCTTTCCTAATGAGAGAGAAGGGGAAATGTGATAAGAGAGTGAGCAGGGATAAAAGGAAATGCAACATAAAAAAGGAAAAAATGATCTTCAGGATTCTGTCGATAGTATTGTGTCACATTCACAATGTTTTAATTGCGATATAATGCTAGGAAATGGAAGAGAGCTAATAAATACTAAAAATTTGTAATTAACATAATTATTATACGCGCTGCGCATAGGCCGAAAGCCCCATTTTGCTGGTTCACTTTGGCTAATCAGTTGTCTTCTTTAATTGACTAATACAGTGTATTTCAACCGGGGTGCCGCAAGACATCTCTCAGACGCGAGGGACATTTAGTCATATAAAAAAAATATTTTGGAAAACGTCGATTTCGTGAAAATATTAGAAACCGATAGACTAATTCCATGAGAAAATAACATTTTTTATATAATAGAGTGTCTTTTCCACTCGCTCGCTTCGCTCGCTCCCAACTATTACAATGTAAAACGCTTAGAAACGTAGTACTAAGCGCTATACAAATGTAACTTTTATTATAATCTAAAAACGGGGTGATTTCAGGCAGCGAAGTGCCTAAATAGCTCCACATTTGGGCAAAAAGGTGCCCGAATAACCTTCTATTTGGCAGCGAGGTGCCCGCATATTATCATATTTTATTTTATATCTCAATTACAATTTTACAACGCTCGTTCGCTTTACTCACTTGCCACATTTAGAAATAGGTTGATTCTAGGCAACGAGACGCTTGATCATATCCTCATATTCGTATATCGATGTGACCGAATATATGATTACTGTAGTCATGTATACATGTATGCTTTTAGTCTTGCACTCATCCGTCGTCGTGTTTTTTTTTCGTCCATTCTTGTTGATTCCTCCGATGAGAGCAAGATAACAAGCTTTAGTATTTCTGTATTCATTACGTTACCTTTTTAAATGTTTCACTGAAATTTCATGTATGGCGTTCCACCTCTGGTATTTTAACATTCATCGATTGAAAAAAATAAGAGATGTTGAAGGATTAAGTTAGCCTTTAAAAAAAACGCTCAGACTTTTCAGGATAAGGAAAATTTCCAATCAATGTCTTTGCCCTGGTTTTGTCAACTTCGCCTTGATGTCGCCTGGGAAATCAGAAAGGGCTATTAACCCGTTGAATACTATTTCCGTTTATTGCCATATGTTTGATACAGGGGCCACCCGGTTCCAGTAGACAATCGGTTAAAGGAAATAAGGACAAGGTAGGATGGACAAAAAAGACTGGGTATTGTGAGTGTTATCAATACCAATAGGTAGTTTTCCTGACATCTGAAAAAAATCTGAGAATTTTTTTTTCATTATGTTAAAGTAAACTCTCTGGATCCTTTGTCAATTTCTACAATTTAGTATCAGAAAGGAATATATCATCGCCCAAGGACTGTCGAACCAGAAACTAGACCAATTTAATATCATCTTTTTTGCAACACTGTAAATGAATGACGTAGAAATTGCCGTTTTTTCATTGGTGGTTTGGTTGGGAGGGGCATGTCTTTTTGTTTCTTCTTCAAATCAGCATTCATATTTTCATCGCAACCCTGCGGATGTGTCGAATTCGAAATATTTTGATAAAAGCAGTTATCTCCAGCAAATTGGCAAAAGATCATTCTGTGCCACTCTAACTTTACCGTCAGAGCCTCCGTATTCAAGCTAAATTACTCGGTATGTCTGAAATCAACGACTACATTGCTGAACTCGTCCTACAGAGTATAGCTTTCATCTTGAATGTTCTCACAGTTGGCTTCATCATTGGACGCAAGAAGCTTAGAAAGCAACAGAATATCTTCACCTGTAACATCGCCTTGGCTGACGGCCTTTCAGCTTTGCTTGTTATTGTTGCCATTAGGCAGATTTTCAGGGATGTTCAGTACAGAGGTGTAAGTAATTCTCTTTCTCTATACCAACCCTGAAAAGGCGACAGATTGCTCAGCAACTAACATGCATTTATTGACTACGTTCAGATAGAAGTCAAAATATATCTTTCGTCTTTTCTTTGTCGTCAATCACGCAAAATGTGTTTCTGTAATTAATTTCAACATGAAATATGTTCTCAAAATTTACCAAAAGTTTTCTCATTTTTTTAAAATATGGCTAATTAAAGGCAATTCGCTTGTCTTTACTCATGAAACTTTACTTTAAAAAGCCACACAATTTCAATTTGTTGATACTACATGATTAACAAAAAATGTTATCGGTTACATGACCTAACTGACGAATATACTGTTGTACCAACAAATCTATTTCCTTTACTCAAAAGCTTTACTTCAAAAAAGTCGCACAATATCTATGATTTCGATACTACATAATTGACAATAAAAATGATTTCCCTCTTGGCCCAACGTAAGTGGTTGCATGGGCTAACCGACAAATAGACCATCGTACCAACAAATCATTAGGAACTTTATAATTGGGGAACGCAGGGGAATTGTTAAGCGCAGTGCAATACGTTTCTGTATAAAACGATAAACCGTGCCCCCACCTCCATCTCCAAAACGAATATATTATTTTCAGAAGGAAAACAAAATCAAGGTTAGTTTAATCATTCATAGCGAAATTTTAAAAAAGAATGCCATCCTACCAAAAAAAATGATACTTTAATGATAATGTTCATTCGTCTTTTTTTAACCGAACAAATATCCAAGAGATTTGAAAAATTATTATATTCGTTCATTAAAATCCAGTAAAGCGAGCGGCTACTTTAAATTAAGCGTATCTTAATTAAAACAAATAATTTACTTCATGGCTTCCCCATTATCACCTTTCAATAATGTTTCTCTCCGAAGGTATTTTTTTCCCTGACTCTTTAAAGGGATCGTTTAACAATGTTAAATATGAGATACACGGCCCTACGCGTTATCAGTGTCTGTGATATGGTGTAATATTGAAGCCCTAAAAAAATTGCACATAAAAAAAATCCTCTGGACGGCCATGCATTATGGCTTAAGGCATGGGCACACAGAAGATTTTTTTATGTTGGAACCGGGGTAAAATGCAATAAATTATTGATAATTTATTGCATTTTCTGTTGTTTTTTTTAATATATGGGAACTGCCCCCTACCCTAGCCCCGCTGCGTACAGTCATGGTTCAGTGACAAACAATGGCCTCGTAACTGTGAAGCCCCGGGATCAAAACCATGTCGATGTGCTATATTAGTGCCCTTTTGTGGGGCATTAATCCTCGTTACTGTCATTTATGACTTAAGGGCATAGGTCCCCTAGTTGATAAGCATAGTAGAATACACATGCTTTAGCAGTCACGCAAAACACACATTGGCAAATAATTATTTAATACAATCTGAGAATGTATACTCTTATCTAAATCTATTATTTTTAAATTATTTTTAAAATAATTCCATAAATTGGGATTTAAAAAAAAATATTCCACCTTTATGACCGACAGTGTAGTTCCTGTTTCTAAGGTGCACCCACCGACCCTTTTGTACCTTAGACCAATAGCCCTGACAAGCTATTTTGCTAAGATAGCCGAATCGTTTATTGCCTAGTGGCTATTAGAAGATATAACCAAAAATCTTGATCCTAATCAGTTTGGAAATCGTAAAGGCTTATCGACGACACATTACCTCTTGGATATTGGAAAATGCAGAAAAGGTGAAATTAGCATCAACGATATTGACTACAGAGTATTCAAAGCCTATGATAGAATAAATCACAATGTTTTAGTTCAAAAACTCCTCAATCTCGATGTTAGACCATGCCTTATTAACTGGATAATGAGCTTCTGGGGTAATCGATTGCAGTGTGTCAAATATAATGGAAACAATCAAACTGGAATGTCATAAATACAGGGGTTCCAAAAGGAACAAAACTTGGACCTTTGTTATTTTTTATACTAAAGAATGATGCCTGCCAAGATTCCATTATACCGTATGATATAAAACTAAATGCCTTTAAATTTTCAGTTATGCAGATCTCCATTTGTAGGCCTTTTTGGATAGTAGTTATATTTCATACAATGTGGCATTACAAACATGTAACTTAGTGACTCTTGAGGAAAGAAGAAAACAATTATGTCTTACGTTTGCTCATAATCTTGAAGAAAGTCTTTTTTCATCGAATTGGCTAGTAAAAAAAAACAGGAAGGTCGCTACTGCTAGAGGAGAACAACAAAGTTCACCCAGTACAAGTCCCGCCCCCCCCCCCCCCCCCCACCCCCAGTTCCGTGAACGGAGGGATACCACGTGCGTTACTAAAATGTCCGGTAAAGGGGTACTTTTCACGCACCAAAGTCCGGCTCGTACATACACACAAAAAAACTTTACACACCGGACTTAGTGGGTGTTTTCAAAAGGAGGGAACATGCAACGAGACGGAAAGCGCAGGAGACGGAGTGTTTAAACATAGACGTAATTACGTCTATGGTTTAAACAACTGTGACGGGTCTCGCACTCTTGTTACCGTCGTGATCTTTAAGCGCTTTCGCTGTCTGCTGAAGGCGACGGGGACGCAAAGTCCGTATCCAATTCCCGCGCTGAACTGCACACCTGCTGCCTTTTGGTGCTAGTGCTCGAAGGCCTTGAGGCCTGGCCGGAGCGCAGGGGCAATGGACCCGGTGGTGGGCTGTAGTGCACAGTGTGCAGGCACGTCATGCATAACGATGAAAAAGGGCCCCCAAAGTAGGCCTAAACGGCCAAACCATCAATTTATTGTAGATTGAGGTATTTATACCGAACAGACATTGGAAACACTTGTAGATTCCCTGTTTTTATCTTCAGTAGTCATGGTAGTGCCCTGCATTGTTAGATTTAGATAAAAATATTACTTGTCAGCTCTCTCTCTCTCTCTCATGTCGTGTTTAGGGAACGAACGCTATGTTGGCCGAGTACCGTTCCGAAAATCGACGGGACGGAGAGATTTCAGGTTCGCGCATGCGCATTTTTTTTTTTTACTCGCGTTACCGTCTCCTGTGCGTACCGTCTCGTTGCTAAAGTGCCCTGGAGCCGGAGTACAAGTGCAAGACTAACAAATTTAGAAAGAGTGCAATACCATACCATATAGATATTCTAAACAATAAGTAATTGGAATGCATGTTTTATAATTTTGTAACAAAATTATCATTATTTTTTATTGTTTTGATATGTACCTAACCATGATTTATTTTTGACGTAGAAAGCTACATGTTTTACAACCCACTCTTATGTTTATCTTTGTACAGAGACATCAATATATAATTACCGTTGATGAACTGGCAACATAGAGCAACATTTTGCTGACTTTCAATTTTCAATGTATATGAATCGTTAAGGGCACAGGTGCAATAATTTCAGTATTAGCTTTTTGACTTATTTGTATGTTATGTATTGTATTGTTTTCAATCAATAATTATTATTAATATTGTCAACTTAAATAGATTTTTTAAATGTAAATTAATATATAGTCATTGATTTTGAATGGCTACACATGAGTAATTTTAATTATTACTAATACCGTTTGAATGATTGTAACAAATGAAATATAATGTTATGTAATGGAGCTCATGTATATACAAACTTGAATAATTCAGCATTTTGGCTGCGAGGCATTGTTTTTTAATAAAACCATCATTGAATTGAATAGAATGAATTGAATGACTTTCCCATGATTGGAAAAGAAGTAACATAATTCGTAGGTGTAATATCTTTAACTTGGAAAAGTTACATTAATAATATTTACAAGTTAATATCAAGAGGCAAAGGCATACTATATAGATGAACATATTAACTTTCACATGAGTCCCTATTTATGCTTTATAATTCATTCATTTTGTCATACGTATCTCATCGTAACATAGTATGGGGGAAAGACAAGATGAATATTATGTTAATATCTCACCTCCAAAAGAAAGAACTTCTTATTTGTACACATTCACATTATATAGCCCATACTGATCCAATATTTTGTGAATCAAAAGCATTAAAATTTGCTGAAATTCATATTTTTTAAACTGCAATATTAATGTATACATTATTGATACTATACCATTTGCACTTCAAAATATTCTTGTGTAAATAGTAATATCAATTTTTAATCCTGCACGATTTCTAAAGCGTAACAATGGGATGTGTAACATTCCACTTTGGCTTTGAAGCTCCATGCTCCGAACCACGCTTCCACTGCGGGGACTTTCGAAAGCCAGGCACCAGTTTTACATTTATTACAAAATATTAGATTACCGGCAAAATTTCAGTGTAAATCAAAAACTTTATATGGGAATTGTATTGGGAATAGTGCATCAAACAAATGCTCAAATTTAGTACTCCGTCCTTCCTATAATTTGGTAAAAGTTATTAAAAGAAAAATTACATCCTGACAAAAACTCAATAATGCGCTAATTTGTCATGTTTTAATTTCCCCGTTTTTTAATCCATGATTTACAATCTTCAATTTTCATGACCGTTCTCAGCCATTTTAGCGTTCGTTCCCTAAACTCGACGGAAGAGTTGTATCGCCGTACAATAGACCATTTTCGCAATGTTACCAAATGTAATGCATACGTCTTTGTGAAGTGCCTCAATACAAATTATTTTATTCACCTGATAAGAATAATAGTATTTCATTAGACAGAATCCGGACTGCATATTTTATTTGATCTCGGTTGAGTGAATTCTCTCGTCCTCTTTGCCTTCGGTCGCGTTGCTAACTGAAGCAATTTTTACGCAAACACAATAATGACGCCTCGTGTTACGGGCATATCCCCCTTGTAAATTGTTTGCGTTGGTGTGGGTGTATGAGTGTGTGTGTGCTTTGTAGTCCTAACAAGACATCCATTGAAGTCTGTTGTTTGTATATATTCGAATTCATAATAATAATTACCCTTTTCCCTTTCACCTGTTCATATAGGTACAGTGGCTCATCCTTACTTTCCGATCGATGTACTTCATAGGAATATTCAGCACTTTAGCTGTGGCACTTCATCGCTTCATCATCATCCGTTTCGACCCATTCAACAAGCGTAACCTCGTCACGGCACCGCGCTGTATCATCTTGTGTGTCATCATATGGGCTGTACCCTTCGCAACGTTCTTCAGCTTTGACAAATATGCTAGTCTCGCATTTATCCGACTGGGCTTACCGGCTTTGATATTTGCTTCCAACGGTCTCTCCACTGTTTGCTATGCACTCGTGTATGGGGCAATTGCTAGCGCAGCGCGTAAAGCCGGCTTAACCGACCGCATGTTAGTACAGCGCTTAAAGCAAAATAAGAAGGTGCTTACTACATTTGCGCTTGTTGTGGGAACAAATGTCTTATGCTGGACGCCATACTGCCTGTGCAATTTAATAACTACTTTACGACCCGACTTGACTTTCGCTAACAATGATTACACTCCTTGGTTTGAAGTTGTTTATAAACTTTCACGGGCAATACAATCGCTTAATGGCGTACTAAATCCGATCATTTACTGGACTCGGTTAACCGATTTCCGTCAGCTGCTGAAGGAGATATGTCCATGTAGTAGGAATAAAGATGACGGAGGTACATTGAGTAATACGAATAATGTTAGCAATACTGAGATTTCTTTACAAATAGAGGAGAGTTCTGCAGCAACCCCGAAAGATCATGATAGACATGTTAAAGTCGTATCAATGAAACAAAATAGCTATATCATTGAAACCTGAATATCTTTCATAATCAAAGTAGGGATGAGACGGAGGTAATTTATCCCTTTGTCCTTCAGAGCTTGTAGGGTTTTTTTCTTCTCCGTATTTTCTCCTCTAAACACTCAGACAATGATAAATATGTTCAATACTCTTTCCGGTCATAAAGGTGGATTAATAAATCGTAAATGTTTGTGAGCATAGGATCCCATAATTTTTTTGTTGCAATCACAATTATGTTTGAAGTAAAAAGTGGAATTTCGAGGTCTTATTTAATCGTTTCAAGTAACTTAAACTTAAATCCCAAAAATTAGGTGAGTAACACAACGAAATATATTCGATCCCAATATTCTTGATAACGGGGCTTTACGCACAGATAAAATCTAACATGTCAAGCGAGGTCTTTAGTCCCCCTAAGCACAAACAGTATAGATTTCAATTATTGGACAAAACTTTTGGCTGGATCAATTACTGCTAAAAATGAATCGTTAATTTCTGAAAGTTGATCAGAGTTATTAAATATATATATAGGCTATACACTTTTGGTCGTAATGGTGGATTGATTATTTTTACCCCAATTTGTGAAATGATTTTGACAATGATTTATTCCTAATATATTTTGTCCCGAGCTCCAACATAAACAAATCCTCTATTTGGGCATGCCTTGAACCATAATGCATGGCCCTACAGAAGAATTTATTTTCAGTTGGGGACCGGGAGAAAATGCAAAATGCATACAGTCAGGATTCAGTGGCTAAGCGATGGCCTCGTTACTGTGAGGCCCCAGAATAAAGACCTTGTCGATCAGCTATATTAACTTGAGGCTTCAATCGTAAGGTATTAATCCTCATTACTGTCAGTTATGACTTAAGGACGAAGTTCCCCAAGTTGATTAGCATAGTAGCACTGCACACACATGCTTTAGCAGTCACGCAAAACAAACTCTCGCAAATTATTATTCAATAAAATCTGAGAATGTATACTATTATTTAGATCTATCAGGAATAAATCTTTGCCAAAATCATTCCATTAATTAGGGTAAAAATAATAATTCCACCTTTATAACCAACAGTTTATCATGTATTAAAATAGGCGGTTTATATCTCAAATACCCGTCGTGTATCGCGTCGATCTCCGGTATTTTGTAAAAATATAACATGTAATAAAGAATTTAAATATAAATTTCAGGCCATCAGTTAGACGTCATTATTTTCTTATATCTTTTTACGAAGAATGGGGGTGTCATTTTTTTCGGGGCGGAGGAATGTACGTGAAGAGATCTGCAATATCAACATTTCAGGTTTTTCTTTTTTAACGATCTCAAGAAAATTGTAATCATACTTTATCTTTCCTTCATAATATCACAAACTAAGCTGCCTCCTTTTAATTCAGAATAAAATGAAATGGCTAAAATGAGTTAATTCGAGGTCTCTGCGCTGTTGGTAAACAAATCTAAAAGTCCCTAGTCTTGGCGGTGTGAATGAGGTTTATTATGGAGTAATTTAGTTATAATAATAATAATAATTCGGTTGCATAAAAACTGTTATTTTAAGTGTAAGGTTGTTTTATTTTTTGGGGTAATCGAAGTTATAGAATTTGGTATGGATAATTAGCACACTTATTCAATGTATCTTCCACTGTATTTACATATTTGTAATGACATTGATAACAAAGAACTTGTTTCTATAGCAGGAGTATCGTGTAAAATTTCGTTTTATGCCCCTCATCTACGAGAAATTAGCCCTGGATAAATATATATAATATATTTACATGTATTCATATGTGTACATACATATATATATATATATAAAAAAGACACGTCACGGTTATAGAAATAATAAATACAAATCATTGACAGTTCTAATTCACTAATTTCCTTTCGCATTATACTAATATATTTCATCACTGTCTTTTGTATGTACACATTAAAGTGATGCTTCTCACCCTGCTATCCGCTTTTTTTTTTTTTAAGAAACCAAAATCCTGAAGAAGAGAAAAAGGAAGCTCTCGCCGCTCGAATAATAATAGCAGGTGTCATTCAAGTTCATAATTCACAATCCCCATCTAAGGTAACCCTAACAGTTTTTATTTTATGATAAGGACATGACCCTTGCCTTAATTAAAAAAAGAACAGATGAAAAGAAGTTTATTATTAGCTTCTTTATTAGTTTCTTTCAGGCCATTCTTTTCAGGTTTTGACGGTTTGTCCAAAATCTGGCAAGAGTTGGTTTTGACATATTTGCAAAGCAATGCTGCATGCTCAAGGAAGCGTGTATGGATTAACGCTATTGAATTGTGTTCATGTAGCTCATAGTTCGAGACGTGCTGTACATAATATTTATAATTTCTTGTGTAAGCTCACAATACACCAATGCACTGCAAAAGATTATATTCATGTATAACACCATGCTTTGTAGATAATACAGCGCCTATCAAGAATCATGATTGTTAAGCCCAGACCCATATACGTCTGCTTTTTGACAAAATTGCTTAACTGCAGTTAAAGGGATAGTTGAGTTTTGTTGCAGATGGCGCTACACAAAATATTTGTTGTGAGTTAATGAAAAACTGAGTGTCAAATTTGAAAGAAAATACAATTCAAATGACAAAATCATCTTTCTTTGATAAAAATCGGTTTAGAGACGGCTGAAATATCCAGAAAAATAACGATTTTTAATATTTATGGTGCCCCACAAATATTGGTTAATTAAACCAGCCGTTGAAAAAAACGAGATAGCGCCGTTTTATTCCAGCCAATTCCGATGATAGCTTTTTCGCGTTGGGTATAATACGCACAACCGGCCGGATGGTGTCTTTTTATAATTAATTAATTAATTAATTAACTGACGGTCACCGTATTTTTTAAAAGTGGAGCTGAGTTGGTATGATGGTATTGGCTAAATTTCACACATTTTGGGGTCTACAATTATCTTCATGGCAAATTTAGGTCCGGAAAGAGCAATATAAATGAGTAAATACGAATAAGAGCAATAACCATGCACTTTGAAGGCATTTGCGGTCTGAAACAAGAACTCAACTATCCCTTTAAGTAATGTAAATTTATAAAGAAGTTGTATTATATTAATAAATATTACTATCATTATCATTTATTTGGCAATCACTCAATCACAAGTACAATTTTGATAGTGGAAAGCACAATTGAAATACAATCAATAATTACATGTAGGAATGAAAAGCACATTTCTACCTCATTTCCCCGGAATGCCGGGGTTGAAAAAAATAAATTCCATTAATCGTCAACTAACTATAGTTATTAGTATCACCATCATTGTTATTATAAAGAGGAGGTCCAAACTAGCACCTGGTTGGCTATACGATAAGCAGAAGGATGAGTAAAATGTATGAATAAATGTTACGCAAAATCTGGATATGCAATTCAATTAAATTAAATATGAGATTCGTGATAAATCGAACAGAACATTGTTTATCCCTCACTCTATGTAAATCACATTAAGATATTTCTCTCCGATTCCTCTGTTACCATGGTTAATAATAAATTCAAATTCACAGCAGGCTTCCTTTGTCTGTATGCGTGTTGTGAAATTTCGTGAGTAATATAATTACGAGGAAGATGAGAAGGATTATTCAGTGACAGTTTTTTGTTAATGCTCTAAGCCTGCAAATATGTGAGATATTGTTGTTTCTTGCATTTCATTTTTGTATACTGATAAACATGGAATAATTGAATATTCGAACAGACTTCTTGAAGTCACCATCAAGGCAAGGCAAGGGCGTTGCTGTACTGTCTGAAAGAAGTTCGACGATAACGCTTGAAAATAGCCATGTGCCAAATCTAGTTTTGAAAAGTAAGGGTGCTCCATTAGTGTTTGTGGCGTCTTTTCAAACGTTTGCTAAATTCAAATATCAATCATTCAATTTCAATTACTCACTACTCCGTGTTTCCTATTCATTTGTACTATGATCCAATGAATTATGAATTCAAATATTCGCTATTCAGTTACAGCATGTAGTCATTCTGTCCTAATACTACACCATAACTGCAAAGGTTAATTACAATATAGGATTACACATGAATGCATATAAGCAAGTTCCAAACAACTAATGAGGAAGATTTCAAGCAAATTACTATCTGCTTTCTAAATCAAATTTTATATAAACACAACTTAGAATGCCGGATTAAACTATCAACCAGTCTATAACTGTCCTATTATATATCATTGCATCGTTGTACAAAGTCACATAATAAAAAATGTGAGACACGAAACAGTGCTTAATCTGAATATGAGCGCCGCCATCTTGAAAAGGATTTGTTTACAAAGATGACGCCCGCTACAACCACTGTTGGTATAACTATGCATACTGGTGTACCAGCGGCAAATCTTATGTTATTCAACAATGTTTACTTTACTCTTCCATTATTTTGGGAATAAATGTACAAAGAACTGCTTCAAAATATTAGGTAAAGCAAGGTTAGGAATTATCTTAACATAGTCGCCCTTTGAATAAGGTGCACACATGAATGTGAATATTAATTGTCTGAAATTGTGTCTCTACCAGGTCTCTGCTACACTACGGTACATGAACAAAATGCACTAATTCACTACTTCATAGACACAAAATACACAGTATTTCCCTGCGTTTGCTAATCCAAATTAATTTGAATTCTACGTATCAGACATAAAGATGTTTAAAGGGCCAGGCTACTTCTGTGAGTTGGCCGAGGATAGCTCTCTAAAACACGTCAGGCGTAAGGGGTAGTGAGCATTTTTTGTTTACCCCCAGAAATTTGAATATTCGCTCAATTGGGGGGAGGGGTCAGGAGCTTTTCTTTTTAATCAACACCACCCCCTCACACACACACACACACACACTTTAGGAAAAAAAGGAGCTTTTTAAACTTTTTGTCCCACTAACAGAAACATTGAGTGGGGTTTAACCCTAAAACAGCCCCCCCCCCCCCCCCTTGTGTACGCGCGTGACTACTACTACTAGCTCCCCCATTACTAATACCACTACTAAAACTTCTGCTACTTCCAAATACTAGCTACCACCTACAATTACAACTACTCCTACTTCTACTAATACTACTTCCACTACCACCACCACTACAATCACTACTACTACTCATACTAATATTACGTACGCTACTAGCTCCCCCACTACATTACTACTACTACTACCCCTACAAATACTACGACTACTACTATCATCCCCACCACTAAAATAATTACTAATAATATTAATACTAAAATTACTACTACTACCACCACTACCACTGCAATTACTATTACTACTACTACTACTACTTCTACTACTACTACTACCACTACAATTACTACTACTTGTACGTCTACTACCACCACCACTACTACTATAATGACTACTCCTAATTCTACTACTACTACTACCACCACCACCACTTCAACTAATACTTCTTCTACATTCTGCTAGTCCGATACAGATCCATTCGAGGAGAAATGGAAGGAGGCAAGGGGCACGTGCCCACAACCCCCACTCCAACCATCTTCACTCTCCTGTATCTTCACTTCACAGGCAATTTCATAAGTCAAAATCTTATTTACTTCCCAGGGAATTAAAATGTCACACAGTGCGCATAAAAAGGTATACCCAACTTTTGTAGCTTATGATTAAATAATCATAATCAAAGCGAACATCCGGAATTATCAACCTTCAGAAAAATAATTCTTCGGAAAAATACTAGTGCCTCCCGTTCATGGTATAGTAGAATTCTTTTATAAAAAGGCTTGATCTGTCGGAAAAAACAGATAATGCAAATGCAGAAAATAGGATCTCTCAGATTACGGGAAGTAGCAACGATAGACAAATTTCTTCTTACAATATATTTGATACTCAATTGCATAAAAGGCTCCAACGTATCAATTAGGCTATTTCAATTTGAAAGAGATGATTGGTGCTACAAAATCGAAGGATAGCAAAGAATACAGATATACTACGGCTTTCCGTTTTGCACTCATCTGCTTACGGTCTTCGGTTCATTCTTGTGATTTACACCGATGAGAGCAAGACAACAAGCTTTAGTAAGTCTATATTCGTTACTTTACTTTATGAACGTTTCAATGAAATATCGTGTATGGCGTTTCACCTTTAGCATTTTAAAATTCATCAATTGAAGAAAAAAATATTGAAAACATATTTGAAGGATCAAGTTAACCATAAAAAAAACACGCTCCGAGTTAAAAAAAAAAAAAAAAAAGAAGATTTCCAATCAATGTCTTTGCCCTGGTTTTGTCAACTTCGCCTTGATGTCGCCAGGGAAATCAGAAAAGACAATCAACCCATTGACTACTGAACTCATTCATTGCCAAGGGCTTACTACAGGAGCCACCCTGTTCCAGCAGACAATCGGTTAAATAAAATATGGACAAGGTAGGATTAACACAAAAGAGTGGCTATCGTGAAAGTATACAATACTAAAAGGTAGTTTTCTGAGATCTGGAGAGAAAAAGACAGATGACAAAATTCTGAATCCAATGACAGTTTCAGCTATTTAGCATGAGAAAGGATATATCATCGCTCAATGACATTCGAACCAGAAACTAGACCAAGTTAACTTCATCTTTTTCGCATCACTGTGAGTGGCTGACGTAGAAATTGCCGTTTTCTCATTGGTGGTTTGGTTGGGAGGGGCATGTCTTTTATTTCTTCTTCAAATCAGCATTCAGTTTTTCATCGCAGCACTGCGGATGTGTCGAACTCGAAATACCCCGATAAAAGCAGTTAACGCCAGCAAATTTGCCAAAAGATCACTCTGTGCCACTATATCGTTACCGCCAGAGCCACTGTATTAAAGCCGAATTACTCGGCATGGCTGAAATCCACCACTACATTGCTGAACTCGTCCTGCAGAGTCTAGCTTTCATCTTGAACGTTCTTACGGTTAGCTTCATCATTGGACGCAAGAAGCTTAGGAAGCAACAGAATATCTTCACCTTCAACATCGCCTTGGCTGACGGTCTGTCAGCTTTGCTTGTCATTGTTTCCATCGGGCAGATATACAGGGATGTCAAGGTTAAAGGTGTAAGTAATAATCTGTAAAACAACAATGAAAGGCGAAAGATCGTTCAACAACGAACATGCTTTTATTGACTACGTTCTGATAAAAGTCAAAAGATATCTTTCGTCTTTTTTGTTGTCGATAACGCAAAATGTGTCTCTCTTATTGATAACAACAGGGAATATGTTCACAACATATACAATAATATTTTTTTATTAAAAGCAATTCGTATGTCTTTACTCATAAAAGTTACTTTTTTTATTCGCACAATATCAATTATGTTGTATTTGTATTTGAATTTAAAAACATTTATTTCCTTCTCAACGGTACAATATGAAACACAATGTATATATAAGTTATATATGTAACAATGATTTCAACATAGAGTAAACAGTTAATAATTTAGATACCAGAAGGAGGCGAAAACCCGAAAAGCATAGCTTGAGTTTGGAACGCCCATAATAAGTTAACACAGCAACTGAGAGGACATTATATATATTATTTTGAAAATTACATATTGTACAACAGAACGTTGATAAATGCTGCCTGTAAGTACCGGCTCGCGCTTGGAGAGGATGAGTCGGATAGTCAACCTGTTCGAAACGTCGAGCCACTCCCGCCACTCATCCTCTTCAAGCGCTATAGTTCTTCTAAGAACTATAAGCTAAGAAAGATAACCAACAGTCTTTTTCAAGACTACACCAACAGTCCTTTTCAGGACTACACACCCTCAAGAAAGATTACCGAGAGTCCTTTTTCAGGACTCCTCAATTCTCCCTCTCTCCCTCTCACATGGTGCACCCGCAAGCCTACTGTAAAGAACGTTGATAGGAAAGAAAAAAATATTAAATGGAATAAACACTGAGAAGAGAATTAAGTATAAGAAGGCACGTTCACTTATAAAGAGAAAGTTATTTCAATTGCATATTCCGAGCCCTCCTGGGCTGTCTTGGGCTGTACATGTGTCTACGATTACATCATAAAAATGACAAAGTACAACGATTCTAAAATAGACAGCGCGTACACATCATTAAAAACAAGCAAAATCAACAAACAAACAGCAGCTTCATCCGACAACATTGTCCAAGGGAACACGCAGATGGTGCCTAGTAACATCTAAGGCGTGTTAGTAATTTTGATACTACATCATTAACAAAAAGGACTTTTAAATTTTGTTCCAACGTTATTAGTTGCATGGGCTAACCGACAATTTACCATCATACCAACAAACCCATTTTCTTTACTCACAGACGTTACATTAAAAAGTCGCACAATATCAATAATTTTGATACTACATAATTGACAAAAAAGTCTATTTCCTTCTTGGCCCAACGTTTCTGGTTGCATGGGCTTACCGACAAATATACCATCGTACCAACACATCATATGTAAGCCTGGGCAGTAGGCTTTTCGAAACCATGATCGTGATGGAAAGGACGACTCTTTTGAGATAGAGATGAAGGGCAGAAAATGTCCCCACCCCTTTCCAACTGTTGTCTTCATCTTCCAAGGGGTTCGAATTCATGCACAAGTTTGTCCCTTTGCAAGGCACTAATCTCCATTTGCCACGCTCGGTGTAGTAATTTGGCCCGTCGTAGCGGCATTCAAGAACGGCATATTATAAATCAAATCATTTTTTTAGGATTATTGTATTCATAGGATTTCGCATCCCATTTTAGGGTAAAGGTGTATAATGCTCGAGTATTTCTTAGGCGCAATCAATCTTTCTTTTCTTTTTTTCTTCTTTAAAAAAAAAAAAACCGAAAAGTAATTTTACGAACAGCATATCAATAATTTGTCTTTCTTTTGTGCTGTCTCTCATTTTGCTCTTTTTCTTTCTGTAATTTTACAAGATAGTATGTCAATTTAGACCCGAAATCACTTTCCAGCTTTGAGTTTGACTGTGTGTCTCTCAGTCGTTATTTGGGGCAAATCTTTGACACAGTAGGAAAAGAAGAAAACATCTCGAAGTTCGGTCAAGATCTCTCGATTACTCTCGGGGTTTTTTTGTTAGTGCTTAATTTCACTCCTTAATACGATGTATGTAAATAAAATAAAAACAAAACACTGAAATAGTTCTTACCACGAAAGGGAATAAACTACACATCCCCTTGTGTAATAGCTGCAGCACAGTCATGCAGTGTAACCGACGCACAGTGGGCCAGGGAGGAACCAAAGTGCGCCAAAACTCGTTTTTGGTGATTAATTTGTTTTTCAACTTTTTTCTTGCCTAGTTGAAAGGTAACACATTGAGGAATAACGCAGTAAAATATTAAATTCCGGTATGCACAATAAGGGTATAAATCCACTCCTTAAAACAGCAAAATCCTACATATTCACAGTTTTAGTGCAAAAGTGACTTATTTTATAAATCTTTTAATTTAACATGAAGTTTTCAAGTTATTGATATGAAATTGCTCTCACATATTCCTGATATTTCATTTAATTGCATGAATGGGTTAAAATTAATAGAAACACAATCTCCATGATATA
The DNA here is from genome assembly GCA_035222895.1 of Strongylocentrotus droebachiensis. Lineage (NCBI taxonomy): Eukaryota > Metazoa > Echinodermata > Echinoidea > Camarodonta > Strongylocentrotidae > Strongylocentrotus > Strongylocentrotus droebachiensis. The sequence continues at coordinate 126,927 of JAVYIG010000138.1, read as the reverse complement.
CTTTAGGGTAATTCACTGAAAAATGGACTAATTATCCATGTTTTTTTATAAATCCAGAGGAAATGTTTAGAGTTCCGCGGAGTTTCGCTTAAATTTTAATACCACCATTTTTTATGATGTCTGAGCTTCAAGTTAATTTTTACCCCCTTGTTTAATGGAGACGATGGCTTCTAACTTACCTTTCCCGACATCATTAGATAATATATTTAATGATTCTGTAAACGAAAGTAAATATTATACACCGTTGGAATTTAATGATACATTTAAAGATAATTTGGATAATATCTCCTTATTACACATTAACTCTAGAAGTTTAAATAGAAATTTTGAATATTTTGAAAATCTCCTTCATTCTTTAAATAATTTTAATTTTTCTGTAATTGGTGTAAGTTAAACTTGGTTACATCATGACTCTCCCCAGTTATTTAATTTACCTAATTATACATTAATAAGGGCTGATCGTGAAGGAAGGAGAGGCGGCGGGGTAGCATTTTATATTGCTGATAATTTGAAATTTAGAGTCAGTTATGATATTAAATTTGAACAGACAGAAGTATTATTTATTGAAATTGATAATGAAAAATTGAAAAATTGTGTTATTGGTTTGATTTAAACACCCCCTGACAGTAATTTTGATTTATTCTATAACAATTTTGAATCATGTCTTCATAAAATATCTGACGAAAATAAACATGTTTATTTTCTGGGTGATTTTAATATAAATTTTCTTTCTTTACCCCATAATAGTAGAAACTCTGACAGGTTTATTCATTTGATGCGTTCATATGGATTTCGTTCATACATTAGTCAGCCCACTAGAATAAATTTACACTCCTCAACGCTTATTGATAATATTTTTTCTAATGCCTTTACTAAAAAAATAACTGGAGGATTATTGTGCTCAGAAGTTTCTGACCATTTACCTATTTTTGTAATATGTGAACATGAAATTTCCCAATTAAAACCCCTTAATAATATTATGTATCAAAAAAAAAACCTCATAATATTGAATTATTAAAGCAGAATTTAGCTGTAGAGGAATGGGTGGACGTATATAATGTAAACGATGTAAATATTGCCTATGCAAATTTTAATAATAAATTACAAAATTATTATGATAGTAATATTCCTTTAGCGAAAGTTAAACGTAAAAATAATAAACCAAATAACCCTTGGATAACGAAAGGTATACTAAAATCAATACAAACTAGAAATCGCATGTATAAAACATATATACGTAACAAAACTGATGTAAATTTAACAACTTATAACAAATACCGTAATAAATTAACAAAATTAATTCGAATATCCCGGAAGCTATACTTTTCAAATAAATTAAAGAGAGCTAGTTGTAACACATATGCTACTTGGAAAGTTATTAAAGAAATTATGGGGGAAAAAATAGACCCTTTACCAAAAGATGAGCTCACCTTAAATAATGTTATAATTGAGGATTCTAGTGATTATGCTAATTATTTTAATTCATTTTTCACTTATATTGGGCCCCAACTTGCAAGTAAAATTGATAGTCCTCCTAACATTCATTATACTGACTTTTTATCAGATCGAATCCAACAATCACTTTTTTAAGTCCAACAAACCCTAATGAAATTATTACCGTTACTAAAGCATTAAGCATGTCCAAAGCTCAAGGTTGTGATAGAATAAGTACATCACTTTTAAAACAAATAATACATGTTATCACTAATCCATTCACCCATATTATTAATCAATCTTTATTGCAAGGTGTTTTTCCAGATTTACTTAAGATAGCGAAGGTATTCCCGATTTTTAAAAAAGATGATTCGCATGAAATTAGTAATTATCGTCCAATATCTATTCTTCCTAGTATATCTAAAGTTTTAGAGAAAATTGTATATAATAGGTTAATCAATTTTTTAAATACTCACCAAATATTAAATATAAATCAATATGGTTTTAGGAAAAATCACTCCACTGACTTGGCCTTAGTACAAATGTATGATAAGATTACTAATGCCATAGCAAATAAAGAACACGTGATTGGTATTTTTTTAGATCTCAGTAAAGCGTTTGATACGCTCGATCATAATATTTTACTCCAAAAACTCTCTTTTTATGGAATTCGGGGCCGAGTCCTCTCATATCTTAAGGATTATTTAACATATAGAAAACAATAAGTTAATTTTAATAGTCTTAATTCGGATTTACTTTCTGTTAATTGTGGCGTTCCACAAGGCTCCATTTTAGGCCCACTTTTATTTATTTTATACATAAATGATTTATCCAACACATCTTCTTTATTGTCATTTATTCTTTTTGCAGACGACACAAATATTTTTTGCTCTCATAAGAAATTAGAATCATTAGTGAATGTTTTAAATTGTGAATTACGCAAAGTTTCGAACTGGTTTAAGTGTAATAAGCTCTCATTAAACATAAGAAAAACACATTTTATGCACTTTAAACACTATAATTCTCATTTAACTAATTTCCGTATTAATATTGAAATTGATAATATGGCAGTCGAACAAAAAAAGACATCAAAGTTTTTGGGAGTATTTATTGACGACAATTTAACATGGAGTGAACACTTACATTATGTATCTATGTGTATATCCAGAAGTGTTGGAATCATAAATAAGTTAAAATGACTTTTGCCCCATACTACGTTATTTTTATTGTATAACACACTAGTACTTCCATACATAACATATTGTAATATTGTTTGGGCAAATTGTGGTGTAACCAAACTTAATTCAATTCTTTTATTACAAAAAAGGGCATTGCGTATTTGTACCGGATCTCCCTTTTTAGCCCATACATACCCATTATTTCTTAAGTTAAAAACCTTAAAAGTCACTGACTTACATACTCTCCAAGTTGCAATTTTTATGTTCAAATACATGAATAAGCAACTGCCGCCATCATTCGATATTTTTTTTTTTCATAATAATACAATTCATTCTTATCCAACTCGTATTTCTGAGAATTTTCATTTAACTAACCCCAGATTGTTGATTACACATAAATCAATCAGACACCATGGACCGGATTTATGGAATAATTTATCTAAAATAATTAAATCATGCTCGACCCTTTATTCTTTTAAAGCAAAACTAAAACGTCACATTATATCCTCATACAAAATCGTTTCTCTTTAAACTTCGTCTCTGAATTCGAATATATTTTTAATTTATTAATTCTTAAAATACACTAGTATTAGATTATAAAAATTACGTACCAGACCCCCATTCGCACTTGCACATGCACTTTCACTGCACCCACTTGATCAATTTCGCGTGTATAATTATATAATTTAAGAGTTTGCCGCTATTCTCTCGAGGCCGCCATCGATTTCAAGCTTTACCGCTCATGATGGCGGTCTCCTGCGTTTTCTGTAATTTATCTTCTTTTTTTTTTTTCATTGAAATTATATTTGTGTTTGTATGCATCTTATTTAATGTACTTAAAAACGTATAATTATGTAAAATGAAGAAATATTTGTTACTTTATGTATATGATTATGTTCTATTTTGAAAATGCAGAAATAAAAACAAACAAACAAACATAAAACCGATATTGTCGGTCTCGCGTACTGCCGTTGCCAATGATGGAGCCGCTGCAGGCCCAAATTGATTGCATTTTTCCTCGGTCCCCAACAGGAAAAATTCCTATTTAGAGCCATGCATTATAGTTCAAGGCATGGCCACACAGAGGATTATTTTCTGTTGGCGGTCGGGGCAAAATTCAATGAATTTTTGATAATTTATTTCATTTTCTTTGTTTTTTGTATTTGTGGAGGCGGCGACATACCCTAGCCCCCGCTGCGTACAGTCATGATTCAGTGGCTAAGCAATGGCCTTGTTCCTCCTAGGCCCCAGGATCAAAACCATGTCGATCAGCTATATTAATGCCCTTTTTTTGAGGCATTAATCACCATTACTATCAGTTACGCAAAACAAACACTCGTAAATTATTATTCAATAAAATCCGGGAATGTATTATCTAGATCTATAAGGAATAAATCATTGTTAAAATCATTCCATAAATTGGGTTAAAAATAATTATTCCACCATTATGACCAACAGTGTAATTTCCTAAATTTTATCATTAATAATGGTCCGTTTTCACCCAAACTTTCAGGATATCTTTATTTGTACATCTAGCATTGAAGTCACTACCCTAGCACTATTTTCTCTCATCTGTCAAATTTGACACTCATTTTTTCATTATCTCACAAAGATTATATCGTGTAGCGCCCTCTGCAACGAAACTCAACAGGCCGTTTAAAAATTTCTGTATAAGGAAAACAAATCACGGTTAGTTTATCAAATCACCAATACCAAATAAACACGATCCGTCATTTAGATCATACCAAAAATAACGATTTAAAAAACAATTTATTAATAATGTTGGGCCGTCTTTTTTAAATTCGAACACATATTCATCAGCTTTTATAAATTATTAGTTCATTAAAGTCCAATAAAGCTACCGGCTATGATCAATTAACTTTATCTTAATCAAAAAGAAATATTTAACTTTATTGCTTTCCTACTTTTACATGTCTTTGATTTATGTCTCTCCCCGGAGGTATTTCCCTAATCATCTAAGAATTACAAAAATAACTCCGAGATATGAAAGGATGATTCATCTCATATTGAAAACTACAAACCAACTTCGTTTTTACCTAACATTTCACAAATATTAGTTTTTTTTAAGTTTTTAAAATATTAAATTTGCTTTTAAATATAAATACCTCATTGATTTCTAAATCAATATGGATTTAGAGATAATCGTTCTCTACAAAAAACACTGTAGTCTCAACTTAGTTCTTTGGGTACGTTGATACCGTGGAACATCAGCTATTAATTCGTAAATCGAAGGCATATGGATTATACAGTGCGTCCCAGAAAAAACGAAACCGAGAATTATCGATGTTTTATCATAACTTAATTACATTTATAATTGATAAATGACACATATTTGGAAAGCTTAGATCCTCTTCTTTCATTTGATGCAACTCATGTAATGCGTATTTCACTCATGAGTGATTAAAATGAATTTGAAGAGAGGAAACCAAACAGTCATTTGGCGGACGGTATCTGAATTTCAATGAGAACTCATATGACACCTCAATCAGGAAAATTGAGCAAGGAATGACAAAGTTCTGTTTGTTTAAAGTAGTGCTTGCATTTCCATAATTTTATCAAACGAATTCGTTTTCACTAGGTGCCTGCCATAACAACATGCAGAATTGACAACTGACCCAACTCCGTTTCGTTGACATTCAGCCATGCATGAAGTCTTTCGTCTACGGCTGATTGTCAACGAAGAAAGTCACACACACACACACGCGTGCGTGCGCGCGCGCTCCCACACACACATACACACATACACAGCACACACGGTAACAATAATTGTTTCATAATTACCCCTTTTCTGATTGAGCATTGATTTTTATCAAGATCGCTGAATGTTTAAGTGGCATAGCCCTAAAAATCTTTCACTTTAGTACAAATTCAATACCACCATCATGTCATCATCATCATCATCGTCATCATCTTAATCTTCAACATTATCATCATCATCATCATCATCATCATGAAGCACATCATCCGCCAATACGCATCAAGAGGAAAGCGGCCACTCAACTTTTCGTACGATAAGAAGAATTCCCGACAAAAAGTATCAGTTTGGGTGGGCCTTGTCGGGAATGGAACGCTCATTTGTGTGCGTGTGCCTGTGCATGTGCGTGTGCCTGTGCGTTTGTGAGTGCGTGTGCGTGTGTTTGTGTGTTTTTGTCTGTCTGGCTAATTGGATTATTGGAGAAAAAAACTGGCTGTCTTTGTTCAAAACATTATTTTTTTTCCTCACCTAGCAACTTGGCGCAAGTGAGATCTGCCAGTCTTGTAAAGATTGTCTGATGTTCAGTCATGCATGCAGAGATTCAAATGAAAATGGTACCTAAATGTACTTGGGAGGATAACTCTATCAATATATATCATTAAACTCATCATTGAATATTCATACTTCAAACAATACAACTTTTAAAAAGTGGGACATTTTTTCTGCCTCACTCTTTATGTGTCCTCTGGCATCCGCACCTCCTGTATTTAAAGCTGCGTTGTACATTTCGAGATGCCGCCGTGAGGGACCCGCACGGTCAATATTCATTTTAAATGGCCCCCGGACGGAAGACGCCCGTTGTTGTGCATATCGTCCGGGGCTCTTGAGGGGCCCGTGAGAGAGCCGTAGGGTACACGTACCGAACCATTGAGCACCGCAAGGCGCCCGTAAAGATTTTCAGGAGAATTGACCCCCCCCAAAACAAATCGTGAGGGGCCATTCCGGAGCACGCACGGGACATTACGGGTGCATTACGGGTGCATTACGGGCCCTTTACGGGCTTTCTACGGCCTAACGGTCAGACAAAAACGCCGGGAGAATTGGGAGCAGCCAACTCAGCACCACGGCTCCCGTACAGCTTAAAAAACTATCCCGGCGCCCGAAGGAACTTTACGGCAACCGGCCGGACACCGGCCGAAAATTCCCAAAATGACTGTTTTTACTCGCCGTACGGGCCCCCGAGTGTATATGTGAAAGCCCCATTGTAAGCAGTAAATTCAACGCAGTTTTTGCACTTTTTATTGTGCATCAGTTTTGTTTAATGATGTCACTTTCACTCTGAAGACCCAATCCTCCATTAAGATTGTGTGCGTGAGTGTGGGTGTGTTTTCTGTATTCTTAATAAAACTACTATTCAGTTACGTCTGTTATTTGTATAATTATACGAATTCTTAATTATGATTACTCTTCATCCTTTCACCTGTTTATAGGTATTGTGGATCGTACTTACTTTCCGATCGATGTACTTCATAGGAATATTCAGCACTTTAGCTGTGGCACTTCATCGCTTCATCATCATCCGTTTCGACCCATTCAACAAGCGTAACCTCGTCACAGCACCTCGCTGTATCATCTTGTGTGTCATCATTTGGGCCGTACCTTTCGCAACGTTCTTCAGCTTTGACAGAAGTACTAGTATCGCAGTTATCAGACTAGGCTTACCGGCTTTGATATTTGCTTCAAACGGTCTCTCCACGGTTTGCTATGGACTCGTGTATTGGGCAATTGCAAGCGCAGCGCGTAAAGCTGGCTTAGCCGACCGCATGTTAGTACAGCGAATAAAGCAAAATAAAAAGGTGCTTACTACATTTGCGCTCGTTGTGGGAACAAATGTCGTATGCTGGACGCCTTACTGCCTGTGCAATTTCATAGCTGTCTTAAGACCAGACCTGGCTTTCGCTAACAATGATTACACTCCTTGGTTTGAAGTTGTTTATAAACTTTCACGGGCAATACAATCGCTTAATGGCGTACTAAATCCGATCATTTACTGGACTCGGTTAACCGATTTCCGTCAGCTGCTGAAGGAGATATGTCCATGTAGTAGGAATAAAAATGACGAAATTACATTGAGTAACACAAAAAATGTTAGCAATACTGAGATTTCTTTGCGAACAGAGGAATGTTCTGTAGCAACCCCGAAAGATCATGATAGACATGTTAAAGTCGTATCAACTAAACAAAATAGCTATATCGTTGAAACCTAAATATCTTTCAAAATCGGAATATCGAGTAAACGGAGGTAATGTATCCCGTTGTCTTTGAGAGCATGTAGGGTTTGTTGTTATCCTTCTTCTTCTCCTCCATCTTTTTCTCCTTCTTCTTCCTCTCCTCCTTTTCTCCTCCTTCTTATTCTCCTTCTTCTTCTTCCATTTCTCCTCTTAACACTCAGAAACTGATAAATATGTTTTAACGCCAATCCGCACTAGTTTGGCCAGGAGGAATTAGATCTCCCTGCATGGTCACTGGCAGGTGGTTATCTCATTAAATCAGCTCTCAATAAATATAAGAAAAAGGGGACCATGGGGGACCAACGGATACCACCTAGGCATGGTTTGCTATACAGTGCGTCCCAGAAAAAACGAAACCGAGAAATATCGATGTTCTATCATAACTTAATCACAACTATATTTAATGAACGATACATATTTGGAAAGCTTAGAGTCTCCTCTTTCATGTAATGCTACTAATCAGGAAAAATGAACGAGGAATAGCAAAGTTCTGTTGGTTTAAAGTAGTGCTTGCATTTCCATAATTTTATTAAACGAATTCGTTTTCACTGGCTGCCTGCCGTATCAATAAACGAAATTAACAAAAGACTTAACTCCGTTTCGTTGACAATCAGCCGTAGACGAGAGTCTTCATGCATAGCTGATTGTCAACGAAACGGAGTTAAGTCTTTTGTCAAATCTGCTTTTTGCTATGGCAGGCACCCAGTGAAAACGAATTCGTTTGTTAAAATTATGAAAATGTAAGGGCTACTTTAAACAAACAGAACTTTGTTATTCCTCGCTCATTTTTCCTGATTGAGGTGTCATATGAAAGGGCAGAAATTCAACTTTCTAGAAATGTGAATTTTTCTTCGAAATTCAGATACCGCCCGCCAAATGTCTTTTTGGTTTCCTTCCTTCAAATTGCTTTTAATCACTCATGCGTAAAATATGCATCATCTGAGTAGCATCAACTGAAAGAGGAGACTCTACGCTTTCCAAATATGTATCATTCATTAATTATGGTTGTGATTAAGTTATGATAAAACATCGATACTTCTCGGTTTCGTTTTTTCTGGGACGCACTGTATAGAGGGTGCAAGTAGCTACGAGTAATGCAGTCCCGCTTTAATACCCTTTCCACTCATGAAGGTCGATTGATTAATCATGAATCTTTGTGAGCATAGGATCTCATAATGTGTTGAATTCACAATTACGTTTTAAGTGAAAATTGTAATTTCGAGATGATATGTCATCGCTTCAAATATTAGCTTAAACTTATAAATTTGAAGTGAGGAACACAACGAAATAAATTCGATCCCAATATTCATGATAACGGGGCTGTACGCACAGAAAAATATAACATGTCAAGCAAGGTCTTAGTCCCCACAAACAGTACAGATTTTAGTTAACAAAGCAAAACAAGCAAACAAGGTCTTATTAGCTCTTAAAGTTTATGTTTCTTTCAGGTTATGTTCGAATATTATCCTAAGTTTTTCGCGGTTTGTCCAAAATTTGGCACAGGTGGGTTTTGACATGATATTTTCAAAGCTATGCTGCTCAGGGAAGCGTGTATGGGTTAACGCTATCAAACTATTTTACGGGGGTTTTCTGGGCTGTACATTGTTTTTATTTGGTATCATTTCTAATGTATGCTCACAATAAACCAATGCTTTGCAAAAGATTATATTTCACATCTTGGTTTGTGGATATCACGGCGCCTATCAAGAATCATGATTGGTAACTTAAGGTCTACATGCGTCTGCTTGTTGACAAAAATGCTAAAATGCGGTTGAGTAATTTATGTTTATAATGAAGTTGTATTATGTAAATCAATATTATTATCATATATCATATCTAAAATGCGGTTGAGTACTGTATATTTATAATTAAGTTGTATTATGTAAATCAATATTATTATTATCATTAGTATTATGAGCATTTTATGTTTGGCAACCACAAGTACAATTTTAATAGCATAAAGCACTACTTAAATAAAATCAATAACTACATGTAAAAGATATAGAGCGCATATGTCTGTTAACCTCAATTCACCAGAATGCCGAAGCAGAACAAATTAAACTAAATTCATATGAACGTCATTGTTAGTACCACTAGTATCGTCATGGTTAGCATAATCGTTTTTATTATCATTATGAGTATTAGTATCATCATTATCATTATCATAAAGAGGTCCAAACTGGCACCTGGTTGGCTTTAAGAAAAGCAGAAGGATGAGTAAAATATATCTATAAAGGTTACGCAAAAACTGGATATTGAAATGAAATGTATAATGTTAATCAAATTGGGATGTTTCCCTCTGATTCCTCTGCTACCATGGTCAATAATAAAATCAACTTGAATTCACAGCAGGCATTATTTGTCTGTATGCGTGTTGTGAAATTTCGTGAGTAATATAATTAAGAGGAAGATGAAAAGTATTATTCAGTGACAGTTTGTTGTTGAAGCTCTAAGTGTGTTAATACGTGACCTGCTGCTTTTTCCGCACTTCATTTGCCAAATCTACTGTTGAAAAGTAACGTGCTCAACCAAGCGTGTTTAGCTCCTCTTCAATAGTTTGCTAAAATGAAAAATTAATAATTCAATTTCAATTTCTCACTACTCTGTTTTCACGTCTATCTATTTGTACAATTGATACAATGATGGATGGATATGAATATTTGCTATTCAGTTACAGCATATAATCATTCTGTCATAACACTAAAGCATATTAACTGCACAGGTTGATTACAATATAGGATTACACATGAATTCATATGAGCAAGTTCCCAATAACTAATGAGGAAGATTTACTAGAAATGATAGAAAACATCAGGAAAGACTTCGACAAGCAAACTAGGACCTGCTTTCTAAATTAAATTGTATTTAAACACAGCTTAGAATGGCGGATTAAACTATCAATACATCTATAACTGTCCTTTTTTAATCATTGCATCGTTATAGAAATCGCAATATCAAATATGTGAGACACGAACCAGTGCTAAATCATAACAAGGGCGTCGCCATCTTGAAAAGGGTTTGTTTACAAAAAATGACGCCCGCTACGTCCATTGTTAATATAATGATGCATCCAGGGGGGTGTTTCACAAAGATTCTAAGTAGAACTTAACTCTAAGTTGGACTTAACAATTATGGAAAGCCATTAGCATCCTTGAAAATATTTTGTAGAACTTATTTTAAAAGGCATAAAATGTTGATTCAAATCATTCATATTTTCTATTATCATGGGAGATTTCATGTTCTGGATGTGGAATTTATAAAAAGTCTGAAATACTTGAATTTCTGCTTGTGAATATATTTCATTTTAAGACTCCAATGGCTGTCCATAATTTTTAAGTCCAACTTTGAGTTAAGTTCAACTTAGGATCTTTGTGAAACACCCCCCTGGTGTAACAGTTACCTGCGGCAAATCTTATGTTGTTCAAAAATATTTACTTTACTCTTCCATTCTTTTGGGGAAATGTACAAAGAACTGCTTCAAAATATTAGGTAAAGCAAGGTTAGGAATTAATGTCACGAAAATAAAAAGTGAATTTGTTTATGTACAGTTCTTATGTCAGATTAGTGCCCACACATGCCCAGTCGAATGATTTAATTAATATTTCAGGAAATTTTGCTCCATTTTCTTTCGCTTACCTCCTGTGAAAGTAAGCACTGTGTACTGCTTGTATTATGAGACGAGTGGTAGCGAAAAGTAATTATGATTACAAAAGCATATTTTCCTTTGAAAGTGGCTCGGTAGTTTGCAGCTAGGCAGGAATCATTTGTCTACGTATCTGCAAGTAAGATCCAGTTAAGCACATGCCTGACATATTTTGTCCTGGCAGCATCGAAGATGGTACAAAGGGAATGAGCTAGATATGACTTCATTTCTTAAAAGTCCTTGGCAAAACTACCAACTGTCTTAAAGATTTTTTTTTTAAGGAGTCACACCAAGAAGCAAAAGTGTATTGAATCGATGCAAAATTCATATCATTGCGAAGGGGAAGCCTTACTGATCAAATACAACAAATTTCCTCTTCAAAATATGTTTGGGGCCCGCAGAAATCAACTTTCAAAAATGTTAGTTTTGAGATCCAGATTTACTGCCTTCAGCAGTCCTTCGTATGACGTCACTATTGTGACGTCACACCCTGGACACGGCTGTCTAGCTGCAGACTAATACACGCGCGACTCCGGTATGCGGCCGGTACCGAGCTGTTTGTCCAGGGTGTGACGTCACTATTCAGAGCTCGCTACGCTCGTGTGTTTGGCTTACGTTCGGGGGCGCTTGGGGGTCTAAGAAGGGTCTTGAAAAATTGAATTTTACGCCTTTCCATGATATCTATATGATTTCTCAGCAAATTATTCGTGTTTTTCAAGAGAAAATCTTTCCATCCCTATGTAATTTGTTCTAATTATCAGTTGTTAGTAAATTTTCTTTGTGTAGCTCCTTTAAAGACATACATCTTTCTAACATCCAGGTCAAAATGTCCAACTTCCGACACTGATACTACCACCACCATCACTACAATAACTATTATTACTACCATGGGCGTAGATCTGTAATTGATACCTATTGTTCAGGGGGGGTGATCTATTCATTCACCCCCCCCCCCTGAACAATGGGTATTACGTAAGGATTGACGCCCATGAATAATACTAATATTACTTATACTGCTAGCTCCCCTCTACAATTACTACTAAGATGTACTAGTACCACCACTATAAATAATACTAAAACCACTACTAAAACTACTACTTCTATACCACTACCAATATAATTACTCCTACTACTTCTTCTACCAGCACCACTATAATGACTACTCCTAATTCTGCTACTACTACTACAACCACCACTACAATAACATTCTTTTACTGCTACTCAGAGGAAGATCCTGTGGAACATTAGTCATTGTAATGTTCCTGCCTTGATTTGTATTGTAAACAGCTGTTCTTTAACATCTGGTATTTTCCAGAACTGATAGAAAAGGTAGTAACTATTCAACTTACAGACTATTTAAAAGATTACAATTATGATTCAATGCAACCAGCAAAGAACGATTCAACCATCGTTTTGAGCTCGGGATAGCACGCGAATCGACTCTCCCACCCTTTCCTATACAGTGCGTCCCAGAAAAAACGAAACCGAGAAGTATCGATGTTCTATCATAACTTAATCACAACTATAATTAATAAATGATACATATTTGGAAAGCTTAGAGTCTCCTCTTTAATGTGATGCTACTCAGATGATGCATATTTCACGCATGAGTGATTAAAAGCAATTTGAAGGAAGGAAACCAAAAAAACATTTGGCGGGCGGTATCTGAATTTCGAAGAATAATTCACATTTCTAGAAAGTTGAGTTTCTGCCCTTTGATATGACACCTCAATCAGGAAAAATGAACGAGGAATAGCAAAGTTCTGTTGGTTTAAAGTAGTGCTTGCATTTCCATAATTTTATTAAACGAATTCGTTTTCACTGGCTGCCTGCCGTATCAATAAACGAAATTAACAAAAGACTTAACTCCGTTGCGTTGACAATCAGCCGTAGACGAGAGTCTTCATGCATGGCTGATTGTCAACGAAACGGAGTTAAGTCTTTTGTCAAATCTGCTTTTTGCTACGGCAGGCACACAGTGAAAACGAATTCGTTTGTTAAAATTATGAAAATGTAAGGGCTACTTTAAACAAACAGAACTTTGTTATTCCTCGCTCATTTTTCCTGATTGAGGTGTCATATCAAAGGGCAGAAACTCAACTTTCTAGAAATGTGAATTATTCTTCGAAATTCAGATACCGCCCGCCAAATGTCTTTTTGGTTTCCTTCCTTTAAATTGCTTTTAATCACTAATGCGTGAAATATGCATCATTGGAGTAGCATCAACTGAAAGAAGAGACTCTAAGCTTTCCAAATATGGATCATTCATTATTTATGGTTGTGATTAAGTTATGATAAAACATCAATACTTCTCGGTTTCGTTTTTTCTGGGACGCACTGTATAAAGTGAATTGCGCTTTCAGATCCGCGTGACTTAAAACATTTCTAGAGATACTACAGGGTGCCATGTCTAAGCAGGCCGGAGCTTCTGGCGGAGGGAAGAGAAGGAGGCAACCATGTTTAGCTAGACCGCCCATAAGTCCAGATGCTTCGCTAATTGATCACACGTCTATGTTTATATCTGCAATAGAAAAAAAATGGATGTCAAATTAGACAGAATGGAGGAAAGAAGAGGTTCGAGGAATAAGCTGATGCACAGAACTTTCACAGTAAACGATCGAAGGAACGTAATAAAGCTATGGATGATAAAGTAAATAAACAAATAAAAGAGAGGGAATTTGAAAAAAAAGACAGGTTGCATGCATACGTTATGAGAGAAAGTAGTGTGTTAATGGGTCTTCTCGAGACAGAAGAGAATGAAGACACTGAAAAAGTTGTCCGCGCCTTCTAGAAAAAAACAATTTGAAGTTAGAGGAAGAGTCTATTAACAAGATTTAACATCAAAGAATACATCGATTTTAAGGTTAAGGTGCATGGAGCATTGGAGCAGTCAAAAACCTGAAGGGAATATCATTTTTCCTACTAAGTGATGATCTCCCAAAAAGGATCGGAGATGAAAGGAGAAGACAAGTGAACAAGCTGAAGGAAGCATGAGAGAAAAGATTGATAGCCTTCTTTTTCGACATAGTGAACTGCTTCGGGTGACGTCCTTTTAAGACAATGTGGCGTCCTGTTAAGGCACTGTCAGTACTACTTAAAAGGGTGTCACACGTAGCAGTCCATTATATCGACGTGCAAATCTAAAAGTCCCAAATGCCAGAAGCTGGAATGTATGTAAAATGCATTTTGTAGCTGTTTTCAAGGAAGCTTTATTCTCTGCATGAGAAAAAAAAATTATCATTAGCTTTCAATGTTTAAGTTATATCTATATTTGTTTTTCTGTTTTTCAAATGTATGTGTAGTATCGGCATTTGAATTACCATAGTCACACACACACACACACACAGACGCAGTACAACAACATATAGAGAGAGACAGTGACGTTGTAATTAGAGTAGTCACAAATAAAACTTGCCAGAGTAGCAGCTACTGAACTGATATCTGAAGTGTGATTGTAATCTTTATTTCGTCCCAATCATTACAGTATGTTCTTGAAGAATTTGAAGTAAGTACATGTACGTGTACAAATCATTTTTCTTCCTGAGTTGGAAGTTTAAATTGATTTATTTGTTGGTACAGGCGTAATAGCGTAGATTACAAGATAATTTTGGGATTTCAAATCAAGTATAATGCACGGAAAATAGGTACGAAGTTTTGAAATATATAGATATGACAGGCAAGGTAATACAATGTAGAAATATGGGGAGCCTAAATAAAAAGCATAGCTTGTATGTGAATAGGCTCCCGTACTGAGTAACATAATATAATAGATAAGAATTTAAAAGGTATTATAGGAGGCGAAAACGGAGTAGTAAAGTATGAGATTCAAGAGACGTACAAGCAGAATGAATTTGAGAAAAAAAATAAATAAAGAGTACAGAAAATAATATAATAATGATAAGCAAGAGAAGGTGAAGAAGGGAAGGAAGAAAAAGAAGAGGAAAAAGAAGAAGAAATCAAAGGCATGGCAAAGCAACAAAAGCAAAGTCTGCGATACCACTTGTACGATCCAGCGTGACATAAACATTTATACATATTATATATATTTTATCGAAGGCCTGGAAAAGTCCAGTAAAATACCCCTAGTATGTAACACATTGTCGATAGCATTTGCAATCTTTTTTATGAATAATAGAAGTGCGTGTGCGGTTGAGTGCTACTTGCAAAAACCAAATTGGGAGAGAACATGATCAAAATTTAAAAAGCATTAACGCGAGAATACACAATTTTTTAGAGAATCTTTGAGAAACTTATTATGAGTGAAATGGGCCGGTAGTTCCCTGTGTCTTGTCTATCAACAGTTTATTTTATTTAAGGGGAGAGGGCCGTGAAGTTTTTTCATTTAAAATATTTATTTGCCAAAGGAGATTGAAGTATTTCATGTTGATCCCTTTATGGGGGAGGTGTGTCACCCAAATATGATGAAATTTTGACCAACAGTTTCCTGATTTTAACATTTTTTGAAAATGTGTCATTCTTTTTCCCCATGTCCATAAAATTTTAGCATGAACAAGTAAAGAGCATTAGTTTTGTTAATTTGTTAATGCATGAGCTCTTTCCAAATGACCAGCCAGTATATGTTATGATCTAGCGCCATCTACAGGCCATAGGTGTATACTTCTCTAGCATATTGCCATTTTTTACATATACTTGCTCAATTTCACAACAAAAATGCCGAAGTCTCTTGCAAACCCAAATAATAGGGCCAGAAAATAAAAAGGGATTTTCTGACACTACTTCCTGAAAAATCAAGAAGGGAGAGGCGCACAAGCCAGCTGACATGGCAGAAGAATATATATCAACCCCACCCTAACGAAAAGTAGGCCTACCCCTACTACTGTCCTACCAATAAAGAACGGTGTGTGGCTATGGAGGGTTACATGTTCTTGCAGTCTCAGGTGATGTCATGTCTATTTGATGAATAATTTTGCTATTCATTGAACAAAGAACAAGCTCTTTAATGGAAGTATCAATTCTTGAAGGTATGAGAGTATTTCTTATTTTAAAAATTCAAATTGTGAAGAAAAACTCTATAAAAACTTTATCTTGTATTTCTTGTAATATTCTATGCGTTGTATTGTTTCTCCGAAATCTTGCAATATATTAGCTTATGTTTCTCTTTGTTTTTCTGGAAATGAGGGTGTTTTTTGTAATACTGTCATGAATATATGATTAGCTACGGAACAATTAAATACAACAGAAATTAAATGTTTAAAAAAAATTAATGTGAAATATAATTCGTGTATTAAAATTGATCACCTCCTACAGATATGTATGGGAACATAAGAAGCTTTATAGTCTGAAAGGTATTCAGTGGAACCTGGGATGTGAAAAGAAGTGGCAAATTTTCATAATTCATGAAAATTAGTTGTTTATTGCATCGGTATCTGTAACAAAGTACTGAAGCTTTGTAGGGATCAGCTAGCCGGGGTATTTAATGCACTTTTCAACCATTCACTGGAAAGGGGATACATCCCGTCTCTTTTGAAAACATCCCTGATAAGACCAATTCCTAAAGGGAAGAAAGTGAAGGAGCTTAATGATCTTCGACCCATTTCACTCACTTGTAGTGTCATGAAATGTTTCGAAAAGATCATGATGAAGTACCTTCTTGAATACACTTCCCCCTACATTGACCCCATGCAGTTAGCATACAGATGTAAGAGAGGAGTTGATGATGCAGTATACTTACATGAGGTATATGCCCATTTAGACAAGGCTAAGACCTATGTAAGATCCACTTTCGTGGATTTGTCTAGTGCTTTGAACACTATTGTCCCCCACCTTCTGATAAATAAACTCATTGATATGGAAGTCCCACCCCAGATAAATTTGTGGATAAAGAGTTTTTTAAGTGACAGACCACAGAGAGTGGTCTAATAGGCAACGCCTTATCCTGTCCAAGAATTGTGAATACAGGGGCGCCCCAGGGCTGTGTCATCTCCCTTGCGCTTTTCTCCCTCTACACAAGTGACTGTCTATGTAATTTTAGGAGAGTGCAGCATCATCAAATATTCGGATGATACTGTTATCACAGGTTATCTTTCTGAAGATGTAGACCCATACGTATGAGTTTATTAAATGGTGCAATGACCACTTCCTCATACAAAACGTAACTAAAACAAAAGAGATCATAATTGAATTTCGTCGAAACCCCTTCGATCATACCCCGATTTTGATAAGTGATTCCTCTGTAGAACAAGTTACAGAATACAGGTATTTAGTCCCTTGATTGGACTAATAACATTGTAGACAGCCAACAGAAAGCCAACCAGAGACTATACTTGATTAGGGTAATGAAAAACTTAAGGGTAGATAGTAAGTTGATAGAACTGTTCTTTAAGTCCCTAATTCAGAGTTTCCTAACCTAATTTGCTATTATGCAAACGCTAAAATTGCTGCCAGAAAACTACTCGAATGTCCCAGAAAGGCAGCAAAACGTATCACAGGAGCCGATCTAACATCCATAGAAGATCTGTATCAGAAAAATGCCCTTTCTAAAGTAAAACAAATAATGCATGACCCTCGCACCCACTGAATGAGCATTTCAATTATAACAGATCTGGAATACGCCTATGCACACCGCGAACCCAACGTGCACGTTTCCGAAGGTCCTTTATCCCCGACTCCATCCATATTTTCAATTCCAAAGCAAAATGTGTTTGATTACTATGAAACTACCATGTCAATGTATCAATATAAATGTAATATAATATAAATTTCAAACATATGCCATGAATATTGCATCCAACTATCAATTACCGATTGAGCCAGTAACTACAATCTATTTGTCATCAATATACTTAACAATAATAACGATGCCGTTAATAATTATACTCCTGAAAATGGTAATCGATAATAATAATAATGATAATAATAATAATAATAATACAAATAATAATATATGTATTTATTATCTTTTTAAGATTTACTATGGAATAATCAATGATATTAAATAATTGAGCTTCATATTTTGTAAAATGGAATGGACAATAAATTATTATACTTAAATACTTATACTTAATTATTGTGACCATTACCTTCCGTGGAATGTAACTTTTTAGAGTATAGTATTTTATATATAGATAATTGTTTAATTCAAATTGAAAAATGATGGATAATAAAGGAAACTTGTTTTCATGTAATTTTCTTACACTGCATGTGAGGGAAGTAAGTGATAGAAGCAAACGAGAAAAATGTTTTATTTATTTTTGATTCATTTATTGATTGATTTCTGCATGGTTCAACGGTTGCCATAGTACGATCATATCACGTTAGTAAACACTAGATTACGATCATTATACATTTGCAATTGTAAATAATACGGAAGCGTACAGAGGTATGACAAAATAAGTTTAATACTTGAGAGATTGCCACATCTTACCATCTAACGATATATTTTTAAAGTGGTAGAAGATGAAGAAAAAAACAATTTAAGCTACTACTAGGCTAAGCTACTGTTAAACTACTACTAAAAAAAACATTAAAACTAAATTAAACAAGATAAGTAACTGAAACGTGGCATTATTTAATAGATAGTACAATACAAACAAATATATATGCAAGATAATAATTGAAAAAGTCAAAAAAAATAAAGAAAAGAAGAATGAGGAGGAGAAGAATAGAATGGGATAGCTCTGCTTTTCAATCTCCAAAAATCAGCATGAACATGTATCAAAAATATTGGAAAAAAATGAAAAGGCTCTATTATTAGAAATTAGGAAGATAATCTTTTATTAAAATCTTATGATAAAAAAATAAAATACGATAATGAATGTGATACAGTAATTACATCTTTGGGATAGGCAGGTGCTTAACTGCTTTTTTGAAGGAAGCCACGGTCAATACATTTAGAATGTTAGTAGGTAGAGAATTCCAAACATCAAAGCCATTATGTCAAACACCGTACGAGGATTTGATAGATGTATACTACTTGCTCGTCTTGTGGGATAGGATATTAATATCATTATTGTGGCGAAACATAGAAAGGAGGCAAATTTCGATTAAAGCGATACATAAAACGGGCAGTTTGAAGAAAATGAATATGATTGACAGTCAGGCTCTGCAGCTCAATAAATATAAGGTGTACAGGTTCACGGAAACCAGCTCCAACGCATATACGTATAGGTATTTGTTTTTATAATAACAGAATGGCATCCGTTGCATACCTTGATGTCGCTCAGAGGGCATTATAATATGAAATGTAACGTAAAATAAGTGGATTGTACAACATGTAAAATATCTTACCAGATACAAGATATTTTACTCTAAATAATATACCAATATTTCGAGAAATTGGCTTACTTATATGCTTCAAATGATCATTCCCGGCCAGTTAAGATGATCGTTAATGTAAATTCCGAGAAACTTCGTTGATTCTTCCTTGCTAGGTAGACATTGTCAAGTTTTACACTGAGATTTTGGTTATCAAACGATTTTCTACCTTTGAAATGAATATAATTTGTTTTCAAAACATTGATAGACAAAATATTACTTTGAAACCAGTATTTTAGGATATCAATATCATGATGAGACAGGAAAACACTCGTATTATCAGCAAACAATATGTTTCGAAAATAATATCGCTAGTGATATTCGTTTGTCTCGCAATGTGGTCAATAAGGAATCTAAAAGTTCACGACGTTTCGTGTGCATCTGCAACACTTCATCTGGTGATAATAACTACTGTAAGCAAGGGTCTTTTATACTCTACGGGAGGACCGGCGGAGCGGTCCATAATTCGATCGATAATTGGAACAATAACGAACAATGCCTATTGGTCGACGCACACGGTGATCGACCAATCACCAGGCCGCTGGATTCGGCCGCTGGTTCGGCTAATGCACCAGGCCTATTGGCCGACGCATACGGTACTCAACCAATCAACGGGCCGCTGGCTCGGACCGTCTGCTGAATGGAATCGACCGGTGTTGGCTGGTAGAGTATAAAAAGACCCTTGCTTACAGTAGTTATTATCACCAGATGAAGTGTTGCAGATGCACACGAAACGTCGTGAACTTTTAGATTCCTTATTGACCACATTGCGAGACAAACGAATATCACTAGCGATATTATTGTCGATACTATATCCGCAATGAGTAATATATTTAGCATTAAACAATATGTTATTCAACGTGGTTAATACATTACAGACATCATTGATGTAAATCAAAAACAACAACGGGCCTAATTTAGAACATTGTGGTACACCGCACTTTAAGAATGATATATCAGAGTTTGTAGGACGTAGAATTGTAGCATAATTTAGGTAAAAAAGTCTTTCTCTCTCTCTCTATATATATATATATAATATATTTACAGGAAACATATAGAACATCTGACATTGAAAAGAAATGGCAAGTGGAGTGGGGCGGAAAATGTAGAAATGAGGATTTCTGGTAATAATAAAAAGTAAGTTTGACCATGAAATTAGTGACACTTGTGCAGACATACTGTAAATGTGAGATATGTATTGATTAGATGTAGTAACCACGGTCAGAAGATGTTGCTTGGAAATGTTTGTTTTCTTACTGTAAATAATGAAGGAGAGCAAATAAAAAGTTTTAAATGATTTAAGTCAGTTGTTGTATAAGAACAATAAACAAGGGAACACGGTAGCTCTTGGAGGTGATTTTAATGTTATTAGAAACAGGGACTTAGATTATTTTGGAAGATTTTATAAAGAAGCAATCAAAATTCAGCAAATTAGAAGAATTAATGGATGAATTTAAATTATAAATTATATGGAGAAATAAAAATAAAGATGACAAACAATATACATATAAACAAGCTGTTTTTACTGTACAGTGGATTTTTAACCTTGGCATGATCGTGAGATTCGTGCCACATGCCTGCGGTATACTGCAACACTAACACCAACACCGAACTTGAAATCATGAATTTCCCAATCCCTAGGGGCTGGTGTTGGTGAATGGGAAAATAACACGTAAATCGTCAACACAGCAGACGACATTCAACACCAGCCTCAACACAGACTAGCGGAAATACGTCATATTTCCTGAGGTCAATCCCAACACCAGCCTGATTTCAAGTTCGGTGTTGTGGCTGGTGTTGGTGTTCTCACAACACCAACACCAGCTTTCAACACCGAACTTGAAATCACTCACTGTGCAACCCCTTCTAACAATGATTAACAGTAAATTCTCCCAACCATTTTTGAATTTTCCCAACCGTTTTTCCTTGAAAATAAGTCTTAAAACAGGCTATAAAGAATCTGTCAACACTTAAATGTCTGGAATGATATATAGAGCCAATGCATTGCTTTGTGAAGATTTACGTTCACCTAAAATGTAATTGAATTGTAATAATGTAGTTGGGAGAATTAAGGAATTGATCAGATCAGTTTTTCCCAATTTGTATCGTTAATAATGGTCCGTTTTAACTCAAACTTTCAGATTATCTTTAATAGAACATCTACCATTGAAGTCAGTACCTTAGTACCATTTTCTCTCATCTGAACAATGTTACCAAGTCTCTTTAAGGTTGAAAGAGGAATCAGACAGGGAGACCCATTATCTCCATACTTATTCATTATTTTATGCATTAAAACATTAGCTCATATCAGGAAGCTGTAATGAATGGAGATCCCGTCCAAGAGGCCCCTTTAAAGCCATCCGTGGCACCGCGCGTCTTTTGTTTCCCCTACCGTAATCCCCTTAATCCCTCTCGGAGACCATACAGCTCATTAGTGGCTCTAAGTTCTCCCGTTCCACCCACAGCCCAGGCCAGCGAGCACGGCGGCTTATGCGTTGCCGGCCCGTACTTGGGTGAAAAGTGGTGATAAATTGACAACTTTTCTAACCATCGTCCAACAAATGTGCAAACATATAACACAATTGTTTTTAGTTCTTTAGGGAGATAAACCTTTGGACTACCTTCCTAGCTATATACAAATTTCGGAAATTTTCGGAAAATGTCAATAATTAGATGAGAAAATCATGATGATGAAAACCTTACATTCGCTCCAACTCACGATTTCCTTGGTCGATTTTGCTGGTTGAAATGGTTTCCTCTTCAGTAGAGCTATCCGAGCACGAAAAAAGCATTTGATTACCAAAATAAAGTTTCATTGGTCATATGTCGGGAATTCTGTATTTTATATGTTATAGCTCAATACATCTTCACTGAACATGAGCTAATTTGTCGGTGCCACGCATGTCTTCAAAGCTCGATGCCTGCATATTTTTACGACCGAGTGAATAGAGAACTTCGGGAAGCAGACGGCGTTGCGTAACATTTGGTAATATTTTGAATACTAGAGGGGAACTGTGCATTGATAAGGACAGCTGTAGATGGATTTAATGGCTGGAGAGGGTTACATTTCTTTTTGTTAAGCCAAGTTAATCTTGAATATCTTTTCCTCGGGAAATTCTTTCGAGACGGAGTCTCCATTCATTACAGCTTCCTGCTCATATGCCTAGAAATAATCCCTTGTTAAAAGGGATTTGTTTTGGAAATACATAAATGAAGCAGGTATTGTATGCGGATGATATAACACTCTTCACTAAAGATAGGAGTTCAGTTTAAGGAAATACAACATGTTTCAGAAAGTTTTTAAAATAAACTATCAGGATGAACGCTAATCAAAGATAAGATATATTCTTAGGTGTCCAATCATTTTGCTTCTCTTATCCTCAAGCGAGGTTTTTATTTCCATAATTTCAATACACATTTACATTAATAACCCAATGATTGAGTGAAACATAACATAGGCTAAAAATTAAAGTATATTCAACTATTCTTCCAGCTTAGCATTGTCTTCTTTGCTAACACATTCATATCTTAAAAATAATCTTAATAACGACTTGAATTAAAAAACAAAGTATGTGGGTAATAAACAGAACCATTAACAATCTTCTTAAAGGTATTACAAAGTTTTGGTAAATTTTGAAAATTGGGTGGATAGTGATTCTTTACGATTTTGATATATTTGGATGCCCCTATGGATGTATTATAAGCACCAACAAATTTAGCCTCTAAAACACTTCTGCTTTCGAGAAAAATTGAATATAAAAATTTACCGGTGCTCCCGGTAAATTTTGATAAATTTCAAATAGCGCCTACGGCCATACGATGGTAGCTGCGACCATGAAAATCTCAGAATATGCAGCTGTGATATATAATTTACAAACGGGAATAGCAAATTGGTCGATCGTAGTCAAGAAAAATTGTTTTATAGCTAAATTAATATATTGACCTTGAGAGTGTGCTATACAACATAAAGAGTTTATTATTTACAATTTCATCACTTTAGACTCAATTTCAACCGGGACGACAATCACTGAATATTGTAGGGTTGCATATGCTTCCAATATGTTAATTTGAACCAAATTCATGACCCCATACCAAAACTTTGTATTACCTTTAACGTAACATTAATAAATTGCATATTTCGCATAATTTAAAATAATATTCAGGAGATAATATTTCTTGTTTACAATGTCCTTACCTTCACCTTATATCATTTGGTCTATTTTTTTTATTTTTTTTTGAATATGTTAAATATCAGATTCCATATTATTTTCCAAAACAATTATAAATTTCCGTTTGGGAAGCTCGAAGGTGTTGTTTAAATATCAGTTGTTTATTTTTCAGTACATGGAGATATCAAGGAAAATAGATTTATAAGGAAATATTGAGCAAAATCAAAAAACTATTGACGTGATGGAAAGAGCGTGATTTAACTTTAATGGGTTAAATTCATATTTGATGAACTTATATGGATATTTTACGTTGATATATATAATATCACTAATGACTGTTCCAGAGTGGGTCTATAAAGAAATTGAAGAAATATGTTTCGATTTCTTGTGGAGAGGTAAAGATGAAAGTAAAAGAAGTACAATGATTTTAGACTATCAGCAGGGTTGGCTCAAAGAGAATAATTTTAGGTTGTTTGTAAAAGTACAAAGAAAAATGTGGATAAAAAGGCTTGTAACAAGAACTCATGCATTCGAATGGAAACAATACTTGTAATATTTAGTGAGACCGATGGGAGGGAATTAAATATTTTATTGCAATTAGTGGAGAGATACAGTGAAATACGTGCTACCTTCTTTTTGTCAGAATCTTCTGAAAGCATTGATAGATATGAAAGAATATGTTAAAAACAGAAGATAGATACAGAGGGAATGAAATACTGTACAATAATAATTTTCTTCGACTAGAAGGTCAAACCTTTTTTAGGGAAAATTAGCTTTAACAAAATATATATCAACTTCATCACACTTCTGATGAAAATGGAGAATTGATATTTTACAATATTAGGTTTTAGCAGAGAAGAAATAGATAAAGTAATCAAAATGTATACAGTAGCCCCTTATGAATGTAAACAATGGAAACACTCAAAAGGCAAAATGCTGGAAAAGTAGAAATGAAGAGAAGAAAAAAATTAATTGGAGAGGAATATCCTTTCAATTCATTTAATTAAATGGGAAATCTTGGAAAGTTTCGTATAATTTTCTTTTTCTCTCAACATCTAGACCCTCTTCTCTTCTCTACCCTTTGATTTTCGTGTTTCCTTTGTTTTTCTTTTGTTCGTTCTGTGTGTGTTTGTTTGGTAATGTTTTTTTTTCTTCTTTTTTTTTAAATTTGTTTATATTGTACTTGTTATCGTTTTTTTTTCAATGTTGTGGGGGGCAAGGGGCAGTATGTGTTCTCTTTTTCTTTTTTTCTTTTTTGTTCCTCTTTTCCTATCCTTGTTCTTCTTTCTTGTCATCATAACTCGTTTTTGTTGTCTCTCTGAAGGAAATCTTGAAAACAAATTGTGGAAAAAAAAATGGAAATTTATATGCAAGCTAGTCGAGGAAATTGTAAAAAAATACTCTACATGCGATTCGTTTAAAATGTGAAACTATAATTTCGTTTATGTGAATATTTTTCTTCTGTAAATGAAGAACTTCATTTGAAGATTTAATTGTAACCTTGTATCGAAATGTTAAAGTTTGCAAATGTATTCATGTGAATATTTTTTGTAATTTTGTATAAAATGTTATAAATTATGTAAAAAAAAATTAAACTGGTTGGTCATCTAGGGTAAACAAAGCTGGGCAACTGTCTGACCCGTGGGTTGCTGCCTTTGGAAGTACCTCAAGGATCAATTCTCAGACCGATCTTTTTCAGTCTATACATCACCCCGATATCTTACATTATCATTAAACGTCGTTTACTATGCTGAGTATATTTGCTATGCTGATGATATTCAGTTAAAAACTTCCATTGATACACGCTCTCTGGGAAACATTAACCAAACACTTGACCAAAGCCCACTATGTATTGCAGAAATAAGCACTTGGATGTCATCTCACTGTCACCAATTAAATAATACCTATTATAAATAGAATAATACCAAAACTAAATTCATGGCCATTTGTCCTTCTGCTCGTCATCTGCAAGGGACTTTGTAACATTGTTCAGATGAGAGGAAATGGTGCTAATGTAGTGTCTTCAATGCTAGATCTACAAATAAAGATTTGAAAGTTTGAGTGAAAATGGACCATTATCAACGATAAAAATTGGGAAAAACTGATCTGATCGATTCCTTAATTCTCCCAACTATATTATTACAATTTATTTACATTTTAGGTGAATTTAAATCTGCACAAAACGATGAATTGGCTCTAAATACCATTCCAGACATTTGAGTGTTGACAGATTTTTAAAAGCCTGTCTCATGTCTTATTTTCATGGAAAAACGATTGAGAAAATACAAAAATGGTTGGGAGAATTTACTGTTAATCACCTTTTAGAGGGTGTCACACAATGACACCTTCAAAGAAAGCCGTAAATATCTTTGTGCTTTGAGAATTGTTTCGGGATTTTTTTTTGCATGTTAGAGGGTTAGTACAGGAGAAGGAATATAGTAAGTAACATTTCATCCAAATATTACGCAATTTCTTCATCAACCTTCTACAATGTTACCTAAAGTCACTTTAATGTAAATGGTCAATTCATTCCTCTCTCCCCTAAAATTAAAGATCTTGGTGTATGCATTGAAACCATGTTCACATCGTCCTTTCGTGTAAACCACGCAATTTGTGGAGAATCGTAGATTCGTCGATTTTAAGATATGGCACCATGCTGTCCGATCTCTAATTCTTTTTTGGTTGTGTGCTAGAGAAAGAAGGAAACTCGAAACCGTCTAGAATCGTGCCGCAAGATTAATCTATTGCCTTTGGTCTAGAACTCATACTTCACCCTTACTTAAGGAACCCCATTTGTTACTTAGACACATCCGTGTTCCGTTAAATGTCCGTTTGTATGCTTTCAAAATACTCAATCATTCGGCATCTGAATATCTGAATATAATTTTGAACATTTTGAAAAGAATAATTGGTATTACAAAATCGAAGGATAGAAAATATACTACAGCTTTTCGTCTTGCACTGTTACGGTTTTCTGTTCATTCTTGTTATATACTCCGACGATAGCAAGACAACGAGCTTCAATATGTCAATATTCGTTACTTTAACTTTTGAATGTTTCACAAAAATTTAGTTTTTTGCATTTCACCTCTGGCATTTTAGCTTTAATAATAATAATAATAATAGTTCGTCCTTATATAGCGCATTTCAGGACCGCAGGCCCTCTCAATGCGCTTTACAGATATATATTATTACCCAGGTTATCAGATTCATGCTTACCCGCTTACCTGCTTTATCTTGCACTGTTAACGGTTTTCTGTTCAAGCTTGATATTTACTCCGACGAGAGCAATACAACGATCTTCAGTATGTCTGTATTCGTTACTTTACCTTCTGAATGTTTCAACAACAAAATAACATTAATCAATTGAAAAAAATAAGAGATATTGAAGAAATAGGTTAACCTTTGAAGAAACGCTCCGACTTTTCAGAATATGAAAGATTTCCAATCGATGTCTTTGCCCTGGTTTTGTCAACTTCGCCTTGATGTCGCCAGGGAAATTATAAAGGGAAATTAACCCATTGAGTACTGTATTCATTCATTGCGATAGGCTTAAAGGAATAGTTGAGTTCTGTTGCAGAGAGCGCTACACAAAATAATTGTTTTGTGAGATAATGAAAAACTGAGTATCAAATTTGAAAGAACTTAATATTTAAATGACAAAATCATCTTTGTTTGATCAAAATCGGTTCAGAGACTGTTGAAATATAACGATTTCTAATACTTGTGTACCACCACAAATATTTAGATATTTTGAAAAATTTGAAAAAAACGTTGAAAAAACGAAATAACGCCTTTTACGTCGTATTTCAGCCAATGCCGATGTTGTCTTTTTTGTTGGCATTTTCGTGATGCTTATATTACGCACAACCAGCAGGTCCATGTATTGTTATTTTTAATTAAATAATTAATTAACGGTCACCGTGTTTTTTTTTATAAGTGGAGCTGAATTAATATGCTCGTATTGGCTAAATTTCACAAATTTTAGGGTCTAAAATTACCTTCATAGCAATTGAAGGTTCTAAAAGGGCACTAGAAATGTCAGAGATTAGAAAAAGAGCAATAACCATGCAATTTGAAGGCATTGGCGGTCTGAAAACATAACTCAACTATCCCTTTAATACAGGGGCTACCCGGTTCCATTAGGCAATCGATTAAAGGAAATAAGGACAAGGTAAGATGGACAAAATAGAGTGGGTATTGTGAGTGTTATCAATACCAATAGGTAGTTTTCTGACTACGGTCAGGTAATCACTCGGAATCAGTAGTACTGTAAGTACGTTTGGGGATCACGTGTCATAGTCTATGGGGACGAAGTTTCAGAATATAGGAGTTATTTTTGATCGTGTACAAAATGAATTGAAGTTTATTATAAAACGTACATCAATGGAGGAAAAAGGGAATATTTTGTGTACAAATTGAACGGAAGTTTATTATGGAGAACGACTGACTTATAACACGTGTGTCTATGGGATTTTGACTTAATGAATTTTACTTAGTGATTTTCTCTGCTGGACTAGTTTTTTTTTGTCAAGTAAAAAGTGACTTACAACACGTGTTTCTATGTGAATTTTGACATTTTGAATTTTACTTAAAGGGATAGTCCACCCCAGGATTTTCTTTAGCTGACGATATAGACCTAATAATACCATGAAGAATGATACAAGTCTCATTAAAATCCATGATCACATAACGAAGATATATCGACTTTTTTATCGAAAATCAGCCGCCCCCCAAATGCAAATGCGTTACATGGGCATGAAACGATCGCCAAAAAATAACCGATAGTATCGAAATTGTGACGTATGTTGCGAGCTGCCTTCTTATTTCGCAGACATTCACTTTCGCTTTCATTCATGATTCGTCGTGTCAGTGCGATAACAGTGTACCGCGAGCGAAAGTGAATGTCTGCGAAATAAGAAGGCAGCTCGCAACATACGTCACAATGCGATCGTTTCATGCCCATGTAACGCATTTGCATTTGGGGGGCGGCTGATTTTCGATAAAAAAGTCGATATATCTTCGTTATGTGATCATAGATTTTAATGAGACTTGTATCATTCTTCATGGTATTATTAGGTCTATATCGTTAGCTAAAAAAAATCCTGGGGTGGACTTTCCCTTTAAAGATCTTTAGGAATTATTGACGTTTTGAATAGTGGATAGGTATTTTCTTTGTAGAACTGACTTTTAACACGAGTGTCTATGAAATTTTGACTCTTTGACTTTCTTTCTACCGGTATACTATGTGTTTGACTTTCTAAGGAATGTTTACAACGCCGTTGTAGGTTGGATCGATATATATTGTTCGATCAACTAAATAAAGGAACGTGTATTTAACCAAACTGTGATCCTCGCATGGCAAGACGAGGAAACGTATTGCAGCCTATGTGTATAAAAGGGTATTGATTTTGTAACTATGTCATACTTTCAGCATCTCGACTCTTTGTCATACTTTCACCATCTCGACTTTTCTTTCCATACTTTCACCATCTCGACTCATACTTTCACCATCACGACTCTATTTCATACTTACACGATTGAATAGTGGATATATAGGTATTTTCTTTTTTGGAACTTACTGACTTTTAACACGAGTGTCTTGGGAATTTTGACTCTTTCTTTCTACCTGTATACTTTGTGTTTGACTTTCTAAGGAATGTTTACAACGCCGCTGTAGGTTGGATCGATATATATTGTTCGATCAACTAAATAAAGGAAGGTGTATTTAACCATACTGTGATCCTCACATGGCAAAACGAGGAAGCGTATTGTATCGAATCTAAAAACCCATCTCACTATCCATCGACTATTTACCACCCTCTCACCCTCCATCGAATTTTTACAATATTTAACCCCTCTCACTCTCCATCGAATTTTCCCCTTCTCACTCTCCATCGAATCTTTATCACCTGTCAATATCCATCGATTTTTTTACATTCTTTAACCCCTCTCACTCTCCCTTACGATTTGTTACACCCTCTTCCACTCCCTCTCTTCGACTTGTTCCAAAATTCACCAATAATAAAGTGACTTTTTAAAATTAGTATTAAAAACCAAATCAAAATGATTTTATTGAATATACAGGTAAGTTTTGACATAGGCATTTGATTTTAGACATGAAAAAGACCGACAAATAACTTAAATTGTATTTAAGTCAATGAATTGACAAGGTAAAACGTGTAGGTAGTTTTCTGACATCTGAAATTAATAACTATGATCAAGTAATCACTCGGAATCCATTGTCAAATTCTACTATTTAGTATCAGGAAGGATATATAATCGCTAAAGGACATTTGAACCAGAAACTAGACCAATTTAACTTCATCTTTTTTGCATCACTGTGAATGACTTTAACCTGTTGACTACTGACTTTATTCATAGCCATAGGCTTAACACAGAGGCTACCCGGTTCCATTAGACAATCGGGTAAAGAAAATTAGGACAAGGTAGGACGGACAAAATAGAGTGGTTATTGTGAGTGTAATCAATACCAATAGGTTTTTTTTTCTGACATCTGAAATTAATAACTACGGTCAGGTAATTACTCGGAATCCATTGTCAATTTCTACCATTTAGAATCAGGAAGTATATATAATCGCTAAAGGACCTTCGAACCAGAAACTAGACCAATTTAACTTCATCTTTTTCGCATCACTGTGAATGACTGACGTAGAAAATGCCGTTTTGTCATTGGTGGTTTAGTTGGGAGGGGCATGTCTTGTTTTTCTTCTTCAAATCAGCATTCAGATTTTTATCGCAGCCCTGCGGATGTGTCGAATTAGAAATACTTAAATAAAAGCAGTTATCTCCAGCAAAGTTGGCAAACGATTATTCTACACCACTCTAACCCTACCGCCAGAGCCACCGTATTAAAGCTGAATTACTCGGCATGGATGACATCAACGACTACATTGCCGAACTCGTCTTGCAGAGTCTAGCTTTCATCTTGAACGTTCTCACAGTTGGCGCCATCATTGGACGCAAGAAGCTCAGGAAGCAACAGAATATCTTCACCTGCAACATCGCCTTGACTGACGGACTGTCAGCTTTGCTTGTCATTGTTTCCATTGGGCAGATTTTTACGGATGTCAAGGTTAAAGGTGTAAGTAATAATCTGTAAATCAACAATGAAAGGCTAAAGATTGCTTAGCAGCTATCATGCTTTTATTAACTACGTTCTGACAAAAGTCAAATTATATCTTCCGTCTTTTCTTGTTGTCGATCACGCAAAGTGTGTTTCTCTAATTGATTACAACAGGAAATATGTTCTCAAAATGTACCAAAAATTCTCTTATTTTGTTTTAACTATGGCTAATGAAATGCGATCCGTTTGTGTTTACTCATAAAACTTTACTTTAAAAAGTCACACAATATCAAGTCCTACATCGTACCAACAAATCTTTTTTTTTACACGTTACTTTTAAAAGTCGCACAATATCAATCATTTTGATACTACATCATTGACAACAATTTTTTTCAATTTTGGTCCAACGTCATTGTTTTAATGGGATAACCGACAAATATACCATCGTACCAACAAATTTCTTCTCTTTACCCATAAACTTTACTTTAAAAAGCCACAAAATATCAATTATTTCGATACTACGTAAAAATAACATTTCCTTCTTGGTCCAACGATTCTAGGTGCATGGGCCAACCGACAAAAATACCATCGTACCAACAAATCTCTTCTCTTTACTCATAAAGTTTACTTTAAAAAGCCACAAAATATCAATTATTTCGATACTACGTAAAAATACTATATCCTTCTTGGCCCAACGTTTCTAGGTGCATGGGCCAACCGACAAATATACCATCATATCAACAAATCAAATGTAAGCCGGGGCAGTAGGGTTTTCGAAATCATGTTCGTGATGGCAAGGACGACCCTTTTGAGACGAGGATGAAGGGCTGAAAATGGCCCCCATCCCTTTCTAACATTATGTTGTCTTCAAAGAACTCGAATTCCTGCAGCAGTTTGTCCTTTTGCAAGACATGAATCTTAATTTGCCACGCTCGGTGTAGTAAGTGGGTCCGTGGTAAGATTCTGGTTGCCGTTACTAATGCTAAAAAGGAATAATATCCATAGTCTTTCGGAAGCGAATAGTGACGGGGAATTAAAAAATGTGATATGCGATATTCAAGAACGGCGTTATCATCATTACAATCACGTTTTTCAGGATGTGTGTATACATTTGTTTATTTATTTATTTATTTATGATATTGAGACAGGGTGACTCATTGTCACCCATAATGGTTGTCTTCCATGAGGCTCTGTAAAACATAATGAGGTACATTTTAGTTTAATAAATATAAATATAATAATCTTGAAGGCAAATTCATAACAGCAATAAACAATAAGTAAGAACATGTATAAACATATCTACAAGGTATTTGGTATCCTCGACATAAAAGATTGGTTTGTTGTTTTGTTTTGCTTTGCTTTCTCATTCAAGAAAATGTTGTTGCATGATTATAATATTTTAATTTAACATTATAGCATAGACGGTAATATTTCGGTTAGTTAGACCTTGAAAAGGCAACATATACTGTGAGCGTTCAATTGTTATATACATATTTACAACAACAAAAAATATTACAGGATAGTAAACTACTCGATAATATGGAAAATTAATGCATGTAATCTAGTATAGCAATTGAATGTACACTCTTAAATAACATTACAAATACAAATGTATTTATAACTGATAATAAATTATATGAAATCATTCTTTAAGTTTGAAAAGCATTATATCGTCCTACATTCATTGCTAAGAAAACAGACACTAAACAAAATTCCTCTTGTCATTTTATCTTTAAGATTAGGACTCGATAATGCAAGATTATTTGAACATGTATTTAAAGGTGTTCACAGAGCTTGCCATTCTCAATGATCTGTCCAACTGATTTCATGCTATAATTGAGGAAACGAGGGGGCTATGTTTAAAGCATTCTGTTTTATACTTTGGCACAGAAAGTAAACCTTCAACTGCCTGCCTCGTATTATGCTGATGAATGTCACCTACTTTAATTAAACTTTCTTGTAAATAGGATGGCGCCAAATGATGTGTGCATTTATACATCATACAAACACGCTTAAATTCAAAACGTTTCTCAATTGGCATCCATTTCAGATTGCTAATCAATTCACTGGATGGAGTCTCGTAACTTTTGTTTCAAAATATTCTAGCAGCTCGTTTTTTTAACTAATACCGATTTGACCACACAGAGGAACAATAATCAAAGTGAGGCAATATGAGTGCATTATACAGCAACTTTAAATATGTTATTGGTAAAGTAGTCCTTAGC
The DNA here is from genome assembly GCA_035222895.1 of Strongylocentrotus droebachiensis. Taxonomy (NCBI): domain Eukaryota; kingdom Metazoa; phylum Echinodermata; class Echinoidea; order Camarodonta; family Strongylocentrotidae; genus Strongylocentrotus; species Strongylocentrotus droebachiensis. The sequence goes on along the minus strand of JAVYIG010000138.1, from coordinate 93,910 downwards.
TCGTGATATAATCCTTTAATAATGCTCTATCTTACTTGGTATGGTTCTTATTCTAAAGGTGCAATCAAGCTATGTTCATTAATCCGATGAAACTTTTTTGAAATTCTAGAAATTGTTCATAATATAATAGCAGTAAAAGTCCTACATACGATGCTATACATTTTTTTAAAGGGTTATAAAAAAGACGAATGTTTTTTTGGCACAGCTTTTATGCAATATTCTCGATCTGTCTATTCAAGCAGTTATATTTCCTAGTAGTATGACATTTGCTAAAGTTATACCAGTTTTTATGAAAGGGAAGACAGAGCTTTTTACGAATTATCGACCAATATCAGTACTATCTATTTTTTCCAAAATATTCGAAAAGTTAATGTACAGTCGTTTAAGACATTTCTTACGTAAACATGATATACTATATTACAAGCAATCCGGATTTAGAAAATATTTTTCATCATTTATGGCTTTACTTGAACTCACAAATAATATCGAAGCTTTTGAAAAAGAAGAAGTGTATTGTAGGTTTATTCTTGGATTTGTCGAAAGCATTCGATTGTGTTGATCATCAAATATTTATTTAAAAATGAAACACTATGGTGTTCGCGATACAGCTAGATTGGTTCGAGAGTTACTTACTGACAGAGTGCAATATGTTTCTATTAATAACAAATCCTCCGTTACCAAAAATGCAAACATCGTTGTTCCACAAGGGTCTGTGTTAGGACCTTTACTTTTTATTTTATACATAACTGATATTCAGTGATATTGTTTTGGATGATAAATTAAGTTGGAAAAATCATATTTCTGAGATAGCATGCAAAATAACAAAAGTCGTTGGGGCGTTAAATCGATTGAAGAAAGTTTTACCTCACCATATTTTAATTTCTATTTATCGGTCTATGGTTATACCTTATTTGACATACTGTAGGATTTTTTAGTGTAGTATTGCTTCAACCCATCTTAATAGTATTATAATTTTACAGAAATTCGCAATACGAATTATTACTGGTTCAGCACCCTTAGCACACACGGATCCTCTATTTGCGAAATCTATGGGCAAATCTATGTTACAGTAGAGAAAGAAAAAGAACATCTCGAAGTTCGGTCGAGATCCCTCGATCAATCTCAGGATTTGTTATGCTTAATTTCACTGCTTAATTTCACTGCTAATGCGAGGTATGTTAAGAGAATCAAAACAAAACATGATAGGATGATTATATTCAATATTTAAGATTAAACCAGCGACCCGTCAAACCGATATTGTCGGTCTCGCGTACTGCCGTTGCCAATGATGGAGCCACTGCAGGCCCTAAATAATTTTCAAATAACCAATATTTTGCCGATGATGTGGTTAATTTAGAATGTTTAGAAAATAAATGTATATTGTCGGTGAACCGGATGTAAATCTTGTGTTCGATTGCTTCCCTCGCTCGCAAACTTTATAATTGGAGAACGTAGGAGAAAGGTAAGCGCAGTGTAAAACATTGCTGTAAAAGCGATAAACCGTGACCCCTCTCTCCCCCCTAAAAAAAACAAATATGGATTTAAAGAGAATCGCTCTCCAAAGAAGATCACACTTTAGTTACAAACTCGTTTTTTTGACGCATTGAAGGTATTCGATACGATAGCACATCGTTTATTTTAATTCGTAAATTAAAGGCATATAGATTATGGAGTCAGAGGGACTGTACTCTTTCGGTTTGAGGGCTACTTGTGTCATTGACATCAATATGTTATTTCTAAATCTAAATTATCTGATATGTCTACCGTTAAGTGTGGAGTACCACAGAGCTCCTTTTAAGGTCCCATACTGTTTGCAATATATATGAAATATATTGTTAATGCATCACTACTCCTAACATTCATTTTATTCGCGGTTGATACTAATGTATTCTGTTCATGTAAAGACTTAAATATAGTTATTACAAATCTAAATTAAGAATTGAATACACTTTTATCTTGGTTGAAATCAAACAAACTCTCCTTAGATGTTAATGGGACTAATTCCATTTGTTTAACTCTCTAAACATGTCATCTATAACAATATTTGTATAGATATCGCGGTTGATACTAACGTATTCTGTTCATGTAAAGACTTAAATATAGTTATTACAAATCTCAACTAAGAATTGAATACACTTTTATCTTGGTTGAAATCAAACAAACTCTCCGTAGATGTTAATGGGACTAATTACATTTGTTTAACTCTCTAAACATGTCATCTATAACAATATTTTTATAGATGACATTCCCATAATTGAAAACTCGTAATAATTGTTTCAAATTTAATTTAAAATAGTCATATTCGTAATATTTGCATGATAATTCCGAGAGGTATAAGCATTCTACATAAATTAAAACTTTAAAGGTGAAATTCAAAGAAAATCACAAATATGTCAACTAATGTATCACTAGAAACTGGTAAGCTAACAGATGGCCACCGTACAAGTTATAGGTCAACTACATATCGGGTGATTTATAAAAATATACATACAACCACCTCCATAGCAGCTGGGATATTCGAGAGATTCGCTGGAAAAATAACGATGTTTTAATGACGTCATTATATGGACCAACACTGCCTAAGCAGACGACATCCCATAGAGAATGAACATAATTGCAAAGCTATTATTTGTCAAATTATAATGAGTTTAGTGTATATAAATGTAATGGCATGTCAAACCATTCAAAAGGGGATATGACCCGATTCTGATAACTAAAATCTTTTGCTTGTAAATACACAGGATAGAGGTTAATTAACAATCAAAGAAACCAGACTTTCAAATTGAAAACCCCCCGGAATAATATTAAGGACGGTTCCCTCTTGAAACGCCGAACATACCCCGGTGTGTGCAGCTGAATATACATTGGCGTCTTATTTTGTTTACAAGAGACAGATTCCTTTATTTTTGTATCGCTGCATTTGTCATCAAAATAAAAACCATGCGCGGGGTTTAGAGTGAGGCAATAGATTATACATTTAGCCTGACGGTAGTGAATTAAGAGAAAGAACTCAAGAGAAGATGAAAACACAGGCACTGAAAATGTGTGAGATGTCATGGGGCATAGTCTGCTTGTGCAAGTCATGTCCATACTGTGATCTCACACATCTCAGCAGCGTTCGGAGAGCTCTTCAGGTGCTATGCCGGGGCTGTATTTAAGCGTTTTGTAATTTATAATAATCATTACTTCGAATGTTTCCAAGCATTGAATTTTGATAACCTTGTCGAATCAAAGTTTCAACTTTGCAATAATGAAAATAAAGTTAGTTTTTAAAATCAATGAATATCTACTTTAACTTTCACAAAAGTGAAATTCATTCATTTCGTCATACATACCTCGTCGTAACATATCATGGGGGACAAGACACCATGAATATTATGTTAATATCCTGCCTCCAAAATAAAATCTTTCTTATTTGTAAACATTCACATTATACAGTGCGTCCCAGAAAAAACGAAACCGAGAAGTATCGATGTTCTATCATAACTTAATCACAGCTATGATTAATGAATGATACATATTTGGAAAGCTTAGAGTCTCCTCTTTCATGTGATGCTACTCAGATGATGCATATTTAACGCATGAGTGATTAAAAGCAATTTGAAGGAAGGAAACCAAAAAGACATTTGGCGGGCGGTATCTGAATTTCGAAGAAAACTTCACATTTCTAGAAAGTTGAGTTTCTGCCCTTTCATATGACACCTCAATCAGGAAAAATGAGCGAGGAATGACAAAGTTCTGTTTGTTTAAAGTAGTGCTTGCATTTCCATAATTTTATTAAACGAATTCGTTTTCACTGGCTGCCTGCCGTATCAATAAACGAAATTAACAAAAGACTTAACTCCGTTTCGTTGACAATCAGCCGTAGACGAGAGTCTTCATGCATGGCTGATTGTCAACGAAACGGAGTTAAGTCTTTTGTCAAATCTGCTTTTTGCTACGGCAGGCACCCAGTGAAAACGAATTCGTTTGTTAAAATTATGAAAATGTAAGGGCTACTTTAAACAGACAGAACTTTGTTATTCCTTGCTCATTTTTCCTGATTGAGGTGTCATATGAAAGGGCAGAAACTCAACTTTCTAGAAATGAGAATTTTTCTTCGAAATTCAGATACCGCCTGCCAAATGTCTTTTTGGTTTCCTTCCTTCAAATTGCTCTTTATCACTCATGCGTGGAATATGCATCATCTGAGTAGCATCAACTGAAAGAGGAGACTCTAAGCTTTCCAAATATGTATCATTCATTAATTATGGTTGTGATTACGTTATGATAAAACATCGATACTTCTCGGTTTCGTTTTTTCTGGGACGCACTGTATAACTAATACTGATTCAATATTTTACTAATCAGAAGCATTAAAAATTGATGATATTCACATTTTTCAAACTGCAGTTTTTATGTATACATTTCGATAAATACTATACCATTAGCATTTCGAGATATTCTCGTGTGCAATAGTGATATACTTTATAATCCTGAGCGACATTCATCGGACCTCCATTAAACTAAGCTCGAAATATTATAGCCTATTAATCGAAAAGACACCGTGGTCCGAATATTTGGAATATTTCATTTGACAATAATTATTAAACACTCTTTATTCACTCAAAGCCCCGCTGAAAAATATATAATATCCAAATATTCATAAACATTATAATTATGGCTCCTAACAATTTGTTATCAAATTGTTTGCTTAATATATAAATTAGTTCAATATGACCATTTCATGACCAAAATATAATCAAACACTTAATTCAAATGCACGCACTTCAGCAAATAGTACTATTTGAGGCACCACTTGCCCATAGTTTGAAATTGTTACCCCTTGAGCATTTTGAAGTGCGATAGGGATTACCATTTAAGTTTTTGACAATGTAAAATAAATCAAATTACGCTTCTGTTGTATAATTCAAAATGTAAAAATGTAATTACAATAGAGAAGCAATTACATTAACCTGCATGTACACCTCCCGGTTTAAAGGTAATATAAAGTTTTGGGAAATTTTGAAAATTGGGTGGATAGTGATTCTTTACAACTTTGATATATGTAGATGCCCCTGTGGATGTATTATAAGCACTATAAAACACTTCTGCTTTCGAGAAAAATTGAATACAAAAATTTACTGGTGCTCCCGGTAAATTTTGATAAATTTCAAATACCGCCTACGTCCGTACAATGGTAGCTGCGACCATGAAAATCTCAGAATAAGTAGTTGTATTATATAATTTCCAAACGGGTAGAGCTAAATGGTCGATGTTTGTCAAGAAACATTGTTTTATAGCTTATTTAATATCTTGGCGTAGAGAGGAAGCTATACAACATAAAGAGTTTATTATTTACAATTTCATAACTTAAGACTCGATTTCAACCGCGACAACTATCACTGAATATTGTAGGATCGCATATGCTTCCAATATGTTCATTTGAACCATATTCACGACCCCATACCAAAACTTTGTATTGCCTTTAATGCAAAGCCATGAAAAAAAAATTACATTTTAAATTTGATGTATTTTATATAAAGTTAAGTAGTGTTTACAAAAAGTATAAAATGTCCAATGAACAGTTACTATTCTACTATGCAAAACAAAATATAAGGGACGAGCTATAAGGATGAGACTTAGGTCTGAATGGGTCGGTATCGTGGGCATCCATCTTGATCTACGGAAGATCTTAAAGTCCCACTGCACTACGTATAGCTACTTGCGCACTCTATATAGCAAACAATGCCTAATCGGTGACCATTGGTCCTCCATGATCCTCTTTTTCTTATGTTAGAGAGCTTATTTGATGAGATAACCACCTGATAGTGACCTTCTAAACTAATGCGGTGGAGATTTAATTAAAGATCGTCGTTACAAACAACGCGCGCGTGGTGCGCGCTTATAGCTAGCTATACCATGCCATGCTACCGAATCGCGCTTGATAAGCTACCCTCTCGCAGCCGTCATCCACACTAAAACCATATATGACAGAGCGCTGCACGTCTATCGTCTGGTTTAACTAGCTAGGCGGCGGCCGGTAGTCTCGCGAATTGGCAACTGAATAACCCCCTTTTTCCCCCAGGCTGGCCCTGACTGCCCCTGAGGGCTAGAAAAATATGCAGCAGGATTTTGAACCATTTTGAAAAAAATCCCTTTTTTCCTTTGAAATGGCCCCAAATGGACGTTTTTAACCCCTTAATGAGGCACCCCTTTATACGCGTTTTCTTGGGCACGCATGTTTACAGTATTTATATTTGACTGAGAATTCTAAATTATGTTTACTCTTCATCCTTTCACCTGTTTATAGGTATGGTGGATCGTACTTACTTTCCGATCGATGTACTTCATAGGAATATTCAGCACTTTAGCTGTGGCACTTCATCGCTTCATCATCATCCGTTTCGACCCATTCAACAAGCGTAACCTCGTCACAGCACCTCGCTGTATCATCTTGTGTGTCATCATTTGGGCCGTCCCCTTCGCAACGTTCTTCAGCTTTGACATTAATACTAGTTTCAAAATTATCCGACTAGGCTTACCGGCTTTGATATTTGCGTCAAACGGTCTCTCCACGGTTTGCTATGCACTCGTGTATTGGGCAATTGCAAGCGCAGCGCGTAAAGCCGGCTTAGCCGACCGCATGTTATTACAGCGCATAAAGCAAAATAAGAAGGTGCTTACTACATTTGCGCTTGTTGTGGGAACAAATGTCGTATGCTGGACGCCATACTGCCTGTGCAATTTCATAATTACTTTAAGACCCGACTTGACTTTCGCTAACAATGATTACACTCCTTGGTTTTTTATTGTATATCAACTTTCACGGGGAATACAATCGCTCAATGGCGTTCTAAATCCGATCATTTACTGGACTCGGTTAACCGATTTCCGTCAGCTGCTAAAGGAAATAATATTATGTCCATGTAGTAGGAATAAAGATGACGGAGTTTCATTGAGGAATACGAATAATGCTGGCAATACTGAGATTTCTTTGCAAATAGAGGAGAGTTCTGTAGCAACCCCGAAAGATCATGATAGACATGTAAAAGTAGTATCAATGAAACAAAATAGCTATATCGTTGAAACCTAAATATCTTTCAGAATCAAAGTAGGGAGGAGACGGAGGAAATGTGTACCTTGTCTTTGAGGGCTTGTAAGGTTTCTTTTTCTTCTCCTTCTCCTTCTCCTCCTCCTTCTTTGTTCTCTTCTTCTTCTCCTTCTCCTCCTTCTTATTCTCCTTCTTCTTCCTTTCCTTATCCTCCTCCTTCTCCTTCCTGTTTTCCTTCTCCTTTTCATTCTCCTTCTCCATCTCCTTCGCCTTCTTTTCCTTCTTCTAGATATCTTCTGGATAGTGAAATGAAATTTATGAAATTCATGATAAATCTGACAAAACCTTTGTCATCCTTCACCAAATGTTAATCAAATTCAGATGTTTCTCTCCGATTCCTCTGATACCATGTTTTATAATAAAATAAATATGAAATCACAGCAGGCTTCTTTTTTCTGCATGCGTGTTGTGAAATTTCGTGAGTAATATACCCTGTCGCTCATATAGTTGGAATTTTTTTTTAACCCCAATGTATGGAATTATTTTGACAATGATTTATTCCTAATAGATCTAGATAATAGTATACATTCTCAGATTTTATTGAATAATAATTTGCCAGTGTTTGTTTTGAGTGACTGCTAAAGCATGTATATTCTACTAATACTATGCTTATCAACTAGGAGACCTACGCCCTTAACCCTAATAAGGTCGGGGGGCCATTATGCCCCCCCCCCCCCTCTACGATTTTTTCGATTGCTCAGGAACGCATATGGATGGCGCCCCGCCGCTCGCTGACTTTTTTCTTCCGAGTCTTGCGCAACTTTTAAAAGAATTTTTTTGAAAATCGGACCTACGGTTACAAGGTCACGTGACCTTTTGTCTTTACATATCAGCCCGAAAATCGCTCATTTTCGTGATTTGTGTACAAAACAAATGGAAAAGTCGTTTTTCCTAAACACAGATCAAACATTGGTTATTGGGTCTTGTTTAAAGTTAAGGTGGTTGTTTTGGGAGTCAAAATAGTTGAAGTGTAGTAAGAAATGAAATAAAACAACAAAAACAATGAAATACATAAGTTAAAAAAACAATGAAATACATAAGTTAAAAAAACAATGAAATACATAAGAAATTATCAAAACAAGGGATAACATAAGGAATGAGCTGGCTCTTCCAAATTTTGTTGTCGTATTATTATTAAGAATGGTCTAATGAATATATGTAGTGAAAAAGAATGCTTAAATATGAATAATATATGATTTATGGGTAAAAATGTGATTTTTATGACTTTATTTGCATAAATTACCATAAATATGCAAATGAGTGAACTTTTCAAAAAATTGAAATTATCATATTATTCTATACACTTCACTTGACATGCATGCACATTTTGGCGGCGATCGGCCGCTTTGCGGCCGAGATCTCAAGTGGGGGCCATAATGCCCCCCCCCCCCCGGCCGGTTTAGGGTTAAGTCATAAATGACAGTAATGAGGATTAATGCCCCACAAAAGGGCACTAATATGGCACATCGACACGGTTTTGATGCTAGGGCCTCACAGTTACGAGGCCATTGCTTTGCCACTGAACAATGACTGTACGCAGTAATTATGAGGAAGATGAAAAGGATTATTCTGAATATGGTACATGCGGGAGCGGACGTGTAGCGAGTGAGCTCTTCAGCCAACGCCCATTATTTTATTTTCCACGCTGCTTTTAGAATGATTTGACCGGTCTAATAATCTTGTGACTGGACTAACGCGTTGTTGGTCTCAAATTCAAACTTATATGTGAGTATTCCGGCCATTTCGTGTCATTTTGGACCCCAGAACTCTAAATTAGCCAACGCCCATTAATTTTGTGCGTACACTGAGGTACAAGCTGCCGGACATGATGACTCGCACCAAAGCGTCTAAAGTCGCTGCTGCCACGTCGGGAGGCGATGACTCGCCAGAGGAGTGCGAGTCCCAGCCCACCCTTGGGGACCTTCAGAATAACATTCTTGACTTCAAGAACTTCTTATCTAGTAAACTAGACAAAATATATGCTGATATTACTGGCATCAACAAAAGGTTTGATGATCTTAAAACCAGTGTCGACTTCAATTCGGCAAAAATTTTGGAAATTGAAAATCAAAAATTGCCTAAACTAGAAAACTCTGTTCAACAAAGATTCCAATCCTTGGAAAACAAAATCCTCTCGTTGGAAATACACGATAGGAAGTCTAATTTACTCTTCTACGGCCTACAACAAAACGAAGGGGAAATCATCTACGACATATTGAAAGCGGCTTTCGTCTCTCTTGGAATAGAGGACCGCATAGCATCTAGCATCACCATAGCGAACGCTCACCGTCTACCGCGACGAGAGTAGGGAGCCCAAGCCGCCCGGCAAGCTCCTGTCCCCATCATAGCACGGTTTTGTTTTATGCGCGAAAGAAATAACATCTTAGCGGCATTCGAAGACCAACATAGAAAGCGCATGAAGACCCCCGCTGAGACCGGCCACGCCCAAACGCGTCTAACTGTTAGGACCGACCTACCGCCTTCAATGAAGACCCGCCGCTGGATCCTCGCGAACGAAGCATACAAGCTACGGAAGGAGAAGGGACTAGCGACAAGAATCTTTGTCAAGGGAACCAATGTCCGTTTACAATGGAAAGAGAAAGGTGCGACTACATGGAATGACTACAGAGATTAAGATCGATAAAAAATGTAAGCCTAACCAATCTCTATTACCTTTTACCTTTTACTTCATGATCTAAGTCACCCTAAAAAGATTCATGTTGAATCTCCCAAATCAGAGTTAGGTATCTGTCTTCATTTTCTGCATTGCCTACGTTTTGATTCAACCATGTGTCGTTTATCTGAATCCTTTATAGTCACATCGTTCATCAGGTTTGGACAGGCTACCTGGATCCCAGCTTGAGTCATCATGAAAATCTTGAAAATGATTAGATTTTCCCTGTAATTAGTTGACTGAGTTAACGTTTCATTATTGTTCATATTAAGTCATACATTGTTGCGACAAATGCCATGAGCGGAAGCTTTCCCAAACGCTTTTTATATACTCTCAGCAGATGGAAAATCTAGGGAGAAAGCACCACCCATATCACCGAATTAATTTTCTGTATTTTTGTATTGCTTTTTTCGACTTAACATCATGTTTAGATACGAAGCTTGAATTAAACAAAATGGCTGCTGTAATATAACTTCACAATAAATTCCAGAATTGTTTGCATGTGTAGGTCAATGAAGGTCAATTAATCCCAGAACCTACTGTAATAGCAAAGTTGACTTGAAAATGCAAATCATTTATTTCTTCATCGTCACTCCGCTATTTACATGTGATACCATTCATTTACGCATACTATTCATATAAAAACTAATTAATGTTGGCAACGATGAATGGATGTCACGCCTCGGCGGACTTACTATAGAATTCAAATCCATCCTTAGTATGCAGGCCTTTGGATATTTCCTTTGCATACACACTCTACTGATTAAGACACGCATGCAAGTTACTTGTTACAGACTTCGCATATTTTTGATAGAAGGACATTTGAATAATGGAAAATATATTATGTAATACGTCGCTTTATTCTATCATGTTAAATTGTGTCTAATTTCATGTATAATTAAAGGACAAGTCCACTCGAAAAATAACTTACTTTCAATAAAAGCAGAAAAATCAGACAAACCAATCAAACAAAAAATGAGCAAAATCGGATAACTAATAAGAAAGTTATGAATTTTTGAAAAAGTATGTAAAACTATGGAACAATGAGAATCACAACACAAATTGCCAAGATGGTTATCAGTTTGTGACGTCATGTCCTCACAACTTATCAATTGCTTTATACAGTTTAATCCCATTAATTTCCCTTTTTATCCCCAAAACTAGATTTCCCCGTGCCTTTGCCCATGTTATATGATTTGTATCATATTGCGTGCATGACATTTCCCAAAAACTTTTAAGAATTTTGAAAAATTGATACTATTTTCTGAATATTGCATATTCATAATTATTGATTTTTATATAAATAGTTTATCAAAATTCAATTTTTCATGATTTAACTGGACAAAAATTACTCTTTATTTGTGCATCCACACAAAAACATATTACTAACAATCTAACTTGGATGCTGGTGAGAAGAAATAAGATTCTTAGGGTGAAAATGGAAATTTATGTTATCAATATAAAGAAAATAATTAGTGGATAGTGAGGACCATACGTCACAGACTCATGAGTGAGTTGCCAATTTGTGTAGTGATTTTCAAAGTTTTTCATGTCATTAAAAATTCATAACTTTCTTATTAGTTATCCGATTTTGCTCAAACTTTTTTTGATTGGTTTGTCTGATTTTTCTGGTTCTATTGAAAGTAAGTTATTTTTGTAGTGGACTTGGGCTTTAAGTACAATTTTGGACCCCTAACTCCACAAAATAATGGGGGCTGTTTTTAGGATAAGTCTTCGGAATTGAACAAGTGGGCCTCAAATATAGGCTTCCCCCCTAATTTAGATCAAAATCTAATAACATGCAGGCTTGAAAAAGATTGCAAGCTCATGTTAAATGGTCAAAAATATCAATTTGTTCGGTTTGGCCAATTTATCGTGATTTTTTATTTTATCTGGAGGTTGTTGTTTTTTTTTTTTTTTTTTTTTTGTTCTTGATCGGACAGTGTTCGAATAATAATGAACAAAGTTCTGTTGCGAGTAAATGATGGGAGTTAAATACATTTTCGGTCCCTGAGTTGACAGTTTTAGTCGACTGATTGTAAGCTAAGTGTTTGGAATTGGAAAAATAGGCCTACTTGTATTCGTAAGTTCATGTTCCTGATTGACCTTTTACAGGTTTACGGGCTAGTAGGCTATATGTTTTCTTTTCTTTTTCGTTCCGATTGGTCAATGATCAATCAATCTAAGAATGAAACATTGTTCTGAATGTTCACTTGAGTATAAAAATATGGACAAAAATTACTCTTTATTTGTGCATCCACACATAAACATATTACTAACAATCTAACTTGGATGCTGGTGAGAAGAAATAAGATTCTTAGGGTGAAAATGGAAATTTATGTTATCAATATAAAGAAAATAATTAGTGGATAGTGAGGACCATACGTCACAGACTCATGAGTGAGTTGCCAATTTGTGTAGTGATTTTCAAAGTTTTTCATGTCATTAAAAATTCATAACTTTCTTATTAGTTATCCGATTTTGCTCAAACTTATTTTGATTGGTTTGTCTGATTTTTCTGGTTCTATTGAAAGTAAGTTATTTTTGTAGTGGACTTGGGCTTTAAGTACAATTTTGGACCCCTAACTCCACAAAATAATGGGGGCTGTTTTTAGGATAAGTCTTCGGAATTGAACAAGTGGGCCTCAAATATAGGCTTCCCCCCTAATTTAGATCAAAATCTAATAACATGCAGGCTTGAAAAAGATTGCAAGCTCATGTTAAATGGTCAAAAATATCAATTTGTTCGGTTTGGCCAATTTATCGTGATTTTTTATTTTATCTGGAGGTTGTTGTTTTTTTTTTGTTTTTTTTTGTTCTTGATCGGACAGTGTTCGAATAATAATGAACAAAGTTCTGTTGCGAGTAAATGATGGGAGTTAAATACATTTTCGGTCCCTGAGTTTACAGTTTTAGTCGACTGATTGTAAGCTAAGTGTTTGGAATTGGAAAAATAGGCCTACTTGTATTCGTAAGTTCATGTTCCTGATTGACCTTTTACAGGTTTACGGGCTAGTAGGCTATATGTTTTCTTTTCTTTTTCGTTCCGATTGGTCAATGATCAATCAATCTAAGAATGAAACATTGTTCTGAATGTTCACTTGAGTATAAAAATAGCCCCAAATCATTGGCCTGCTTTAGTGATTAAATCTTTGAATTATCCGTTTGAACAATATTAAAGGTTATGGTTCTTGTACATAATTTTGAACCGAATTTGTTTTCCACCGCTATACAGCGATCTCTCTGGAGGATCATTTCGACTCTCGGATGTTACATCTATTTTTGCATTATTGTTATTATACTCTTAAGAAAAAGAGAAAGGAAAGAAGGAAGGAGGAAAGAGGATGTAATCATAGTACACCACCTTAGTATGTTGTGTAATTGTGTCTCATTAATGACATTTATACCATAATTTCTCTTGTTGGGATCTTCGATATAGTTTTGAAATGGAAATTTTAAGGGGATTTTTAAGGAACTTTTATATTACTGAAAGCTATATTGTTCCTCAACCCCATTGTTTTCAACATACCCACTTATCTAAATTAGTAGGCTATTGGCAAATGAGCTCTTGAGTGGGTCCTTATTTGCATCTTCTTCTGGTTCGTCCTTCTTTTCCTTTCAGTGCATAAAAGCAATGTGTACTTTATTGTATATTACTATCAGTTTTATCTAACAATAATATTTCATTTGATTTGGTATTTTTGTTGGTTTAAATTTTATTGTAACCAGCTCAGTGTTCATTCAATTGAGTAGCGTGATCGATCAATCATGCTTTCCAGCTAAGTTATTGAAAGAGCTATACCTTTACTCCTGTTATTTCAAATCACATTTTAAATTCCTGTTTGTATTCTTTCGACCACCCCTAAATGTTTTATGTACACATAATAGCAATATTAACCTAGATTTGTAACCATAATCGGCCTGGCTTCTCCAATCATAGCATTGTATCGCGTTTGTTTATTTTATGTAACCAGCTGATGATTCATACTATTATTGAGTAATGTAATTCGTCAATCATGCCCTCTTTGTTTAATTAAAATATTGGAAGAACATTCCTTCTACCACTGGTATTTCTAAATCACATGTTGATGTATGTTGTACTTACTCATTTGACCATGATATCCAAATTCTTCGTTTATTTCTGAATTTACAATGTCAAAAGAAAATTATGTTTACGACAGGCTTGGCTCCTGTAACCATGCCATTGCATTTTTTTAAATATTTTAACTCTGAAGTAACACGCCGATGGTTCATACAATTGTTCTTCAAGTCCATCATGCTGTCTTTATTTTAGTTACACTGTCTAAAGAGCCATGTTTTTCTTGCTGGTATTTCACAGCATGTTCTTACTTAGATTGCAACACGTGTATTCTTTTGATGATAATGACATTCCTCATTCAATAATTTGCGGTTTAAATTGTGTTTTTATCACGATGACCCACCTGCATGGCATCTCCAACAAATACTTTATTTCCATTGTATATGTTGTATTTTCAACTAACAAATCGGCTCGGGTAATCAGGTAATGCATTTCGATTATACAGATCACATATATATTTCCCACTATCCTTTTGTTTCTTGTTATGTTACTCGAATTTGTTATTCTATTCAATAAATAGCATTGTAAATGAGTTTGTGTCACATTGATTGACTTGTGTTATCCAGTCACAACATTACAGCTCTTTTGTATCTTTAACTTCGTTGTAACCAATGGATGGGCCATGCAATCGGGTAATACAATCATTCAATCGTGCTTTTTTTCCTTCTCTGTTATAACATTCTTCAAAAGGACCATGCATATTATGTGGTACCAAGTGCGCCGGGGGGCTCCGGGCGGACGATGGGTTGGGGGGAGGGGTATGTCATTGAACAATACTATGCCCCTCTGCACATGGTCCGCGCGGGGTGTTCCGGCGCCTATATGCCTGATGTTTCAATTCACTTGTTAAATTTCTTGTACATTTTTTTCTCGATTCTTGAATTATTCATTTATTGAAATACTGCCAATGTAAATTGAGTTTTGTCACCACGATTCATTGGCCTCATCAACCATAGCATTACATTATTTTTTCTGTATTAAATTGCAACCCGTGCATGATTCTCACAATATTTTTAATTGTAATACAATACTTAGTCCATTGTTTTCCTTGTTTAATTACAATATCTGAAAAGAACCATGCTTCTAATTCTTGATAATTCTTATCACATGTAACGCAAACTGTTTATCAATCTTTTCTTGTCATATAACTTCATTTGGAGACCTTTTTTTCTCCAACACATTATCTGCTTATCTTATATTCTAAGGATTATTCATCGTTATTAGATTTTTTCTCATTCGCAATTATTATTGTCATAGGGCCTTATGGCTGATCGTTTGCTTTTGCTGTATCATGATATGCCCCTGCATGTATCGATTGCCTTTTAATATTCGTAATGCCGACAGAGTTTCATTTTATGTTTTTGTTCTTACATATGAACTTTGTGTGTCTGTTCTCCTCTCCTTGTTTCTAGTGGTTATTCCATCTCTTCTAATCGTGTTTATTCTTTCAGCGACAGCAATCTTCTTTGTTCTGTACAGTTTATGCATATGTCTTGTTCATTTCTTCTTTCTCCTTGCTGCCTTTGGATACTCTATTTTACTTTTCCTTTCCCCATCTCTCCTTGACAGCGCCAAAATTTATCATGTATTTAATTTCCTCATATCGTCAATTATTCATATTCGGATACTGATTCTGAATTCATGATGGCAGGTTCACCTGATAAGCAGCAATTCCCTTTCCATACGGTGAATGATGATGATTTTTTTTTATTTACACAGACCTATTCGACTTGAGGATGAAGCTAACACCCCTGCCAATTCATTTGATAATTTTGTTATGGACAATATCAACTCTTCACTTGAAGAACTAGAATTTGACTTTGATTTTGATGATCCTGCTCAACGCAACGTTTCTAAATATGTCACTGTTAATCAGTTTCGTAATGTAGTGAAAGAATTTCGTAATGATACGTTCTCCTTGCTTCATTTGAATATTAGAAGTTTAAATAGGCACTTCGATGATCTACTTTCGCTTCTTGATAAGCCCTCACAAAACCCATTATCCCTAATTGGTCTTACTGAAACCTGGTTAACTTGTGATTCCAATCACCCATACTCTATTGATAACTACGATTTTATTCATAAAAATAGGCAAGAACGACTGGGTGGCGGCGTTGCTTTATATATCCTTAAAAAACTGAATTATACCGTTCTAGATAATCTCTCAACATGCAATAATATTATAGAATCCCTTTTTATTGAAATCGTGATTCCCGGTAATAAGAACATAATAGTCGGCGTGATATATCGACCCCCGAGTTCGAATGCACACGAATTTTTATTGTATTTATCTGACACATTACAAAACGCCAACTTCAACAATAAAGATTGTTTTTTGATGGGCGACTTTAATATAGACCTGTTAAAGCACTTACATAGCACTGTTTCTCAAGAATTTGTCGAAACAATTTTGTCTGCTTCTTTCTTACCACTTATTTCCAAGCCAACTCGTGTTGCAAATACATCTGCTACTTTAATTGATAATATTTTTTCTAATGTTACTCCACATTTTGATTCTTATATTATTCTTTCGGACATATCTGACCATTACCCCCATTGTGACTCACTACACGGTTTCACAGCCATTTAACAACAATGTTCCTTACCCAAGTAGACGTAAAATAACTGTAGAGAATTTAGCTCGCCTTGGCGCTAATCTCGAAAACACTGATTGGTATAGTGTTTATTCCGAAAATGAAATTAATTGTTCTTATGAAATGTTCTCTAGTATATTAAACAACCAATTAGATACTAACATGCCGAAGCAAAAAGTCAAACATGGTTATAAGAAAACGCCCAAACTCCCTTGGATTTCTAAGTCTATATTGTAATCAATAAATCGGAAGAATAACCTTTATTATAAATATAAAATAAAAGGCACTGAGCAATCAAGGAGAAAATATACATCCTATAAAAACATTTTGACTCGGATTATTCGATTAGAAAAGAGAATTTACTTTGTAAATCGTTTGAAACTTTTTAAAAATGATATGCAAAACACTTGGAAGGTAATCAAACAAGCAATGAACCAAGTTAATAATAAATCTGAGGTAAATAAGATCAAATTTGATAATAAGATTGTTAAAGACCCAAAAAATATAGTTAATATTTTTAATACTTATTTTTCTTTAATAGGTGATAATCTCGCTAAAAACATTCTGGCTTCAAACACAAATTTTGTGGAGTTTTTAGGCCCTCACAATCCAAATTCTATTTTCTTTGTTCCAACTAATAGGCAAGAAATTATGAAAATTGTTTCTAGTCTGAAAGATAAGAAAAGTTCAGGGTATGATGGAATTAATAATGTCATACTAAAATCAATTATTCCCTTTATTGCAGATCCATTGGTTCACATCTTTAATATATCACTTTTACATGGTAAATTTCCTAATTCTATGAAAATAGCCAAAATTATTCCGTTATTTAAAAAGGGTGATAAACTGGATGTGGGTAACTACCGCCCGATTTCTTTATTATCTTAATTTTCTAAAGTTTTGGAAAGAATAATCTATATCCAGAGGATGTCCTTTTTGAAAAAAAAAACTTCCAATTTGGTTTCAGAGAAAAGCACAGCACCGTTCATGCTTTAATGTCTTTTGTTGAGAAGGTTGCCCACGCAATTGATACATCGTCACACACTGTAGGTATATTCCTGGACTTCTCCAGGGCCTTCGACACGATCAATCACGAAATTTTACTTTACAAACTATCTCACTATGGTGTACGTGGAAAGGCCTTGGAGTGGTTCAGGAGTTACCTCTCTAACAGAAAGCAATATATACACTTAGACGATCATGCATCTGAATTATGCAATATTAGTTGTGGTGTCCCACAAGGTAGTCTGCTAGGCCCGCTACTCTTTATTCTTTACATAAATGACTTTTGTAAATCGTCTAACTCCCTGTCGTTTATTTTATTTGCAGATGATACTAATTTATTTTTTTCACACAAAAATCCAAACGTCCTGGTTGATAAAATCAATGCCGAGTTATTGAATATATTGCAATGGATACAAGCAAATAAATTGTTACTTAATCTTCAGAAAACAAACTACATGCTATTTAGTAACTCTTTGGATTCATTACCCTCTGACATTATTTTTGACAATACCCCTTTGGAACATGTCCCTCTTACCAAATTCTTGGGTATAACAGTTGATGATAAACTTTCTTGGAAACCACACATTGATAATATTTGTAAAATCATTTCGCGCAATATTGGTGTTATTAATAGACTAAAATTGTACTTACCACAATCATCATTATTTATGCTGTATTCTTCATTGATCTTGCCATATTTGAATTACGGTCTTCTAGTTTGGGGCAATACACATCATACATTGTTGGAAAGAGTTCTATTGCTGCAAAAGAGAGTTATTCGTATTATCTGTAATGCCCCCCATACGCTCCCATACTAATCCTCTGTTTTTTGAAAATAACATCTTAAAAATTAAGGATTTGTACTTATTTCAGCTTGGTCAATTTATGTTTAATTACAATAATGGTATACTGCCCTCCGTGTTTAATGATATGTTTCTTAAAAACCATGCTGTTCATAGATATCCCACTCGACAATCCGATGAGTTTCACTTACCTCTTTTGAGAACATGTTCTGCACAGAACACGTTCATTTTTGAAGGCCCTAAATTTTGGAATACTCTGCATAACGATTTGAAAACTTCCCCTTCAATAATTGCTTTAAAAAAAAAGTTAAAATTTTCCTTATTACAATCTTATAATATTTAGAAATTTATTGTGATAGAACATCTCCTTCCCAATTTTGTTTTCTTTCCCTCTATTCTGCAGGCCATCTCAACAAAAAAAAAACTACTTGCCATCATGTTCTTGCTCTTTTTGTTTCAGCTATCTCAAGGATTTCATGCGCTCCCTATTTCATGCTCGATCTCTACAACTTTCCTTTTCTCTCCTCTCCTTCCCTCCAAACGCAGCCCACATTTTTTTCCTTTTTTTTTTTTTCTTCTTTTTTCTGTTCTTTCTTCGTCATGTAATTTGTTACGTCTTCTTGTTTACAGTCATTACGTGTTTTAATAAATGTTCTCTGTTGGCCACTATTCTTCTTTCATTGATTATGTATTCCATATTTTGTTCACACTCATTATTATCTGAGGGGTCCACAATTTACAAGCTTTGCTTTTCAGTGGACCTCTCCATTTCCTCAAAATATAAATGCAGTTAAATTTTAAAATTCATTTTTTGTCTTACTAAAATGTATAAATTATTATTAAGATTTGTTTATTACAAATGTAACTATGTTTTGTATACATTTTACATTGTATTCGTTATTATGTATTATATTTTGTTGGAAATGAAAAAATAAAAATGAAATGAAATGAAATGAAATTCAGTCATTTCAATGAGAGAAAAAATTGTTGATATTGTAAGCCTGTAAATATTTGAGCTGCTTTTGTTTCTCGCACTTAATTTTTTTTGTTGTTGATAAACATGACATGATTGAATATTCGAATAGACCTCTTGAAGTCACCATTAGTTTAAGGGCATTGCTAGACTGTCTAAAAGCAGTTCGATGCTTCATTCAGATAGCTTTTTCAAAAAACTTAGCAAAAAATATAAGCAGGCAATGAAAATATTCTCAGAACTGTCACTTTACTTACAAAAAAAGCTCTTCAGATTTTTCAACTCTTTGACATGAGTAGACGAGTAGTAAAATATTCCACAGGCCAACTCCTCCTCAGAAAGAAAAATATGTTTAATTTATGGCATGTTGGTTTAAACAAGTTATACGAACACCATTCTCTTTTGGAAACGCCCCGCCATTTATGGTTTTCATGAATAATCTTTAATAATTGCATTTTGCTTACATGTCAGAAAAATAAATGGTAAACGCTATAATGGGATCTCTTGAATATATTTAATTATTGTACGGGAAATATTTTGTATATATTTCACGAATCCTAAGCAATGAGCTGCACTTTGTTCTTTCTGTTTCTTGTGTATCAAGAAGCAAAGGAGAATAAAATACATAAACCCTTTATTTAATTACTGTATTGTTTTCCTTTTCATTCTGCATGTGTCACTGGCGGTTCATCTGGAATACGAGAGTTTGTTTTATAAACATACAAGTTTTTAGTATTTATTTTTCTTCTTCTAAATCAATGTTAATCCTACAAAATGATGATGCAATAAATTAGGCGCTTCCTTTCACAACGTGCCTTTTCTTTCGGTAAATGTTTCCAACAATGAAAATCAATTCATTTCATATAAAATGTAAAATGAAGTGACCGCTGTCATAGATTTCGATATAAGATTATACCTCAGAACATGACGAGGACAACCTTCCTACCTCAGCCGTGCTTTTGGACCATTTTCCAAACGATGGATAATCAAAGAAGAAGAAGAAAAGTAAGAAGGGGGTGGAGAAGGAGAAGGACGATCAGGAGAAGAAGCAGAAGAAGAAAAACACCAACATACATACATACACCCTTACATACATCCCGATATACATGATTATATACAATTGTTTTTTTATATGGCGCAAAATCTAATAAAATATTTCTCAATACGCTTTACAGCAACCACAAAAACAAATAAGAATGAGAACAACAACAATAGAAAAGAAGACGAAGAACAACAAGAGGAAGGATAACGACAACAACAAAAACAACAAAGAAGATGAAGAAGAATCTGTATTATTTAAATTTGGCAAATACCATTAGATATCGAGTTTGATAACATCAATACTCACTTTTTTTATTATAGCAAAATTTGAAAATTCATTTTAAGAAAAAAAACGATAGTAAAAATATTAAACCATAGAACTTGTTTTAGTTTTTTCTGAGCTTATTAAATGGACTTATGCCGAATTGTTCATAGTAATAAACATGATAAATAGTTAATTTTATCTAATCTAATCATGGTGGCAACGTCTGCTCTTCCTGCGGGCACGGTTACTCGTACTACCCCAGCCATACCAAGTACCCCTTTCATACACGTGAGTCGAGAGGGGCAAAACAATTCGTCCAAGGATAATAATGATAATAATATTCCGCTTTAATATATAGCGCCTAATACAGCAACGACGTATATAAGCGCTTTACAGATATACTTTTACCGGAAACATCAGAATCAGGCTTGCTCGGACACAATAATGGTAATAATATTTTGCTTTTATATAGCGCTTATCACAAATGTCTCTAAGCGCTTTATAAGTATATCATTACCCCGGTCATTGGATTCAGTGTTTGCCCGCACACACTGTGTGCAAAATCTCCATTCCCTGGGGACCATTCCAGCCAGGCGTTACTTGACGCTCAAAAACTGTTTGACCAACAATGACGGTCGCATCCTACCGGGTACCCATTTAACACTTGAGGGGGGAGTAGCAAGTACAGGTTAATATCTTGCCAAAGGATATTAGTGCCGTGTCGGGATTCGAACCCTCGCATCTCCAGTCAACGCCTTAAACCACTCGCCCACGACACTTCCACAATTATTCACATTCTCCACTCCCTGATGAGCATTCCAGTCAGGTGTCATTTTACAGAACATTCACAATGCTGAGCAAACTACATTAACTTTCGCATCTTATCGGGTACCCATTTAACACCTGGGTAGAGAGTGGCAAATGCAGATTAACGTCTTGCCAAAGGACGTCAGTGTAGGGCTGGGATTTGAACTCCGTACCTCGTGATCTGCAGTCGGGTGACTTATCCACTAGACCACGCCTTAAACCACTCGACCACGACACTCCCACAATTATTCACATTCTCCACTTCCTGATGAGCATTCCAGTCAAGTGTCATTTTACAGACCCTCACAATGCTGAGCAAACTACATTTACTTTCGCATCTTACCGGGTACCCATTTAACACCTGGGTGGAGAGTGGCAAATGCAGATTAACGTCTTGCCAAAGGACGTTAGTGTAGGGCTGGGATTTGAACCCCGTACCTCGTGATCTGCAGTCGGGTGACTTATCCACTAGACCACAACGCCTCTACTAGGACAGAGCACCGAGCAAGGATCAAGCCGACAACCTATAGTATGAGAGCAAAGAGCCTTCATCGCAGTACATCTTCATGATAATCACCGCCTTAGAGTAAACCATACCATCTTAATTGTATTCTTTTTTTCTTTTTTTTCAATGATATTTTATTTTCTCCATTGCTTTTCACAACCAATAACAAAAATAAGAATAACCAAACAATTACAAAATGAATACATAAAATAATCTGCATGTTAATATTATTATATAAAATATGATTTTACATTCACATCTAAATAATACAAATGGACTTTTACTATTTACATCAAATAAAGCATGAAACATGCATGCATGAAGAAGGCATGAACATAAAAAGACATTTAAGAAGAAAAAAAAAATTAAAAAAGATAAAAACACCTACACACATACACACACGTGCACAGACACCCACACATACACCCACTGAAAACATGCCTACATTTTGTGAGAATCTCGACCATTATATCCGCCATGTCCATTTCATTGCTTCTATTCGCCTTCCTTATTTTATTTTTTCTGCACGAAGCTATTCTAAATTGTCCCACTTTCTAAAATGATATGTGAGTGTACCTCGGTCCCCAGCTAATTTCTCCTCCTCCTTTCTATTTCCTAATAATCTTTTCTTAATCTCCAAATAAGTTGGTGGTTTTTGTCTATTTTTACTATCTATAAATATCATATATTTTATCAAAATTATGATATGATTAATAACTGTTCCTTTCCTATGTTTAACTCAACTATCCATACATGGATACCTTTCCAATTTATATTTGTAATCTCTACTAAATTAAATAAATTCCCACACACTTCCCAAATCGGTTTTACTTTCTCACAAAGACAAAATAAATGCTCGTAAGTTTCTTCATATTTACCACAAAAAGAACATAAATTACTATTAACCATTTTAAATGTATATAAATGTAATTTAGTATATATAATATTATAAAGCATTTTAAATTGAAATTCTCTAAGCTTACTATTAAATGTGCATTTTCTAAGTTTTTAAAATATTAATTGTATATCATCCTCTCTATACTGCTTTATGGGGCAGAATCCTGGACAGTTAAAAAAGAAGATAGCAACAGACTTCAAGTGTTTGAGATGGCATGCCTTCGTCGCATAATGGGGGTGACAAGACTAGATAAGATCCGTAACACACACATCGAAGAATCCCTCAACCTCGATCAAGATGTTATGGACAAAGTCTCCACTAAAAGACTCAAATATTTCGGCCACGTCCTAAGAATGAAACCTACAAGATACCCCCAAATTGCCGTGGAAGGAAAGGTCACAGGAAATCGACCCAGAGGCCGTCCACCCAAAAGATGGCTTGACTGCATCTCAGAGGACTGCAAAGCAAGATCTATACCAAGGCTGACAGATGCATCAAGACTGGCTGCGGACAGAAAAACTTGGCATACCATCACCATACAGAAGCCATCACGAGGCCCCTGGTCTGCGTGGACGGCATAAGTCAAGTAAGTCAAGTAAGTCAATTGTATATCTTTTCCATGAATATTATAAGTCTGTTCTAAATTTCGTTCTGCATATGATTTGTCTACTCTCTTATTTAATAAAAAAGCGTATATAATTTTTGAGGTTATTTGATCTCACATATATACCTTTTCAAACATAATAATATCCATATCTAATTCCCTATCTATATTTGAGTGAGTATTTTTATTTAAAAATTGTTTCCATTCTGTTATAGCATGTAGCATGTAGCATGTTTTCTACCGAAGATGGCGCCATCAGCGAACTCGCACGGTCAGCCTACGATTTTGTTCGCCTGGCGTAGATATTCAGGGATCACGTCATCTTCGGCTTTCAGCAGAACTGCAGAAGTAGGGGAGATCGCGGTGGTGGATGTATTAAAAATTAATCGGCCATATACTGGACTTATATTTAAGCAGCACACAAAAGGATGTAAATCGAATACTCAAGGTGTTCTGTGTAACAGCTTTGGCCGATAGCGTATAACTCTTAATCATTTAAAGCAGGGGATCAGGATTATGGACACCGAAGAACAATAATCCGTAAAGAGGTGCCGTAAAACATATCTGGATGAATGTGAGAGTGACAGAGTGAGAGAGTGAGAGGGGGGAGAGAGAGAAAGATTTTCTATATGAGTTATATTTGTTCATATCTCTGTCGTCTCATGAGAATAAAATTATTTCCTTCATTTTATTTTCTTCTTTTCCTTCTTCTTCTTCTTCTTCTTCTTCTTCTTCTTCTTCTTCTTCTTCTTCTTCTTCTTCTTCTTCTTATTCTTCGTCTTCTTCTATCCGTTCTGGCTCCTTGCACGCTCTTTACATTATAGCTTGGCATTGCTGGGAAGAGCACATTACGCCATCTTGCCTAAAAGAAAAAACAAGATAAAGAATTATTTTGAGCACAGAATCAATCATATGATTATTTTTTTGATACGAAATTTTAGATACTCTCTAAGTTGCCAATAAAATCAGACTAAGAGCATTATAATATAATCTTATAACCTATATCAATTAATGTTGACAAAAATAAATTAAAATAGGGTGGATTTGAAACTTCCTTGATCAAAAGAAGCAAAAAATGATGATGCCCACATTGCATGTAAAGAAGATGATTTGTACGATATTTTCAAGACGAATGATGATTAAGATATCGATTTAAAAAAAAAACGTCTGCTTCATTTATAATGCGATATTTCGTTTTGTTTGGCCCTAGATGGCGCTCTGTATATTTTTGACATCCATGGTTGGATCAGTGATGCTTCACACAAAAGTAATATTAATATCCGTTAGCTGTTTTTTATATTGAGAACATTCCTATGAAATGACTGGGGCAACAGTGTTTTGGGTATAATATGATATTGATAAGCATCTTCTTTATATTTTTTTCGAATTTTAAATAATTTTTTTTTGTTACTTTATTGTTTGTTTGTTTTTCTTTCTTTTTGTACATGTACCTGAATAAAACACGATCGCAGCTGCTTTGTGTTTTCAAGAAATCAACTAAAGGGAAATTTGAATACCCTATAGGGTACAATACATCGCATACAAATCATGGTCGTATTACGTAATACCTCATTGTTATTTTCGCACATTCCAGTAAGTGACGCACAAGGCCATTAACGTTGACTTAGTTTGATTTTTCGAAAATAGTCGAGATCTTGTTCTTTTTTTTCTTCTTTTTTTTATAAAAAGTAATACAGTTGTTTTAGGGTGTACTCGATTTGTTTGATAC
Source organism: Strongylocentrotus droebachiensis (assembly GCA_035222895.1). NCBI lineage: Eukaryota > Metazoa > Echinodermata > Echinoidea > Camarodonta > Strongylocentrotidae > Strongylocentrotus > Strongylocentrotus droebachiensis. The sequence continues at coordinate 68,820 of JAVYIG010000138.1, read as the reverse complement.
TGTAGTATAGACAAGACCATTGTTTTTGGTAAGGGGGGCTGGTTAAACTCCACAAGCCCCTCTCTATATATAAACAGCTACTGCCCTGATCTAGAGGTACATGATTGAGCAAAACTACAGTCGGATGTTTGTCAGCAAATTTACAATCTCGCCATCGGAAGGTGATCGGAACCATGGAGGGGATTAGAGATACGGAAACTGGTATGGTGATAGTGAGGCGGAAGCCCAGTGACATGATAGGCCTAAAGTACTGTTTTATCTAGTTTGCTGGCACGACTATTTGTCAGTCGCAGTGCGTAACAGCGTCTGCACTGTGAGACTATGCTGGCAGCATGCTGCATAGGCTGTGTATTTACGCTGCTCCGGACAAGACAACCAGAGACTGACAGAACTAGGCTCTGCTCAAGGCTTTAGGAATTGTGTTAAAGTGTCAAACTAGAGTATATGCCTGCAGACTATTAGAAGCTCACAGTGACATGGTAAGGCGTTGTTGTATTGGTGTACGCGAAGGTGACTGTTTTGTAGGTGATAACCCCTACCACTTTTTTCAGAAACCGAACAATTAAAGGGACTTAGTAACATTGTTCAGATGCGATAAATGGTGCTAGGGTAGTCACTTCAATGATAGATGTACCATTAAAGATAATCTGAAAGTTTGAGTGAAAACAGACCATTATTAACGATAAAAATTGGAAAATAACTGATCTGATCTATTCCTTAAAGGTAATACAAAGTTTTGGAATGGGATCATGAATTTGGTTCAAATGAACATATTGAACGCATATGCGGTCCTATAATTCAGTGATCGTTGTCGCGGTTTATATCGAGTCTAAAGTTATGTAATTGTAAATAATAATAACATTATGTTGTATAGCTCCCTCTCAAGGTCAAGATATAAATTAAGCTATAAAACAATGTTTCTTGACTAAAATCTACCGATTAGTTGTTCCCGTTCGGAAATTGTATATAAAAACTACATATTCTGACATTTTCATGGTCGCAACTACCATTGTACGGCCGTAGGCGCTATTTGAAATTTATCAAAATTTACCGGGAGCACCAGTAAATTGTTATATTCAATTTTTCTCGAAAGCAAAAGTAGTTTAGGGGCTAAATTTTCTAGTGCTTATAATACCTCCACAGGGCATCCAAATGTATCAAAATTGTAAAGAATCAATATCCACTCAATTTTTAAAATTTCCCAAAACTTTGTATTACCTTTAAAATACAACCAGTCTGGTCATTAAAACTATATTATTACAATTTAATTACATTTAAGGTGAATGTAAATCGTCACAATGCAATGAATTGACTCTATATACCATTCCAGATATTTAAGTGTTGACGTATTTTTTTGTATAGCCTGTTTTATGACTTATTTTCAAGGAAAGCTGTTGGGAAAATTAAAAAATGGTTGGGAGAATTTAGTGTTAATAACTGTTAGAGGGTGTTGCACAGTGACACCTTCATAGCAAACCATAAATATCTACACTGTCGCTCATAAAGGTGGAATATTTTAGTTGTACCCAAATTTATGGAATTATTTTAAAAATAGTTTTGGTAAAAAATACACATATAATACACACATAACAAAAACTCAAGGGGGGTTAACCCCCCCCCCCCCTCTGCGTACGCGCCTGGCAATCGGTACAAAAACAGAGTTGCATTTTGCACTTCATAATAATGCATGTTTTTGTAGAAAGGTTTCCATATTTTGGTTTATGTACAGGTGCGTTTGACGCAGGCGCGGATCCAGGATTTCTTAGGGGAGGGGGCCCAACTTTTTTTTTTTTTTTTGCTCCCGAAAATTTGAAAATCGCGCCGGCCGAAAAGTCGCTCAGTGGGGGGGGGGGGGGGGGGGGGGGGGGGGGGGGGGGGGGGGGGGGGGGGGGGTAAGCGGACACTTTTTTTTTTTTTTTTTGAGTCCAAAAAAAAATCGCAACGACTCAGCCAGCCGAAAAGTCGCTCAGTGGGGGGGGGGGGGGGGGGGGGGGGGGGGGGGTAGTGAGCACATTTTTTTTTTTTGGTCCTCGAAAATTTTAAAATTTGCACCCCCCCCTTGAGCGCCAGGGGGGGGGCCCAACCCCCCAAAAAGGTAAAAATCGCGTGATTTTACATGATTTTTTTCTCAAGGGGGGGGGCCCGGGCCCCCCGGGCCCCCCCCCTGGATCCGCCACTGGTTTGACGTGCGTTATTTGTAATATTGGTTCGCGAATCTGCGTTTATCAATCACGACATTTCAGCAGTTCGTGAATTTGAATTAGCAATTCATATAATAGTTATGCAATTCTTAGACTAATACCAAGTGAACAATTAAAATGTTAAACAGCCCTGCTCAGGCGCGTTAGCAGGGGGGGGGGGTTCGGGGATTGAACCCCCTCCCCCCCCCCTTCATTTCTTTTTATCTGTGTATTTTGGAGCAACCCCCCCCCCCCCCCCCCCCCTTCGCGAATCTGCGTTTCTTAATCACGACATTTCAGCAGTTCATGAATTTGAATTAGCAATTCATATAATAATTATGCAGTTCTTAGACTAATACCAAGTGAACAATTAAAATGTTAGACAGCCCTGCTCAGGCGCGTACGCAGAGGGGGGGGGTGGGGGTTGAACCCCCCCCCCTTCATTTATTTTTATGTGTGTATTTATGAGCAAATGCGAAGCGCTTTCTTTTGCAAGAAATTAAAAAAAAGGTTTTTGTTTGTGAGTGCCCAGCTTGCATTCCTAAATGACATTCGTGTATGATCGGATACATCGTCACTTTGACAGGTGCTTTGCGAGAATGGGGTGTGAGTAATTAACTGTTGGACTATTATTAATCCACCATTTTGTGATATTAACGGTACAGGCGTTCATGACTGATCCGTTATTTCCTCTCTGTCATCACACCCCAGGCGAGACTATTGTCAATTAAAAAAAAAATCAAGAGGTAGATTCATACAACAATGAAGGCTTGCGACTTGGTTTTAGTTTTCCTTTTTCATACAACATTATTGACTCTTGTGACTGACTGTCTGTCAGTTTTAGAAATAAAAGCGGAAATAACGGTGACTTGGCCAATCCTATTCGGGGCGGCGTATTGTTTTCTCTATCTTTCCGAACTTGCTACAAACGAAGTATTTATTGTTGACTTATCTTATACACTATTTTGTTTGTTCTTCTCCATTTTCAGGAGGGAATCGCTATAGACTCTTTGATGGGCCTACTCACGTTTAATCACAAATGGAATAGAGCTTGACAATACATGTACATAATTAGATCACCAATGTCCAATAAGATTCGGCTTAGCAAGCTTTTTCGTCGGAGGCTTGAATCCTTATTTATTGGATTTATAGGACATAATATGGGTTTCCGATGACCTTTAAAATGAACTGTAATTTTTCATTCTCCCGGCTTCTTTCTTTGTTTTCAAACACAGGATACGATCAGATATTAGAAAATAGCTAAATCTGGGGAAAGTGTGAGCCTTCTTATCCAGGTTAATACCGTTAATCATAGTAGACATGCACATACCAGCAACATAATGGCTTATCTATGAAGTTCTACTTTCGACGTGTTCTTACTTTTGGTACGGAGTGCTTTTCTGCAAAATTACAGGGAGATGGGAACTTTCTGTTCAAAGTAGGTACTACTACCTCGCAAGTGGGAACACTACAGACACGTGGAATCGCTTTACACCTGTCAATCTTGGCTATAACATTGGTACCAGGAATGCGTGCTTGAACCCTGATCGTTAGAGCTCCCCCGATGTTTATCCCCGATTGGTTGAGTAGAAGGAGTTCTACGTTGTAACTGGATGCACGATTCGACACAACGCTAGCGGTGGCCTGGTATGTTGTGATACGGATGTAGATTTCTCTCATCGTACGAGTGCGAGCGCTCATTGTTTTAGCATTCTATCGTCTGTCTGAAAACAATGAATTTGTACACCGTGCACCAGACGGAAAGCCCGCTTCCTACTATTACTCAGTTGGCGTGTATGGTGAATAGCTGACTGAACGAAAGTTCGCACCGAGTTGATTTTTTGTCCACATCTCTCGCCGCCGATTAGAGGAATTCTGGATTTAGCCGAGGAAATATGTTACTGGGACTGTGGACTTGGTGTATTTTGACTGTCTTCAATTTTCGCAGACGCTTTGCGAGTGGTCTGTTTGTGGGTTTTTCTTTCATCGTCCTGTTGCAGCTGGGCCAACGTCACCACCAAGCCTACGCTCTGTCATGGGGAGAGCTGTGGGCAGGGAGCGGGAGAGGAGTCGATGGGAGGGAAGCACCGTTACATCGCCACGTACGAGAGGTAAGATGCGTTTAAATATATATTTTTTATATTTCATCATTATCAAACATTCCATCGTGTAGGGCCTACATCTGGTCATACTTAGAGGGGGTATGCAACACCTTGGCAGACTAGAGCCGTCGCTAAAGGCCCGATCAATTGACAATTTCTTTTGTAATGTTAGTCTTAGTGTTCGCCTTGTTTAATACTCTGGCCGAAGCAGCTGCGCTTTAACAAGCATTCACTTCTGCATCAGTTGTTTTTTCCCAAAAATCTGCTAGCTCAGTTGCTAAATTGCTCCAGAAATTCCGGATTTGAAAAGTCCCTGATTATTAAAAAGAACATTATGTCATAACAAATTTGAATGGCACTGAGTATGAGCATGGTGCAGATGAATTTCCATCTCATCAGGGACAATTTACAAGTCCCTGATCTCATCGCTCTCTGGTGTATTGTTTAGGATCATAGTATTTTGTTATGAATAAACCAATATCTTTCCTTACCCCTTGATTTCTAGAAGAACAATCGGGCAGATGGGTGAATAATCTTATTTTTACGATTCACCATGGATGGGATCATAATTTTTGTAGCCATGGTCTTGGGCTTGGCTTTGGAACAATGAAAGTCGAAAACAATTTGCTTAGTCTGTTGGGTCTAACAATATCTTTCAAACCAGGCAGAATATTGAGCTTTTTGCAGCTGTGCTAACTTGAGACTGAATGTATATGAAGACTTTCTTAAGGTCGTGAAGTCAATATACTATCACCTGATCACCGCGAAAGGAAAAGCGACCCCACGTGAGTAGAAAAATCACAAACTTTTTGTGAAACATGAGCTTTACCGACTTCTCAGCAATTTAAGGTCATGAAATCGGCAAAAATAGGACGTTTATTTCATCAGCGTGCTATAAAAATTGGGTTGTAAAAGCAGGCGTACATGTCGAAAATATATGTTTCAAAACGTGACTTGAAAATAAGGTTTATTCCCCTGTTATTCAATTCCACGGTGTGAAGATATAGGAGATACAACATTTGGTTATTTTGTCGACTTTCGTTGATATTGATAACATATGTGCTTTATTAAAAATGTGACTGTCGCCCTTCCTGCCTAGATGGAGCTGCCCCGTCCTATCCGGAAGACTATGAAACATTGAGAGCAGAGAATTTAAAACAGAAATGTAGGATATTCGTCATCTCGTTCAAATTTACATTTTTGTCGATGCGTTTCACTTCAATGTACGGTTTATTTTATTTGAGCACTGGGATACTTTTTTTGAATTCTTAAATTATGCCATGAACAGCATTCTTGCCTAGTACCGCCGCCTGGGTTCGAACCCCCGACCTTTGCATCTTCAGTCAAGTGTTTAAAGGTGCTACATGTATATCCCATTTTCAGCCAACATCAGATTATGTGGACCTTTGCAGGAATTATGAATATGTCACGTATGTCCTATCTGTGAAATTTGCGACCATTCGGTACAAGGGTCTGAAAATCAGACTATTACTAAAATGATTGCAATCACTAAATTCGATTCGACAACGAATGCTCGTTACTTTCCCACTAAAGGACATGTTCAAGCCCTTTCGTTTTGAGGGAAGTTCTAAATTAATATTATCTTTCAAATGCCTTTGGAATTTAACCTTTTCATTTTGGGAGGCCTGCAAATGGGACATAGTACCTAAACCACGGTACTACGACATGTATCATGGTATACTCCATTATCACTCATAACCAGTGTTTGATTTCATCGATACAGGAGTTATAACAATGTATAATAGCTTATACAATAGCCAAAAAACTATTAGGATTAAATCTGGAGTGCAGTCCGGAACACGATTTTAGATAACATGTCCTGGAAATAATTTGATTTCTTTGTAAGAGTTTGACTAGTATCAGTCTGGAACAATGTAGGCCAGTTCGATTTTATTTATTTTTTAATAGGAAAAGTCATTACATAACTGTGTCCATTACAGAAGATAACAAATAATAATCTGGGTTTACATACATGTATTATAGCGCTTTAAAACGACGGCAACTTCTCTATAAGCGCGATACAGACAAAGTATTACCCCGGCCATTTGATTCAGGCTTTTCCACACACAATGTATGCACATTCTCCACTCCCTGGGAAGCATTTCAGCCAGGCGCCATTATACAGACGCTCATAATGCTGATCAAACTGCAACTACTTTCTCATCCTACCGGATATCTGTTTAACACCTGAGTGGAGAGTGGTTATAATGTAGATTAATATCTTACCAAAGGACATTTTTGTCGGGCTGGGCTTCGAACCCTAAACCCCTGTATTGAGAGTCATACGAACGAACCACTAGTCCACTACTCATGTAGCAGGACACTTCCACGATATATTAAACTAGCTCCTACATTTTATAGGCAGGTATTGGTAAAAAGGAAACAATGTTCGTTTTCCAATACCAGTAACCGATAACGATGTATTTAAAGGGGTAGTCTATTCTGATATTAAGTTGATTTTAATAGAAGCAGACAAATTAGAAGAACAGGTCAGTGAAAGTTGACCAATATTTGATTATAAATTAGAAAGTTATGATTTTTTGAAGTTGCGATCAATCAAACGCAAAGTGGTAACTTGTGACGTATCTTTCGAGGCTCACTCCCATTCGCTCTATTTTAGCATTATTTTTAAATATATTAACATGTAAGTATATAAAATGTTAAGCATTGTATCGTTTTGATATAACATTTGGAAGTTTGGATGATGGATTCTGTTATCATTTTATCGAGTGCAATGATCACAAATATTGCAAAGAATTCTGGGAAGTTTAATCATTATCATGATATTCCATATTTTATACGATCCTTCCTTTCCAAACAATGACCAATAAACGCATCCCGAATTTATTTATTAACAGTCAACCCAACCTAACAACGTTTTCCGTAAATAAATTCATTAAAATGACGCCCTTATCTAATCGGCCACGTTATTGTCTTAGTTTGTGGCTTAGTTCATGTTTTCTTACGCTCTAGATTACGGGCTTTGGTTTTAATCATCCATTGTTTAAATTAGGTATTCACGTCATTTATCTATTATTTTGGCCCTGAATGGCCGCAAAATGTTACTTGCTAAATTATATTTTGTGGTCGATTAACCGAATTCTTTCATGTGTGTACACAAAAAGATAAAAGAACCTTTAATAATGTGTTCTCCTCAATTAATTTTAAGTAGCACACCAATGGAGGATACACTCACTAGAAAAATAGACATTAATTATATTTTTGAAGACGAAAAACGGGTGAGTTGTCTGTTGCCAAATTGCCGATATGAGATTCGCATATATTAAATGATCTCATATTTCAAAAATGTATAACTCTGTTATTATTGGTCCGACTTATTTCAAACTATCGTCATTTTGATTCTGTTATTTTTCTGCTATCATACAAATGAACTTATCACAAAGGTTGGCTTTCCTTTTAAATGCCTTGCTCGCTATCAACTATTTTTTTATTGGCGTCACCCAGCAGTTTCTCTTAAAGCTCCTTGGTGTCACTAGTCTAGTACAGGTCTGCCGTACTGATCTGCTTTTTGACTAGGGTATACTTCTCTATATAATATACTAGAAATGACAATAATAGCCGTGGCCAGGCGCGGATGTCAGCGGATATCCTGTATTATCTACGAAACTGTGTTGATACGCTTTAGCGCATCAAGGACGGGCTATTTTGGAGGCTGTGGAAGCACTTTCATTCAACTTTTGAAAACTTTTTTTTTCCAAGACTATAAAACAGGATAATGATGATATAATTTGGTTATCTGCTCACATGGATGATTAATAGGTCAAATGGGCAATCACAGTCACTTTATATTCAGAACCGTTGGCGCAGCGTTCAGGTCCAGTCATGGAGGGAGCACTCACGATTGTCATGAATAAGGTGTCGTGGTATAGCGGTTCATTCACTTGACTCTCAATATAAGGGTTATGGGTTCGAATCCCAGCCTGCCACATAATTGCCATTCTCCACCCAGATGTAAATGGGTACCCGGCGGCGAACCTGTTTGGGAAAAAAAAATTAGCTACCCGGCGATTGATGGGGTAATGATTATTGCAGTGCTGGGACCTCAGCCTCGGGAATAATAGCAGTAGACTTCCCTGGTAGACAAGTTGTTAATATTATTATTTGTTTAAATATTATTATTATCATTATTGTCATTATTATTATTATTATTATTATGAGGGGGCGCTAAGGTCTTATTCGATGGACTAAATCCGAGAGAACAACGCCACCGGGTTAAGGGGTGGCGGTATGAAAGGGGTTAATTATCATTCTATGTATTTTCATACATGCTCCCTCTCCCTTTCTTCCTCCACCCCTCTCTTCCTCCACCCCTCTATCTCTCCCTCTTCCTCCTCCTCCCCTCATTTTTTCTTGTTTTCGCCATTAGGGCACTTACCCCCTGTCACTACGCCTCTTGGCAGTATAAAGCAAACTACATGTATGAGTTGTATGAAATAATTCATTGATTTTTATTTAAACAATGGTTCAACTGACTTTTGAATTAAATTTGTTGATATTTCAATGGAGAATTTCAATTAAAAATGGCTCTAACCACTTATGATCTGAAAGGGTTAAAACGTTGTTTTTTGTCATCAAATCGAGGTTTTTAATATTACAAGTTGAAGAGTGTTATAAATTACTTCTGCTAAATATGAACGTATAATTTTCACTTTTTGACAATATTCTAAGCCCCCAGAATTGTGAGTAGCAGTCCAGAATCTATTTATGACGCTTGGTAGAAGTTCATAAACCTCAAAGCCATTCTAAGTTTTAAAGTGTTCAGTTTTTACATTAAATGGCATCAATCACATATTCTCAAAAGTCAGCACGCTACCGTCCCTATCATCACGATATTACCTTAGAATTTGCTTAATAATAATAATAATAATAATAATAGCCTAATAGTCCACTCCAATTTTTTTATTAAACCGAAACGGAAATTCTTTTTGCCCAATTGATCGTGAGCCCGACAGCCACTGAGCAGCGCCAGATCGACGTTGCTCTATCCCTTATTGTTGAACGCCAAACAACCACGCGTAGTTCATAAACAAGTTGGACCATAAAATGGCGATGTGAGTAAATTCGCAATGTTTGGACCGCGGAGTAGATGGACCTAATTGAAGTTATGATGCATACAAAAGGGATAGAAAATATTATTTGCCGCTTTAACTTTAAAAGAAGAGAAGAGACCGAGTAGATCAAAACTGTTGTGACGATGCTGATTGACAGACAGCAAGAGGTCAATCAACTTTAGGTCGCACAGTGGCACTCATTCCCAACTTTTCCTGCAGCGCCTCGAAATTAGGCCAACAACTGGTATGATATTGGCACGGATGTTTGGTTAATATTATGAAGATGATTCGGGAATTCGCCCTTGATGGAAAAGTAATCGACGACTGACGTCATTGACTGAATGATAAACGATTTCTGAAGAAACGTACGTGTGTACATGTCTGTGAAGTGGCATGCCGACTTCGACTGGCCGATTGAACTCTTCATTGTGGATAGTTTGCGTGCACAAATCCTTGTAGGTCGTTGTCCGTGACAGTGTCTGCAATTCGAGACTATGCTGACAGCGTACTACTGCATTTGATCTACCTTAGCTGCTCCAGAACCAGAGACTGACCAAGCTAGTCTCTGCTCAAGGCTTTAGGAATTGTGGTAAAGTGTCAAATTATTATGTATGCAGACTAGTTTGGTGACGAGCCAAATCATACAAGGTATCCATTTAACACCTGGGTGGAGAGTGGCAAATGTAGATTCATGTCTTGCCAGAGGACATTAGTGGCAAGGGGTCACTCGAACCGTGAACAATACGATCCACAGTCCGGCGAGATATCCACTAGTCTGACCACGAAACCTCTACACAGCCATAACATGGGATGGCATTCTGTGACGTCAATGAAGTTGAATTCATTCACTGGAAGTGTCATCTTCCTATCACAAAAGAATGTGGATCTATCTCAGAGGTGTCAAAGCTAATAAAAACATCATTATTGTCATCATCTTCGTAAAGACTGACGGGGATAGAGCTGCTATAGCTATAAGTGGCATAGGTCATGCCCATGTCATTTTACCTAGTGCATGTACTTGTGACACGCTTGGCGAGAATCGATCCCAGTCATTTTTGATTGGTCCAAGTCGATGCACATGGATACATTTTGTTTTGTATACAAAAATAAAGCTTAAAGCACGCCTTTACAGGGGGTGAGAGTTGGTCTGGTCAGCTTTGTGTCAACGCCGACAAAGCAACCGACCCTGAGGGACACTGGTTCGAAACTCGTTTCGTCTTTCGGATGTTGACACAGTCGGTCGGTCGGTGTAGAGACGAAAATAATCATATCCGGTTGATAGTTGATAACTTGATACACTTCTGTGGAAAGACACATTAGATCGACACACCAATCTCATGGTCTTGTGAAAGTTTAGACAACTTTTCTGAACTCGTACGAGACTGACAAACAAAGTGAAGCATCCCTGCTGAAAGACAGTGGAGTCTAGATATAATAATAATAGTAATAATACTCAGTGTTTATATAGCGCTTATTACAATCACTAAGCGCTTCCAAACTTGGAGATTATTACCCCGGCTTTAGCTGTGCTGCCGTTACGGCGCTCTAGCATTTCAAAGAATTAATTTCTGCCAGGTACCCGTTTACAACACCTGGGTTGAGTGTGGCAAATGTAGATCAATGTCTTGCCCAAGGACATTAGTGGCGCGGCGGGACTCAAACCGCGGACCTTGTGATCGACAGTCCGGCAACTTAACCACTCGACCACGGCACCTCTACATGTAAGTTTCAATATGTTATGCTCCGGCAAGATGCTATGTTGGTTGCCATAGACTCAGACAAAGAGAAGAAGAAAAGAACAAGAAAATACGGTGTCATGCAAGACAAGCTATTGTATGCCTACAATGTATACAAATGCTTCCTGACATGTCCGTATGTGGCATTCTTGGATTTTATATTAATTCATTGTTTCCGAAGTATCGTGTACTCACAAAAAACATTGATTCTGTATCATGTTATTAATAATAATGGTTTTAATAATTACTTCAATACCATTGGCTAAATATGTAGCGTTCTGGCATATTGGGTACCAATTTAGACCTGGGTAGAGAGTGTCAAAAGTGGATCGATGTCTTGCTAAACAAAGACGTTGGTGTCGGGCTGGGATGCGAACTCTGAGACCTCGATCCTTGGATCCAGAGTCAAGTGGATTAATTCCTATACCACGACACCTCCACTTGTAATTGGGACTCGTTATTAGTTAGACCAGGGGGACATTTCACAAAAACTTGTCATCAGTGACAAATGACAGTTTTTGTTATAAGCTACCGAAATCCTTGCTTCTGATTGGTTATCAGCAGATTTGTCACTGATTTTTGTCATTTGTCATTGAAAAAAAGGTTTTGTGAAACGGGTCCCTGGACATGAACGGTGAACCCTGCTCGATCACAGTCACGCAGTTCTTAAAGTGCACCGAAAGAGGAGGGGGGTGGTTGACCACATGAAATACTGCCAGTTGTAACGACTGCCACACGATTTTGTTTGTTTCATGATTATAAAATCTATAATGATCATCATGTGGAACATTCCAGCTGGAAGGGCGAAGAAAACCTTATAAGGAACATCTCGATGATCTTTAGGAATATTTTGCTGTAAGTACCCATTCCTATCATATTTTCCAAAGAAGTGGCCTTCACGGTGCCAGCTGAAAATGATCTGTTGTTTGGCTGCCTGTCTAGATTGTGTCTATATTTACACCCCCAAATCATCCCCAAGATGAATTCCATTCCCTGAAATAGCCTATCCTAACCCCATGGATTTACGTTGGCTGCGAAAGCTGAAAATTGCGAAGGTAAAGTGTAGGCGTTCACACTGCAATAGCTGCGCACCATGTGTGCGTTTTTGAGGTGTGAACTTTTTTTTCTGCACAACTTTGGTGCGCAGTACGCCAGTTGGTTGCAACCAAAATCTGTATGTCACGACCAATAAGTTCTTTCGACTTTTGAGACGTCAAGCCTATTTCACTCCCACGTTGATGCGCAGATGCTAAGACGCAAGCCATTGTCAATAGTTATGTGTAACAGTGTCTGCACCATGAGACTACAAACGAATATTCTCTGTACTCTGTCTAGGTTCTGTTCAAGTCTTTAGGAATTGTGGTCAAGTGCCATTTGTTAGCCCATGCTTGTAGACTATATATTCCTGGTGACGGGAAAGGGTTCGGGCATGGTCCATGGCTTGGGGGATTTGAAGAGGGGTGTGCATCTTAGAGTGCGTTTATGCTCAATTTTGAAGGCAGAATGAGCGAATTGAAACGCTCATCGTAATCGCAGTTCCACGGTGTAATGTTTATGCTCACTTATCTGGCTCCTCCAGGCATGATTCTGGCTCTGCAGCTGGATTCGCAAACCTGCACTGCGCATGCTACAATGTACGTTGACCCCATTTAAACGCGTTTAAAAATGATTGGCGTTTTAATGCTTCCCCAGAATCGCCGATCCAAAACGCACCTTTTTGTGAGTTTACGATCGGTGATTACGATCGCCGTTTTTCGGTGATTCTACAAAAATGAGAAAGGACGCAACCGTATTTTGAACTAAACGCGTAACAAATGCCTCATTCTGGCCAGAAAAAGTTGAGCATAAATGTACCCTAATTCTGTATCATTATTTTTGGGGGTGCCGCTGCAGTGCCAGTGGGAACGAGAAGTGTTTACCCCCTCGCCCTGTGGGTCTCGAACTCCTTCCGTTTGATTGGAGTCAAGAATGCACGCATTAACCCCCCGTGGTCTGAGGATGTGTATGCACTGTCATTCTGTCTGGAATAGAAATGATCAAATATTTGACAGAACACACCTTGTCACTCCACAGATCCTCCACGGATCCACCAAGCTATAGTTTGCAGGTTCAAACCGTTGTCAGTCGCTTAAAGAGAAGGTTGAGTTCTGGGAAGAGGTGAAAAATAATTTGTGAGCATTACTCATTCTTATTATGCAAGTGTGGAAGAACATCAGTTAAGACAAATGCCTTCATATTCTAAATATGCATGTCACATCGTAAAAATCAGGGGGCCGGCTTTTTACGCCACGTGTTTGTGTAGTCCCATATACATCTTTCTGTGCAAGTGTAACTTTACCAAGACTTGGCCAAACTTCTTATCATTTTGATGATTCCAGAACCTTGCAATACACACACATTCTTATATGCTAGATGATCAACATTTCTGGTCGGTTCCACACCGTTTCTTTCATAATGCAATCGCATGGCCACAACTCAACTTCATCTTTAATAGGGATCGGTAACTTTGTCTCAGATTCTGAAACAAAATCCTGGATGTAGCTCATGCTACAATGATAATTACACTGAAACCTTTAGGTCAGTTAGGAACCCCATGACTTTTACAAGCTGATCGCCTGTCTGATTATCAAGATATTTATGATTGGAATTACAAATGTTGAAAACCGTTTTCCAAACGGTTTTCATAACACTACAGTCTATTGGTAAAAACGAGTATGGTAAAACCGGTCACTCAAAGATTTTTACTTTTTTGAGGCACTTCTTGTTCATTTTGAAGCGCAATTATTTTAGGGCTTCGATATTACACCATATCACAGACACTGATAACACGTAGGGCCGTGTATCTCAGATGTATCAAATTGGTCGAATTTTGCTAACGATTAGTATCAGAATTTGGCCCAAATCATAAATTATGTCCAGGCATATTTTAGATATAAGAGCACATTAAAGAGCAGTCTTTATTTATGTCCAGTTATTTTCTATTTAGATGATCTTCCACCGGGTTAGGGAATGAGAAAGTTTAGAGTTTCCGCTAGTTCTCGTAATTTCGGTTTTTCATTTGCTTCTCAATCAACACGATGTATATGGGCTATTCCATAATTATGTGTTTTGGTTGATTTAGATTGACCATTATGGACAGTTTCATTGAAAAAAGAATTTCATAACCAAAACTCAATACACGTGATAAAACACAATTCTGTGACCAACACATTTCAGCACACCTTTTACAGTAGCTAGTTCGTAGATAAAATCTGCGTACGGGCCAATACAGGTCATTTGTATAACATTTTGTAGAACCCATCGAGACGAATACTGGATTCATTCTTCAGCTCATGAAAGTTATGTAATCATTATTCATTTATTCGCCGACGACACGTTCCTTGATACACAGATGGAAGTATTATTCTCAAGAGGGCAAACAAAAAGTATTCGCGAAGCACCTACATGCCATTGGCCCTGATTATTCTAAAATGTACAAAGTAGGAAATCTTAAAGGGAGGCGTTACTACTTCAACCAGAAGGGATTAGACCGCCCAGCGAGCCAGCGAGGTCACTGTGACAGGTGGCTATCTCATTAACTCAGCTCTCATTTAACATAAGAAAAAGAGGATCATGGGGGACCAACAGGCACCGATTGGGAAAGTTTTCTATTATAGAGGGAGCAAGTAGCTTCAAGTAGGACAGTGTGCCTTTAATGTGCAAAAGGTCTGTGAATATTTTGGGGTCATAATGTACCAAAGGTACCTACGAATTGGTCTATTTGGATGCTTTCATATGATTATGAGACCATTGATGTTCAACAGCATGGTTTTGGTCTTCCCAAAACCCAACCTTCTCTTTAAAAAAAAGGCAGTTGCGCATTGAAGCCAGGCTAAAGGATGGGTGAAGCAAAAGCTGTTTCCGGTAGGCCAATGAAAAGTGCATTCACTTTTGACACCGATCATGTTGTAGTAAGAAAGGATTGTTATGGAATTTGAAACACGGGTGTTGTGTAGTTTGCAGACACAAACTCATGTCAGTCGTTGGGTGTAAGAGAGTTTGCACTGTGAGACTATGCTGACAAAAACTCCTAGGATTGACTGCATACACGTGTAGGCTCTGTGCTTTTGCTGCTTGGATAAGGTATTTGACACAGCCAGAGACCATGGCAGAGACTGACAGAGCTCGGGATTTTGTTTAAGTGTCAACCTAGAGTCTGCGCCTACAGACTATATGTTAGGTGTGTCATAATATAGGCCTACCTGTGACATTCCTTCCGCTACAAATTTGTTTGTTCTGTATAAAGGGCAACAACTGTTCAATCTTTGATAGTTTGTGACATGAATATCACCTGTTACGTGAAAAGTCACTTGATGATTGCAAAAGTCAAATTCTTATCGTATTTACCTATTCCTGGGGATATTATCTAATCGTTTCCGAAAACCTCTTCCTTTTCACCTCTAGAATTTCTTGTACATATATGGACTGCCTAGACTTGAGGAAGAGCAACTCCAAGTATAACTGTTTTCTCCCATTTTCCAATGTAGGCTTTTATTAGGCTATTTCACTGCCAAATTCACTCCGATAGGTAGAATAGATATAAAGGGTTTACATTCTCAGGTGTTTCAGGGACATGGTTGTATTGTATGGCCTATCCGTCCTCCTTGGAACATGAAAAGTCGTTAAATTGATATACTCCCGATGCCTCCCAAAAGAAACCAGCCGTGATAAAGAAAAATGTTTGAATAGTTTATTAATTCGATCACATTGAACTCTCACAACAGGTGTCCCTACTCCGGAAATATTCAGAATATGCAACAGAAGTCATACAAGGTTCAAAATCGGGTGATCGTTGAGCCTAGCCTCACATAAATCATTTCACCGATGCCACAGCAGACGACAACGAAAAGTGGATCTATTCGCCTTCCCCCACACTCCAATTAACTTTTCCTACCCACTCCCACACATTACCGCCCGTAATGTACCCTGTCACACCATATCCATAGTTTTATTGCCATTTGGTTCAGAGCCGTTTGGTCAAATTCCCAGATCGCCCGATCAATTATTGTTTTGACACTAATGTCAAATAATCATTTTGGTCCATTGCCATTCGGTCCAATTGCCATTTCGACAAATATCAAAACGACGAGACCAACACAACGCCAACGGCAGACGAAAGAGAACAATATAACCTCGAATGTCCAGTGTTATCGGTCGATTCAGGTAGGCCATGGAGGCGGTGTGACCGGGTCGATGGTATTATAAGGAGGAATGGGGAAAAGTAGAGTTTGAGCGGGTTGCTAGGCAACCTGAAGCTTGCTGGATCTCCACGTCACATTCCGGTCATTAATCACTCACATTTGAAATAGCTGTCAGTTTGTTGTGGTTGTAGTTCTGTCGGAACACCTTGAAATGTCATTATGAACATTTATCGCCATCACTCATGCGGCCATCGAGAGAGTGGAAAGATAACCGTAGTGCTGGTGTTTGAATATTGTTTGCGTTGTTGAAAAACATAATTTTATGGTGATGTATCTTGTTTTGCAAGATGTAACATACTGCGATCATCTTTTCCTTATTTATTTGCGTGATGCATTACATGTTCTCACTGTCCTTTTAGTTGTGAGATGCTTATTATTTGAGCACATTGTTCATAATTGATTACTAATAGTAATACATGCACTTTTGAAAAATCAACCTAAGGAAATTTCAATAGAAATGTGCGAACACGACCATTTCTATGGGCCATACAATATGGTATGGAAAATGACCTTACGTTGATTTTTCGAAAATAGTTGCGATCGTGTCACTTCTAAGTTCTAAATTATAGAAGAGTGTATGAATATATATTATAGGCTTTTTGTTTACGCGGAAACATTACGTAAACAGGATGTCATTAAAAGCTTTACGTTGGTCCAAATATTGAGGTTTTCATCCATGGTACGACCATCATGAGCAGATCATATGCCAGATGTCCTCGACACACATTTGCCACCTTGTGGAAAGTTTCAGCATATCTCCATGATTTCAGGAAGATCAACAGGGTGTAATTGATTGAATGAATGAATGGCTGGTTCGTTGGTTGAACCAGGGACATGCTGTCCCTGGTTGAACGATTGTTTGGTTGGTTGAAACAGCATGTCCCTGGTTGAAAGTTAGGTGGGTAGGGCTAACGGTCATTTGATATTAATTTTGGTCGGATGGCTTTTGTGTTACTTGGTTGGTTTGTAGCTCGCTTTCTTTCCTAAAAATGGTGGGTTTGTTAATTGGTTAATTGGTTGTCGATTGGTTGGTTGGTTGCTAGATTGGTTGGTTAATTGGTTGTCTGGTTAGTTGGTCGGATGGTTGGTGGGTAGGTCAACGTGTGGGTTGTTTGGTTGGATGGTTTGTTGGTTTGTTGGTAGCTTGCTTCCTCCCTTACTTGATTACTTAATGATTAGTTACTGGTTTGGTTTGTTGGTTATTTTGCTTGCTCGCTAGATTGGTCGGTCGCTAGATGGAGTGGTTGGTTGCTTGCTAGCAGTGCCATTGATTAGGAGAGTTTGGCCAACCCGGTTTGAGTTGAACACAATATAGCGACTACTGCTTTGTAAGTTTGTTGGACAAGCACAAAACAAAAGAATATACGCCATGTTGTGACGTGTGGGTTGTTTGATATTTGGTTGGATGGTTTGTTTGTTGCTTGCTTGCTAGATTGGTCGGTCGCTAGATGGAGATATTGATTGGTTGCTAGCAGTGCCATTGATCAGGAGAGTTTGGTCAACCCGGTTTGAGTTGGACACAATATGGCGACTCCTGCTTTGTAAGTTTGTTGGACAAGCACAAAATAAAAGAAAATACGCCATGTTGTGACTTGTGACCCAGTGAAACCAAGTTGGCCAAACTCTGTGTATAAATGGCTCTGGTTGCTAGATTGGTCGGTTGCTTTGATGATCTTTTTTCGTCTTTTCGTTATTAAACTATGATTGCTTGTGTGTCTCTTTGTTTGTTTATATATTAGGTGGTTGATTGGATGGTTGATTGGTTGGTTTCCCTGGCCGCTTGGTTGGTTGATCACTTGGCTGCTAGAGCTTGCATGCCTTGTCATTCATCGATTTAATTCAAACTACCTTACAAATTGATGTTCTGTGGCCCACCAGTCCTTTACACTAGTCTCTTGAGTAAACTTTGCTGTAGGTTTTTCCTGCCCCCGTGCGTCCGCGGTTGTCATTTCAATTCAAGAATATTGTTGTCAAGAGAGAAATTTCGAAAGGCGCGGTACAGATACGCTACAATGGAAAGCTTTTAGTGAGACAAGAAACTCTATAACTTGAACTAGTTAATGACCAGTCACTACCCCTTTCACGCAGTAGTTGAAGCATGGATATAATTCACTTCTGAAGTCTCTCAGCGGGTTTCAAAGAAAGTTCAACGATGAACGCCTACACCGCTTACTATTTATTTTTCATTTCTTGTTCTTGTTCTCATTATTCTCAGTGAAAGTAAAGTGTAAAAAGGTTAACTTTGATTTTCCTTGTCTTTTTTTTATCTTTCTCCAAACTTGTTCTCTACCCACCCTTTCTCTTCGACCCCCCTCTCCCCATTCTTCCACCTTCCTGGTTCATTCCCGTACATTATGTACATCGCGTCGCCCACAACATGCCTCATACTTTGTACACCCCGTTTCATCTTTCGACTCCCTTCTCGACTCATCCCAATTTCCCCATATCCGCGTCATATATCTTCCATCTTATACAACATTAAATATTGTCCACATTATATTACCTCCCTTGCCCATTGCCTGATACCCATCCACAACTTCCCTCGTGTCATATCCAACCCGATGTCACACCCTGTGTCCTAACACACATCATCTACATCTTCGATCATACACATCCATCACCTGACCACACCCTGGCCGTGCTGCCGTCTTGGCCCATTTCGTAACACATATCGTCTACAACTTACCCCATACCTCATCCATCCCCTTGCCACACCCAATTCTCTTCGGACCCATCACGTTACTGATTACTTGTACTATCTTCCATTTCTACCCTTCCCAACATCCACCCCCCCCCCCCCCTACCACACCTTACCGGCTTTCTTGGCCTATTTCCTAACACGCATCGTCTAAAACCTCCCTCATACCGCATCCAACTTTATTTCATATCCTCCTCAATTATTGATCCATCCTGAAAACGTTGATCTTCTACGCTTCTCCATTTAACAACTAATCCATTTTCTTTTTGGCGTATGACATTGTGGTGTCTTGTCTACTACTGCCCCTCATACTTCATCCACCCACCTGCCACACCCTCTTCTGTATGTCTCCCGTTTCTTGCGTTATTTGTCTCGTGTACCCCCATACAACATTCACTCGACCCCCTTGCCACGCCTCTCCTGTCCACCGCCCCCCCCCCCTTCTGTGCACCCCACCCTCCTTCCCTTAGCCAGTACCCGCGGGCATCTTCCGCTGGAGTGACTATGGACTCTGGACGACATGCACCGCTTCGTGTGGGACTGGTGTTGAAGGAAGACGACGAGTTTGCCTCGATGAAAGGTATGATCTCGTCCGAGGATATTGCGCGAGGCGTTTAAATTTAAAATCCCTGAAATCCATGTATGAAATTTCAAGCAATGATTCGACATTCATTTTGTCCCTTTTTTTTTATTTAAAGGTACTATGTCCCTTTTGCAGCCAACCTCAAATTCTGTAGAACTTTGCAGGAATTATGAATATGTCATGTATGTCCTATCTGTGAAATTTAAACGTTAGCAGTGTCCTCATATTCAAATTATGCAAGGAAACCCGTTTACTTGCTAGACTTCACTGTCAGACACTATTGAGTGACTGACTGGCTTTTTTCTTCTTTGGTAATAACATACATGAAAATAGTTGTAAAGGGTACATGAGCATTTGTCTACATCAATAACCCACTTCTTGTGATGGCCAAGATTAAACTGATCGAATCTTTGCGCAGCATAAAACGTATGACCATTCGGTACTATTGTCTGAAAATCAAGACTATTACTTTTGGGCTCTATAGCACTAAAGTCAATTTGACAACTAATAGTCATTATTTTCCCACTTGAAGACAATTTCAAGCCCCACCTTTTTTAGGGAAGTTCTAAATAAGTATTATCTTTCAAATGCAGTTGGAATTTAACTTTTTCATTTTTTTGGCCTGCAAATGGGACATAGTACCTTTAAGTTTGAGCTTCCAAACAACAGTTTAAGGCAAGATTTAAGCCTCATAAAAAAACCTGTGTGAAAGTCTCTAAATGTACATGTAAATTTGTTTGATCTGAATAGTACTGTAGTTACTTTTCATGATCCACAAGTTCATTATGAATATTTTAATATCTAGTATATAGAGTGTAGTGTGAATTGCTGTTAACTAAGGCCTGTAACAGCCAAAAGTGATTAATTAAAATTAAAAAAATGATTATGATATAAGAATATATTTAAAAGTAGGCCTACTTCTTGCATGATCGTTAGACTAAATAAAATTGATATTCATATTGTGTATATATATATGTATGTATATAGTTATTGTTTAATTGTTGTCAGAGCTCGACGAACAACTCTGAAACTGTTCTTATTATCACTGTCTAGGAACATACCTATTCTGCTTTTTTGAATTTCAGGAGTAATGAGGTAGCCCCAGAAAACTGTGTCGGCTATCAAAAAGAGTATAGACTTTGTAGAATACAGGTAAGAAAATATGTAATAATTCCTAATACTTTAATTGAGTAATATATCGATAATACAAAGGAGATGTACACAAGATTTTTGATTAACATTTTGGATGGTCAACCTTCTTTCTGTAGTATGTCTCATGTGCACGTCATTACTAATAAATTGTCACACTAATCTAATAATGAAATCAAAGGTTTTATGAATGGTATGAGCTATTGACGCCAGAGTTAAAATCATGAAATAGAAAAGGGGCAGTTTTTTAATTTTACGAAGATAAAACAATGATTAAGACAGGGTCCTGTTTCTTTTCTCTCTTTCTAGAATTGTCCTAATTCATTCGATTTAGGATACCGTGCTGCTCGTTGCGAGGAGATGGCTCCACCTGGTCATAGATGGAAGCCTTTCTACCCTTCAGAGAGTAAGTTTGGAAGAGAAGTTCGAAAGAAGCATCGCAACATTCATAATCAGTTTTCTATCTATCAAGGCATCTTCTCCCAGCTCGGGCGTCGATTGCCACATTTTTTTCACTCATCTCTGTTTTCTGCCATCCGAGTACACTCTTGCAGTTTCATCTCCCTCCATGTTTTAATGTTCCCCTCTCAGTTAGTTCTTGATTCCCCTCTCGGCCTTGTACCTTCTGCTTTTCCTTTCAATACTTCTTTAAGCCTCGGTCACAAATGCATTACGAACTGCTACGAACGCCGTACAAACGATTTTCAGACAATGGAAATTCGGGAAGACAATGGAAAAACAGGGAGATTCGTACGAAATTATCGTTCGTACGAACCTTTGTGACCGTAGCATTAAAGAGGCTATGTTGTCTTTCAATGTCGCCCAAGTATCTTGCCTTTCTTTCTTTAACCATCCTTATCAGGATATTTTGTCCTGCCATTTGCCCTATTTCTCTGCAAGTTTTCATATGTTTCAATGATATGTGAATCCAATGACCGGAGTGATAATAATTACAATGTAAAGAGTTTCGAAACGTAGTTTTACACTTTACAAATTCGACTATCATTATCATGGTTTGCTTGTATTCTAACAATGCATCCAAAGTCTAAAAGGTGATTTAATAAGAGCAATGAGAACTACTTTTATTTTTGTCCACTAATCATGCAAGAGAGCTCTTGCCCCGTCTTATTTGCGAATGATATCAATCGCAACTATGAACATTAGAGATAGGGTAATGCAAACTTGCAATTGATTAGAGGACTAGCGATTAATTTGGACCAATCTCAACTCTGTATAATACAGGGCCCTGACGTCACAAGTTTGTCATTTAATTTTGTTCACTTTCGAACTCTTCCACCTATCCAGGAGACGGCTACAGCCCGTGTATTCTAGCATGTTACAACGAGCATAACCAAGGGGAGGTTCGTGTTGTAGAACACGGTGTGCCGTCGGGGACTCGGTGCGCAAGGTTCCGTAACGGGGTCCCCGAGACGGGGGTCTGCATCGATGGAACATGCTGGGTAAGTGGAGAGGGTGCACATAATGTGGTGACGAGTGTGGAATGAGGGAAATGATAGGCTCCGGTTCTTTGAAAAATGGTCAGGTGTGTGATTATAAAAAAAGGTAGCATTATGTTGCTCAATTGGTTTTCCCTGGGCTACTAAACGTTTAGTGTGGAAGCTTTAATGTGCGAGAAGACGGGTTGTTGGAACTCGGCAAGTCGACTTATTTTGGACGAGAAGACGAGATGACGAGAAGACGAGAAAACGATTTTTTTTTTTAACTCGGCAAGTCGACTTGTTTGAGACGAGAAGATAAGATGGATCTCGGCAAGTTAACTTATGATGAGATGATGAGTAATTAAAGATAAACTTTAGTACTGGTAATGCGATTGCATTGTGAAAGAAATGGTGTTGAAAGGACCAGAAACAGTTGATCATGTAGCATGTAAGTATTGGTGTGCACTGCAAGGTTCTGGAGTCATCAAAATCATAATAAATTTGACCGAGTCTTGGTAAACTAACACAGAAAGCTATATATGGGACAACACACATGGTGTCGGGGCTGGTACTACCTTGATTTCCTTGTCTTTCTATGCTCATTACTCAGCCAGTATACATTTTCTTCCAAACTTGTTTGGCACATGTCATTTATTTGTAATCTTGAACATTCAGTGTCAGTTTCGTTTGATTCTGTGAGAATTAATTTTCTTTTTTTACCAGTACTAAAGTTTATCTTTAAGTCGGCAATGGATTTCAAGTCGACTTGCCTAGTCCCAACAATCCGTCAGCTTGTCTTCTTGTCCGAAACAAGTCGACTTCCCGACTTCTAACATCTCGTCTTCATCGTCTAACTTATATCGTCATTTCGTCGGCACATTTAATCCGGCTGCACAAGATGCGTCATTTTGCCCACACTGACCGTGGACTGTGTCTTGACATGCTATTTCGGATTGAAATCGTTAAAAAAAAAATAGTTCAAACATTTTGATGACCTGTACGATAATTTATAAGCGTCGAATATCGTGATGTATTCATGTCATGTTATTTCCTTTTTCTTTTGTCCATCTTCATTGAATTTCCAGAGCGTTGGCTGTGATGGGTACCTGAATTCTACCAAGTACCCCGACCGATGCGGCGTATGTGGTGGTGATGGCAGCTCCTGTTCGTTGGTCTTCAGTGAAATCATCTCGGAGAATCTACAAGTAGGTAAGCCTTTACTATTATATCTCGAACAAAAGAGTCAGAATTATAATTATGTGATGATGTGCTCTGTACTTTTCCAAATGTTATTTGATACAGAATATCCGATATTTGACGTTTTTAGCGTTTTAGAGCTTTAACAAAAAATTAATAAAATCATTTAGCATAATGGAAAGAGTAGATACTGACTTATATTGTTGTAGCTGTATCCATATTCATATAGCATTGGAGTGTCTTGAATTTATTGTTATGATATATTTGAAACTGTTAGAAATGTAACTATATTTCTCATTGTGATCTATTCTATGATACTTCTATGTATATAAATGTAGCTATCATAAAAAGATTCTCTCATGCTCGCTGTCATTTTTCTTTCTTTCTTTGTTTTTGTTCTTCATCTAGGCTACATTGATTTAATAGAAGTTCCAATTGGTGCAACAAATATAAAGATATCAGAAATTCGTAGCGTGAGAACCTACTTAGGTGAGTGTTGTAACAATTGCTTTCCCATACATCATTCAGTCACAAAGAAATATAATTTTAAACACATAATTTGATAATTTGGCAGCGTCTCACGAACCGTCATTTGTCTACAAAGTTCGTCGACTTCTCATTAGAAGGTGTGTTATTTTTTACAACAGGCTTTTCAATAGGATGTCGGCGAACTTTCGTAAGACCCTGCCAATTTTACAAATAATGGTTATTGATATCATCAATATTATAAAATATAACTCCCGTTATAGAGTCTAGACTATCGTCACACCGAGATTAAAATGGAACGAGATATGAATTCTCCCGTCGATGAAAGTATGAAACTTGCATGATATTTTTCCACATACCTGATTGAACAGGAGAAAAATGTTTTCAACAATTCTTAATCCTTATGAAAATGACACATTACAGCACTGATGAATTCCGATGGAAAATATTTGATAAACGGCAACTTTAATGTGGAGACCGAGTTTACCAAGTACCTCCAGGCGGCCAACTCTGGAATACGTTACCAAAGAAGGAATATATTCAATGGACTGCAGTGGGAAGAGAGAGAAGTTATCACAGCCAGAGGACCACTTAATGAAACACTTCATTTACAGGTTAGTAAGGGGAATTTATGATTTGCTTTAGAAATTAACCTTCAGCGATATATTGAAGAAGGTATTATTGTAAGACGGTGAATAGTAGGATTCAACGAAAACTTATGGAACTTGTTTTCTAAAATATTTAAATTTACAAATTAGAATGAACGCATTCGCAAACGCATTTACGTGGAACGGTGAAATATGATTTTAAAATAGAATCGTGGGGAAAGCCATTTAAATATATACATGTGTAGTGAATTTGTTTTCTTTCTAGGTTTGTTTGTTTGTTTGTTAGTTATTGTTTGTGTTTGTTTTCTCATACCAAAGGTAGTACCGCTGCAAATTATTTTGTTTTGACGAGTATGCTCGTAGTAGGCCTACTGAATAATTTATTAACCACTGCATGTTTCACTTTAAATAATGTTTATTCGTTTTCATTTGTTTACTTGTTTGTTTGTTTGTTTACTAGATCTTAATCCTTAAAGACGGTTCATCAAATACCTTACAATATGAATATGTCATCCCCATTGAGACATCAACGCCAACACCCACCACAGAAAATTCTTCACAGCCTCAACAGCATCTATTAAATTCAACAACGAGTATACCAAAGCACTACGAAGCAGTAGAGTCGCTTTTAGAAACAGAAAATATAAACCCACCAATTTATCCTGTAAATATGAGTGAAATTATTCTAGGGGATCCAATGTTATCGGAGGAGAGCTCTGTAAGCTCGCCCACGAACACTCCTATCGAAGAAAACTCAGAAGTTAGTCACTTCAATAGTTCAAGTAGGACCAGAATAGACATAATTAGTAGGAATATAACGAGTGATTTTCGGGAGGACGACATTCCCAGTAGATCGAACTCAAGAACTCAAAGGCCTCCTGTACAACAATCAGTAGGAGATAGGGTAAACGAAAACGCACATAGTACTGAAAGTACGCATAACGCTAGCAGCGTACTTCCAACAAATAATACACCAATGGATAATACAACACATACGCATAATACTACGCAAATGCGTGATGGTACGCATACGCTCAACACTACGCGGGCCGTCGGCTTCCGAGATCCACTTCGCCAGAGTTACGCGGCGCGTCAAGTGGTTAGTCCATGGGGCGAGGGACAGGAGGGAACGAATCCAGAGTGGCCAGAAGGATGGCCAGAGATAGCGTCTCTGGAGGGGGCTGATAGGGGCCGCATTGTGTTGGAGAGAGACGGCGTTCAGTCTGGTAAAGCGTGGTCCACGAATGACGGCGTGAGGCAAGAGGGAGGTAGGTTTTGTGGACTATCCTTAGTATTTTTGTATGGACTGTGTCTCTTATAAAGAGTTTCGATTCATTCAACTTGGGTTTAAATCAATTAATGGATATCTGTCCTGGTTTGGCTAGAAGGGATTAGACCACACAGGGTGGTCACTGACAGGTGGCTATCTCGTCAACTCAGCTCTCAATTAACATAAGAAAAAGAGGACCATGGGGGACCAATGTTCACCGATTAGGCATTGTTTTCTATATAGAGGGAGCAAGTAGCTCCAAGTAGTACAGCAAATTTTAAAAGAGGTGAATCCATGGTTATCAAAAAAGGGGGAGGTTTGAAACGGCGGTATCCGTTATCCTTTCCCCCTTCAATAGTGTAAAGTTTTGCGACTACAGGTATGTACTTACAAAGCATACACATGGACATAACCGAACATTTGGATACACGGAATGGAATGCATTTTTAAAGAAGGCTCATTATGTCTCTAATAAGGAAGACCGTTATGTTTTAATAATAAACAACTGTTTAAAATAAAATGATACAAATTTGAAAAGCAGAAGTAAAATATTGTAATGTCACTTGCATTACAGTGTGCTTTTATGTATATATACCATATCTTGATCCAATTTGCGTACTTCTTGCAAAGCAGACGGACTCATTTACGGTCCACCGTATAGGACGGAGGACTCCCCTTCACATCCTTCCCCTGAGGTGATCACGAGAGACATGGTCACCGTCGAGCTCCAGACGGAAGAACTCAGGGATGTCGACGAAGTGATCATTGACGTGATCGACGACCAACCCATCATCAAGCAGCACCAAGGCGACAACAAGCTCGGTTTCGAATCTCAAGTCCCAGAAGATCTCGACATGTCGGAATCTGATTACGACGACGATTTCTCGTCGTCCGGCGTCGAGAACGGACTGCGATATTCAACGCGAGCGTCGTCGACGACGGGACGACGCAGCACAACAACTGTGTCATCTACGACTTCATCAACGCCATCTACGACCATTGCTACCACTTTTGCAGGAAAAACGGAGGTCCAGACAACCTTTGAGATGGCCACATACCTCACTTCTGAAACTATGACTTCAAATCCAAGGACCACCACCACTGACCAAATGACCACGATAGCCGTCACCACCGAACCCCCGCCGAAATACTTCTGGAGGATTACAGCGAAGATGCCATGTAGCGCAACTTGTGGGAGAGGTAAAGTTTTGATGTTTCTTTTCATTCCCCTTTCCAAATGTGCCTCCTATTTCAGCTCGCGTACACCGTCTAAACTTTGACAGTGGTATGATTAATTCAGTGTCGTGTCTACAAAGATGTGTATTTTTTTACCGATTGGGGGAAGGAACACCTTGAGTAGCTGTTTTTATAAAACAATAAATATCAATGCCAACGCCAGCGTCCTTCACAGGATCGGGTTTGTGTAGTGACTCGAAGAGAAGGAGAAGTAAAGACCGATTCAGGAGCACTGCTTCGTCCACCAAATCTGGGGGCCATTCAAGGGCATAAAAAGACGATAATTCTATGTCTTAAATAACCAGTCAGGCGCAGGCCACCCATGAACTAGACGGGGAATATTTCAATAGCTCAGTTGGTAGAACAGTGGTCTTTTAATCCGGTGACCCGGGTTCGAAACCAAGGCGATGCGCTAGTGCCCTTTGGTAAGGCATGTATCCTCATTACCAGGTCTTTCGGAGAGGACCTAAAGCCTTCGGTCCTCTAGTCGCTTACAAACAAGCATTTATGCTTCCTTAGCAGTCAGGTAAAATAACCACCACCACTAGTATTAAGCATACTTGATGGCACCGGTAATGGCCGCTGACACTTTTATGTTCAGCGCTCAAAATCGGTGTATAGATCATGCAGTGTCACTGAGAAAGAAAGAAATGTCTAGAAGGCTGGTTAATTTTATTAATAGGGTTCTGGAACTATCAATGTAAAATTAATTTGGTAAATGTTTGCTGAAAAATCACATACAATGAAAGGATCGGACATAAAAATGGATCCATGGGATCACACGCACATGTGAAATTGTAATTTGGTCCAAAGTTGTATGAACTATGTCTTGTTATAAAGTTAAATTGTCATGAGACAATTTATATCAAAAGCGGTCCTTTTCACTTGACAATGCTAAAGTACTTTTCTTCCTAGAAACGCAAGAAATGAGAAAGCTGACAATTTTCTTTCACCTTCGCCAGCACTTAAGGGGGAAGTCCACACTGATTGTTAAGTTGATATTGATAAAAGCATAATAATGGGAGAAACATGGCAGTGAAAGTTTGAGCAAAAAAACGATTAAAAATAAGAAAGTTATAATTATTAAAGGTGCGATCAATCAAACACAAATTGACAGCTCTGTGACGTACTTCGCGAGGTCCCCTCCTACTTGCCCTGTACTAAATAAAAATCAAGAAAATTAATATTTCCCTTCAGAAAATGTACAATCATACATTGCAAATATTGCGAATATGTTTTTATACCACCATTGTATGAAACAAATCTATTCCGTCATCAATAAGTAAGAACAAAAATGTTTATGAAAATGTCTGTACATAACGGAAAATTGGAGATGAGCTCGCAAGATACGTCACAGTGTTTCTATTTTGTGTTTCACTGATGACAACTTCAAACAATTCATAACCTCCCTATTTTCTTACGGAACTGTCACTAATATGCATCTCCATTTTATCTGCTTTTATCAAAACCAACTTACTATCAGGGTCAACTTCCTCTTTTCCTTATCAATATGGCATCATAATGTTGACCGATTTACGCAACATAATGTTGGTCAATCATATACTCGTTTCAGGTATTATTAGGGACTATGCTTACTGCGTTGATGCTGAAGAAGAACAGGTGGACGATACTAAATGTGATATAGAAACCAAGCCTGACGTCATCGCTAAAGAGTGCGCGGGAAAACCATGCGAACCCAGGTGATAGCTTTTTTAGATAAATATGATATCCTTTGCATTACCAGTTAGTCGTGCACTAGATCTAAATGTGACGGTAGATCCGTATACTTTGCCTTTTGTTTATGTCGATGGACTTTTGTTTGCTCAAAATTCAAGTAATAATATATCGTATAATTTGCATGGGGTTATTTTTGTTGTTTCTGTCTTTAATTAGCTTTGTACATGTAGCAGAAATTATGAAAATACTGCACTATAGCTTTTAAGGATTTATTGAATAGAATAATAAGCATTAGGTCTTTAGTTGGGGTTTACAGTCATATGTATCAGGACTGGTGCGTTATGTATTTGAGAAGACATTTGCTTTTTTCAGGACATAATTAAATGGCTATAATTTTGCTTTCAAAAGATATACAGTTTACTCATTGAATAAAATATTTCCAAGTTTTAGCTCTTACGTTTCTAAGATGGCAATTCGTATCCATTCTATCGTTTAAATTTTTTCGTAAACTTGTTATAGGATTTTTTTTTTTTTTTTTTTATTGTATTCTTTCTTAATGTTTATATTTGTATCGTTTTATGTTCGATTTAATATTTTAATGTTTGTATGTATTTTATATTGTACAGACATTGCCCCTTGGAAGAATATTCCTTATTGAAACCGGCTACCCTATTTAAAGAAGACTAAAGTAAACATAATAATAAATAACTCCCTTTTTTGGTATAAATTCTGTGGGGCAGATGGGAGGCCGGGAGTTGGAGCAATTGTCTCGGGGACTGTGATGCCAGCTACCGCTTCCGTACGGTCCACTGCTGGCTCCTGATGGGCCAGGGTCTCGATTCATCGGTACCCAATGAGAGATGCAACCAAACCACCAAACCAGACATTACCGTGCCGTGTGATGAGAATGACTGCGGACCGCAATGGATCGTTTCCGAGTGGTCTCGGGTGAGAAAAGTGTTAATATTCTTCTTTCTCTTTTTTCTTTACTTTGATTTTTTACTTTTGCTTTACTTTAAAATGTACTTTTGCTTTGAAATCCTCCTTTGAAATCCTCCAAGTGTGTTGCTATTAGGGGTAAGGGGTTGTGAAATTTTCTCCCCATGAAAAAAAAAATTCGGCAAATTATCGATCTTAGAGCCTTGTCAAAACGCATTGTATTTGCTTGAGAAAAAGCTTTAGAATCTGTTTGCAAATTTGAAGAAATTGTAAAAGTTTTTAAAGGTTTTTCTCGTGTACAGATATGTGAAATTATATGATTACTATTTACAATCATTGGAAATGAAAGCTAATGATTATGTGGGAAAACACGACGGCCTCTACCCCTATTCAAAATGATTTCGTGGTCTACAGTCTACCGTAGCTAAGTTCCTCTTTTTCAAACGAGATGCTTGTGTCTTATTAAATTGTTATACAGACTCTCTTTATCCAGGTTTAGTAAGTGGGTATCTGATAGATTTTAATTAAGATGAAAAGTTACGTCACCAAAAGCAGCCACATCAACCATTATCGACGCGGGCTTTTACTTAAATATCAGACTTGAGATAGAGAAGAAAAAAATATGTTTACATGAAATAAAATATTAGGGCCATGCCTAGCACCTGGGAATAGTTTTGATTGTGATGTGTTGCTTGTGTCCCCCAGTGTTCTGAGACCTGCGGACAAGGTCGGGAAACCCGTCGGGTGACGTGCTCCGATGGGAACCGATGTGACGCAACAAATAGACCCGAGTCTGAACGATCGTGTATCATCACCCCATGCGTCTGGACTACTTCATCGTGGAGCCCGGTAAGTCATGAATTACCTTTCTTTATGCTACTCGTCATCTTTTTTCAATACAAATTTGTATCTTGCAATAAAAATGGCATTTAACAATTAAAGAAATAGACCAGTTTTGGAAACGCCCCCGGCCCCCTCCCTTTCAAAAAATGAAATGGAAGCTCTTATTCTCAATCATGTGAAAGAATATATTTTGACTAAAACGTGATGACACCAATTTTGCCGGGAAACCGCCTACTAATTGATATATTTGGTCAATTATCAATTATCTATCCGGCCTGGATAGATATCGCGTAGTCCCATATACATCTTTCTGTGTACAGTGCTTGTAACTTTACCAAGACTAGGCCAAATTTCTTATCATTTTGATGATTCCAGAACCTTGCAGTACACACCAATACTTATATGCTAGATGATCAACTTTTTCTGATCGATTCCACAACGTTTCTTTCACAATGCAATCGCATGCCCAGAACTGGTCTATACCCTTAACAGTACAGCAACTGTCCTACAATAGTCTTAAAGGTATTACAAAGTTTTGGTATGAGGTCATGAATTCTGTTCAAATTAACATATTTTATATTTATATTTTTATATTTTATATTTATATTTTTTCTCGAAAACAGAAGTGTTTTAGGGGCTAATTTTTTTAGTGCTTATTATACATCCACAGGGGCATCCAAATATATCAAAATTGTAAAGATTCACTATCCACCCAATTTTCAAAATTTCCCAAAACTTTGTATTACCTTTAACTGAAGATTATATGAAAACTGTACGTCTTTAAAGTTGCTTATATGTAAAGAAACAAGTTGAAATATCTGTACAATTTTATTTTTTAATTTGACAATACAAATAAGAGCTAGTAGAAATCCATGTAACAAACATCCGCAAAATTACTGTTACCGTCGCTACTGTAAATGTCGACTAAAAAATTCACAATGAATAGTTAATAGTTTTGTAATGTGTTTTTAAAGGGGAGAATAAATGATTTTATTTGATAAAAGTTGTTTAATATTGTATACAGACAAGAGGTCCGTAAACTCCACCCTTGACGACCAAAGGCCTCTGCCGCCTTTATATGATAAGGACTGCATATTGTCAAGGAACAAGTGATTAAATCGTCAACGTTTAAATTCGTTTATCATTAATTATGTTCTTCTAGTGAATTAATTAATGTCCATAGCTCTAGAGACAAGAAAGAAGGTATCAAAGAAACGTTCATGATACTATCATCTTTCTCCGTCCATTGTCTCGAATCAGTGCACAGGTACTTGTGAAGTGCAATCTCGTCGTGTGTTCTGCATCGCGGAGTCCACTAACAGTCGAGTGCAGGATAGCTCCTGTGCTGGTATCGAGGTGCCCCTCTCCATCCAAATCTGCGGGGGAAGCCCCTGCCCTTCGAAGTGGGTGCCTCAAACATGGGGACAGGTAGGACTCGTGAACTCCTAGAGTTCTTTAAGTAGATATTCATTGAATATAAAAACTAACTTTATTTTCATTATTGCAAAGTTGAAACTTTGATTCGACAAGATTATCAAAACTCAATGCTTGGAAACATTCGAAGTAATGATTATTATAAATTAAAAAACGCTTAAATACAGCCCCGGCATAGCACCTGAAGAGCTCTCTGAGCGCTGCTGAGATGTATGAGATCACAGTATGGACATGACTTGCACAAGCAGACGATGGCCCATGACATCTCACACATTTTCAGTGCCTGTGTTTTCATCTTCTCTTGAGTTCTTTCTCTTACTTCACTACCGTCAGGCTAAATGTAAAATATATTGCCTCACTCTAAACCCCGCGCATTGTTTTATTTTGATGACAAATGCAGCGATACAAAAACAAAGGAATCTGTCGCTTGTAAACAAAATAAGGCGCCATTGTATATTCAGCTGCACACACCGGGGTATGTTCGGCGTTTCAAGAGGGAACACATGCCGTCCTTAATATCATTCCGGGGCTTTTCAATTTGAAAGTCTGGTTTCTTTGATTGTTAATTAACCCCTATCCTGTGTATTTACAAGCAAAAGATTTTAGTTATCAGATTCGGGTCATATCCCCTTTTGAATGGTTTGACATGCCATTACATTTATATACACTAAACTCATCATAATTTGAGAAGTAATAGCTTTACAATTATGTTTATTCTCTATGGGATGTCGTCTGCTTGGGCAGTGTTGGTCCATATAATGACGTAATTAAAACATCGTTATTTTTCCGGCGAATATCTCGTATATCCCAGCTGCTATGGAGGTGGTTGTATTTGTATTTGTATAAATCACCCGATAAGTAGTTGACCTAAAACTTGTCAGATGGCCATCTGTTAGCTTACCAGTTTCTAGGGATACATTAGTTGACATATTTGTGATCTTCTTTGAATTTCACCTTTAATTATTCACAATACTTTTGTATTTAATTTAGGATAAGATGCAACCCCCCCCCCAAAAAAAAAAAAAAAAAAAAAACAACCTTGTATGCCATGATGTATATTCTGCATTCGAAGATAATAATTTTCTTTCTTGAAATGTGTATAACTTTTCGGCTTGGACTGCATGTTATCTTCCAAAGGGTTTCCTCCAGTTCCATAGAGTTTATTTTAAATAAAAAACACCCCATTTTCAAGCTTCTCTTTTGGCACGCTCTATCTCCCTTTCAATTACTCTCTCTCTCTCGCTTTGCATCTATTTATTGCTCGCATCCTCTCTTACTTACTTCGCAACACAAGTGTGAGACCTGGGCAGCTTCTCACGAAATCGTCAGAACCAAAGTTGGCCGACATCAGACTGACAAATATGTTTTAAAATGTACAGGCGTTTCTGTTTGATGTCGGCGAACGTAGACTTGTTTTTTTTTTCATAACGATTTTTTAATGATTGTTAACATTACCAAAATATGAAGCCTGACCCTCTTTCACTATCATTCTTTCTTTACCTCTCCTTCCCACTTTTGTTGTATGTCACTATTATGGTCTCGGTTGTTTTTCAAAGGAGTTTAAAGGGAAAGGATAATCTTATATTATTGGTGTAATACGCTTTCTACTTTAGTTGAATTTGAATGGTTTTCTACTCTTACTATTTCACAAGTTTTCACACAAACAGACACAAAAACAACACAATGTACTTTTAATTTAAGTATAGAATATCCAAATTTATTTACAAGGAAATAATTGAGGATTTGTCATTGTTTATACAAATATATGTAGGAAGTTCAATTGTTAGAATCCAGTTTGAAGGCGACCCCAGCAATGATTTCATCCAGAAAAGTTGTTGCAATGATGAAATCACTTTCGATTGTTTGATCTCTACCATTGATGAGTCCATATTCATCTTTGTTGAGGGAGAGATCAATTATGACGTCACTGCTGTCGTCATCGAAAAGATCATGAGTGTAGTTTGTCAAATCGCTGACTGTCGTAAACGTGTCGTCGTCTTCATTGTCGGTTGTAATACTGGAGACGTCTGTTAAACTATCATCGTCCATTTCATCCATGAATCTGATCAAGCTAGAAGTAGTGTCAGATAACAATGAAGCGTTATCATCTTCGTGATGAATTTCTATCGAAACTTCGTGATGGAGCTGACAGCAGTCGGATGTGATACTTGTTCCATCGTTGTTATCATCGACTACGTCGTTGTTATCGATGTCGTTTTGCTTGGAAGCGGAGACTGGGTAATACGTGATGCTTGGGAAGCCCTCTTCCGAACTCCACAATGATGTCGAGTCACTGAATGTATCGTTGAAATTCCATGCAGTAGAGTGGAACTGTGTTTGAACGAAGAAAAAGAATTATTGAGATGAGAGCTGAAATTATTTTGCCATAGCTGAAAAATTGCATACAGAGAGGCAGACAAACCAATACAGAGAGAGAATCACTATAAGTAATACGCTAAGGCTCCGCGGGGGGCGCGACGTCTCCGCCAGCCTTTGTAGTCTATTGTTTTTTAATGAGATCGCCGACCAAAGTTGGTGCAGCTATCTCCTCCTGAACCCTCCCCTCGGGGTACCGGTGACCGGTGCCGTCGTCCGCGGGAGAGTCAACTCTGTGGAATTGGCTATACTCCGCCCGAGGTCCTCCTCCGTGCCGACGTCCAAGGCGAAAACAGACGCGACATGCATAATGCATGATATGCGTGACGACAGAGATACCTCATGGATATTCAACATGACATCCGTAGACACACGACCGATGACCATCCACTCGCATTAAGTTGCGTATTAAATGCACGCTGAATGGGTACGACTTACCCCGTGTTAGGTATCTTTCTATAGGATGTGCTTTGCATGTAGTAGCTGCACAAGAGATGAACGGGGCTTCCCGTCGACGTCCAAACTTAGAGACCTATTTCCATCATGATTGCCGCGATTTTTATATAGTTTTCGTGAATGGAGGTATGAAATCAAAGCTTATTTTGTGATTATTACGGCCATGTATACTCAATTTTGATTATCATTTTCTAAAGGAAAGTTTTCACAAGAAAACCAATGGACTGACAATTCAGTCGCAAGCTGCTTTCATTCAACACACAGTGCAGCTGCGTGCTCGGGAAGCTCCAACACAGGCACCGCGCACCGCAGGCGTCCGACGCCTGCGGCGCCGGTGTTCGAGCTTGCTGGAGTTACGCTGAAGTGTGTGTGCTGAAGCTGAGCTCGAGTCGAAGAGTTTTGACACTTTGCATCATTATTGCCGCGATTTCAATATAGTTTCGTGTATAGATTTACGAAACCTGAGCTTAGAATTAGTAAAAGTATTACTAATGTCTACGTTTTTAAACGACTGTCTGATTTTCTTATGAAAATTTTACTTTGAAAAATGATTATCGAAATAAATGGTCAGAAATAATCACAATCTAACACAGTTAGGGTCTATTATTATGTTACAGTTCTTGCATCAAATCAATGCATGAAAACTTAGTTATTGAACTAGACAAAATGTTTTTTTTTTTTTTTTTAAATAGGCAATTATGAAGTAGGATGTAGGAAGCCTCAAACCTTAGCCTACTAAACAAATCTCAACAAAGTGTAGGCCTATCCTTTTATGAATTAATGAAAAAGTAGCCCCAGAAAAAAGAGCCCCCGAAAGTTGAAAAAGTAGCCCCCGAAAATTTTCCGAAAATTTGAAATGGAGCCCCAGAAATGAAAAAAATTATTTTTTGCCTGCGCCTCCCTCTAGAATCCCGCAGGTCCTGAGTTGAGTGTATATATAATATAGGCGTGGGGTCCATGGGTTTCAAGGGGTCATAAACCCCCAAAAGCTCAGGGGGTTACGTTCTTCAAAGTGGTGGGGGGAGAGATCAGATCGCAGCGAGTTGAGTGTATATATAATATAGGCGTGGGGTCCACGGGTTTCAAGGGGCCATAAACCCCCGAAAGCTTGGGGGTTTTAGGCGTTTAATTAGGGTCAGATGAGCATTTTTTTAATACTTTATTTGTGACACCTGCGGGTCACTAATTGGCGTGGATCAATACGTAGAGTTGCGTAGTGTTGCGTACCACCTACGCTGGCCTACGTTACTATATGATGAGGGACGGAAAGGGGTACGCAAGATGAACAAAAACAATTCAACATGTTTAATTTTTTTCGCGTACTTTAGGCATAGAAACTTGACGCAGAAAGTACGTCTTTTTACGCAACACTACGCTACATGCCTACGCAACAGTACGCTACCCTACGCCAGATCGACAAAGCAGTAAAAGCTTTCAACACAGTAAGCAACCATCTGCGTAGTCGGTACGCCACTCTACAGAACTCTACGCAGTTCCACTGGCTTAAAGAATAACTACCGGTACAGTTGGATTTTTTTTAATTATTTAATATAAGGCCAAATTAAAAAAAAAACATGCTTATAGCATCCTGTTTTTAGAAAAATGGGAGGAGGCCCTTTTTTTTTTTTTTTTCTTTCAAAATGGCCGCTCCGTACATTTTCCCTGACATTCAGGCTATTTTTCAAGATGGCGGCCGATATTTTTTTTTTTTTTTTTTTTAAATCAGAAATACATTTTAGCAGTGCTTTTCATGTTTTTTTTCTTTCAAAAAAAAAATCAAAAAAAATCAACAAAAAAAAAATAGGAGGCGGCCCCTAAAAAAAAAAAAAAATTCAAAAAATTTCAAAAAAAAAAAAGGAGGCGGCCCCCAAAAAGGAAGCGGGCGGGGACGCTAAACATGTATATTTTTTAATGGCCTGAATGGCAAATAAAGTTCTTGGTGGTTTTAATTTAGACAGTCTCTATATATCTATTTACACCCCCCGCCCCCTCTAGAATCCCGCGGATTTCCGCGGGTCCAGCTAGTATTGTATATTCGGAGAGAGAAGATCGAAATTAAAAAATGTATAAAGAAAATGTAATGAAACCAGGAGATCGAAAGGCGTGTGAGAGCAAAATATAGATTGCATTCCTACCATGATTGTACAAAATACAATAATAATATCTTGGTTGAATAGAACTTCGAAGAATACGACGACTGTGGTTCGAATTGAATTCTTACCATTTTGAGGGTTTCTACTGTCAAAGCATTACTTCGGTTGGCAGAACTGTCATCCTCGGTGGCTGGAAATAAATAAATAATATATTTCCGTAACTTTCAGAATTGTTATAAGAAAAAATGATAGAAAGTGGCGCAACATAGATAAACATTGAATGATGGTTAAAAGAGTACCACGCTATTTTCGGCCTATGTTCAACGAAATTTGGGGCTTTGGTATTACACTACAGAGAAAATATATCTGTCTTAGATAAAAGATACTATTCAGATGTGAACAGTGTGTTTATGTGTATGTAAGGTTTATATGATTATTGAGAGAGCTTTATGAAATATTCCTACCTGACAAGAGACAACACAGTCTCCTCATACTCTTTCCCATTCTCTTTCGAAGTCGGGCGAAAAATTGTCGCTTACGCGAAGATCGGCGAGCCATTTCTCTTTGAGATATAAAGACAGGAGCAGAACAAACGTCTTTATTGCAAGGAGAATTCATAAAGAATGAAACTCTATTAGGTATTGCGTTACTAATGTAAACATAAAAATGCGCATATCATTGTTACGTATGATTATTGGAGTAGGATTTTAGTAACGCGTTCCTGATTGGTCAGAAGTTTCTACTTGAAAGCACTGGTGCTGATAATACATTATTACGTAGGTCAATGCGCGCAACTGTGTGAGAGGGCTTTTCCTATAGGTTGAAGAATGCACGCGATGACCTCACAATGAAATATGTCGGTTTTGTTCCTTATAAACTGCCAAAAGGCAGCGGTGGCACGCGCTCGGGGCTGCATTTGAGGTCAGATGCTGGACATGAAAGAAGAATACAAGTGTATATATCCTTTTCTTTAACATGATATTATTTATTTTTGTTGCTTGATATATTTTTATAGATATTTATCACAATTATGAAATTTTAGATGGTTACTATTTCGTGTTTTTTTTTTAAATTTCAGTCAGTTCTGAGTTTTGAGTTTTTGATCGGTCGGGTGGGTGGTACATCAATACATAACATTACTTATTATAGGCTCTGTATAAGCTTGGCTTGTTAAAACTCTTGTGAGTAATGTGCCGCGGGATTCCATATCCTCAAACTGCTGGCGAACAGAGCAACAAGACCAAGCTCTGTAATTATGAGGATCTCTGTCCAGTAGTGCCGTGTTTGTGTCATCAAACTGGATCGACCAAATCAATTGATTCATAATACATATATATATACAATATATATATATATACATGTATATAATATCTTTCCCGTAACATGAGAGTAATTTTAATAGTTTCATACTTTTAATTAAATCTAAGTTTAATTGTTATTGTATAATTGTTTTAAATGAGGGCACGCTACAAGAGTCCTATCTCGCACCCCGTGGCAACGTGTCTGACCGGCCGGTTGTAGCAACTACTCCGAAGATCAAGAGTTAATCTTGATCTAAGGAGACACGAACGAACGGGGCGGCCTTTGCAGTAGGTGAGAAAAGAAAAACCGCAAAAATGACAGGTGCATAAACGGAAAAGAGAGAAAGAAAAGGGGAGAACGGAAGACAAGATCATTATGAAGAAAAGGATTATATGCGCTCCCAATACCTAGGGGTAATTGCACCAGAAATGATTTTTTTTTGTTTTTGTTTTGTGGGTTTACAATGCAAAATTTTTATCAAACTCAGTCGCTTCACTCTGGCAAAATATTGTTACCCTAGGATCTCGTTATTGCGAAACCCAATAAAGGATATAGTCTACAAACTATGAATCATTCTAGATTGTTTAACTCGTTGTTATGCTCAACAAGTCGAGTACGCAGAATTTTTTCAAGGGGGGGGGGGTAAAATCGGTCCCCAAAAATCGTATCGACTCAGCCAACCGCTGAATAAGCTGTGGGGGGGGGGGGGGTCTCGAAATTTGACAATTTGACATTTTGTTCCGGGGGTAAGGTCACCTTTTTTAGGTCAGCCATTGGCATAATAACTCAAAAGGGGGGGTTCTCAAAAAACATACAAAAAACATACACATAAGGAAACTCAAGGGGGGGTTAACCCCAACCCCCCCCCCCCCTCCTTCGTACGCGCCTATGCTCAACATAACAATTGTAAGGTTCATCAGTCTGAAGATAAATACCCCCCCCCCCCCCCCCTGAATATAGGTTAAAGCATTTTTTAAGCGCTTTCCATACGTTCATCATTTTAAAGAAATCTTAACTTTCGGTTGCCGTAGTTAGATCCTCGATAATTATGTCCCCTTGGTTTTCGTTAATTTTCCGCCTCCCGTATTGATAATGCATTGAAGCCATTTATCAATGTTTAAGAACTAAATTATACCACTTGATCGAAGTGCTCCATTGTAAAAAAAAAAATAGGTAAAATGCATGAAAAATATTTTGTGTAGGGTAAAAAGCAACAACAACAACAAAAATACCACTCCGACGCTCTCCTCCCTCCGGACCGGGGGGGGGGGGGGTGCAATTACAGTATTTGCCTGGGGTGTCATTTTACCTAGATACGCCATTATCAAAAGGTACGTCGATATTTATGCTGAAAAATGTGTGTAATTTGAATTTGGTATGTTAACTTGTTTATACTAGGGTCTATAATAATACCATTCCTCCGTCAATATTCCCATCCTCGCTTTGTATTTTCTCTTTTTCTCTCCCTTTTCTCTCCCTCTCTCTCTCTCTCTCTTTCTTTCTCTCTCTCTCTCTCTTTCTCTCTCTCTCTCTCGTACCCTCTCTCTCTCTCTATATCCCTCTATTTCTATCTCACTGTCTTTTGAA
The DNA here is from genome assembly GCA_035222895.1 of Strongylocentrotus droebachiensis. Classification (NCBI taxonomy): domain Eukaryota; kingdom Metazoa; phylum Echinodermata; class Echinoidea; order Camarodonta; family Strongylocentrotidae; genus Strongylocentrotus; species Strongylocentrotus droebachiensis. The sequence goes on along the minus strand of JAVYIG010000138.1, from coordinate 29,096 downwards.
CTATCCCGTTTGTAATCGTTTGTTTTGTCAGGGTATTGTACTGCTAGACAGTAAGAAAAAAATACACGGTTATGTTTTTAATTTGATTGATAAATAATAAATATCCAGTTTTATTTACAAGAAAACAGATAGTGTTTGCGGCTGTTTGATAGAGAAGTCATTTGTTCAACATGTAGAATCCAGTTTGAGTGGCGACCTCAGCAATGATTTCATCTAGAAAAGTTGTTGCAATGATGAAATCACTTTCGATTGTTTGGCCTCTACCGTTGATAAGTCCGTATTCATCTTCGGTCAGGGAGAGATCAAGTATGACGTCACTGCTGTCGTCATCAAAAAGATCATGAGTGTAGTTTGTCAAATCGGTGACTGCCGTTAACGTTTCGTCATCATTGTCGGTTGTAATGCTAGAGACGTCTGTGAAACTATCATCGTCCATTTCGTCCATGAATCTGAACAAACTAGAAGTAGTGTCAGATAACAATGAATCGTTATCATCTTCGTTATGAATTTCTATCGAGACTTCGTGACGGAGCTGACAGCAGTCGGATGTGATACTTGTTCCATCGTCGTTATCATCGACTACGTCGTTGTTATCGATGTCGTTTTGCTTGGAAGCGGAGACTGGTTAATACGTGATGCTTGGGAAGCCCTCTTCCGAACTCCACAATGATGTCGAGTCACTGAGTGTATCGTTGAAATTCCATGTAGTAGAGTGGAACTGTGTTTGAACGAAGAAAAAAGAATTATTGAGATGAGAGCTGAAATTATTTTGCAATAGCTGAAAAATTGCATACAGATAGACAGACATACCAATACGGAGAGAGAATATTGTATATTCGGAGAGAGAAGATTGAAATTAAGAAATGTATAAAGAAAAGGTAATGAAACCAGGAGAACGGAAGGCGTGTGAGAGCAAAATATAGATTGAATTCTTACCATGATTGTACAAAATATATTAATAATATTTTGGTTGAATAGAACTTCGAAGAATACGACGACTGTGGTTCGAATTGAATTCTTACCATTTTGAGGGCTTCTACTGTCAAAGCATTACTTCGGTTGGCAGAACTGTCATCCTCGGTGGCTGGAAATAAATAAATAATGTATTTTCGTAACTTTCAGAATCGTTATAAGAAAAAATGATAGAAAGTGGCGCAACATAGATAAACATTGAATGATGGTGAAAAGAGTACCACGCTATTTTCGGCCTATGTTCGACGAAATTTGGGGGTTTGGTATTAAACTACAGAGAAAATATATCTGTCTTAGATAAAAGATACTATTCAGATGTGAACAGTGTGTTTATGTGTATGTAAGGTTTATATGATAATTGAGAGAGCTTTATGAAATATTCCTACCTGACAAGAGACAACACAGTCTCCTCATACTCTTTCCCATTCTCTTTCGAAGTCGGGCGAAATATCGTCGCTTACGCGAAGATCGGCGAGCCATTTCTCTTTGAGATATAAAGACAGTAGCAGAGCAAACGTCTTTATTGCAAGGAGAATTCGTAAAGAATGAAACTCTTGTAGTTAATGCGTTACTAATGTAAACATAAACATTGCGCATTTCATTGTTACGTATGACTTGAGTAGGGGTTAAGTAACGCGTTCCTGATTGGTCAGAAGTTTCTACTCGAACGCACTGGTACTGGTGCTGATAATACATTATTACGTAGGTCAATGCGCGCAACTGTGTGAGAGGGCTTTTCCTATAGGTTGAAGAATGCACGCGATGACCTCACAATGAAATATGTCGGTTTTGTTCCTTATAAACTGCCAAAAGGCAGCGGTGGCACGCGCTCGGGGCTGCATTTGAGGTCAGATGCTGGACATGAAAGAAGAATACAAGTGTATATATCCTTTTCTTTAACATGATATTATTTATTTTTGTTGCTTGATATATTTTTATAGATATTTATCACAATTATGAAATTTTAGATGGTTACTATTTCGTGTTTTTTTTTTAAATTTCAGTCAGTTCTGAGTTTTGAGTTTTTGATCGGTCGGGTGGGTGGTACATCAATACATAACATTACTTATTATAGGCTCTGTATAAGCTTGGCTTGTTAAAACTCTTGTGAGTAATGTGCCGCGGGATTCCATATCCTCAAACTGCTGGCGAACAGAGCAACAAGACCAAGCTCTGTAATTATGAGGATCTCTGTCCAGTAGTGCCGTGTTTGTGTCATCAAACTGGATCGACCAAATCAATTGATTCATAATACATATATATATATACAATATATATATATATACATGTATATAATATCTTTCCCGTAACATGAGAGTAATTTTAATAGTTTCATACTTTTAATTAAATCTAAGTTTAATTGTTATTGTATAATTGTTTTAAATGAGGGCACGCTACAAGAGTCCTATCTCGCACCCCGTGGCAACGTGTCTGACCGGCCGGTTGTAGCAACTACTCCGAAGATCAAGATTTAATCTTGATCTAAGGAGACACGAACGAACGGGGCGGCCTTTGCAGTAGGTGAGAAAAGAAAAACCGCAAAAATGACAGGTGCATAAACGGAAAAGAGAGAAAGAAAAGGGGAGAACGGAAGACAAGATCATTATGAAGAAAAGGATTATATGCGCTCCCAATACCTAGGGGTAATTGCACCAGAAATGATTTTTTTTTGTTTTTGTTTTGTGGGTTTACAATGCAAAATTTTTATCAAACTCAGTCGCTTCACTCTGGCAAAATATTGTTACCCTAGGATCTCGTTATTGCGAAACCCAATAAAGGATATAGTCTACAAACTATGAATCATTCTAGATTGTTTAACTCGTTGTTATGCTCAACAAGTCGAGTACGCAGAATTTTTTCAAGGGGGGGGGGGGGGGGTAAAATCGGTCCCCAAAAATCGTATCGACTCAGCCAACCGCTGAATAAGCTGTGGGGGGGGTCTCGAAATTTGACAATTTGACATTTTGTTCCGGGGGTAAGGTCACCTTTTTTAGGTCAGCCATTGGCATAATAACTCAAAAGGGGGGGTTCTCAAAAAACATACAAAAAACATACACATAAGGAAACTCAAGGGGGGGTTAACCCCAACCCCCCCCCCCCCCCCCCTCCTTCGTACGCGCCTATGCTCAACATAACAATTGTAAGGTTCATCAGTCTGAAGATAAATACCCCCCCCCCCCCCCCCTGAATATAGGTTAAAGCATTTTTTAAGCGCTTTCCATACGTTCATCATTTTAAAGAAATCTTAACTTTCGGTTGCCGTAGTTAGATCCTCGATAATTATGTCCCCTTGGTTTTCGTTAATTTTCCGCCTCCCGTATTGATAATGCATTGAAGCCATTTATCAATGTTTAAGAACTAAATTATACCACTTGATCGAAGTGCTCCATTGTAAAAAAAAAAATAGGTAAAATGCATGAAAAATATTTTGTGTAGGGTAAAAAGCAACAACAACAACAAAAATACCACTCCGACGCTCTCCTCCCTCCGGACCGGGGGGGGGGGGGGGTGCAATTACAGTATTTGCCTGGGGTGTCATTTTACCTAGATACGCCATTATCAAAAGGTACGTCGATATTTATGCTGAAAAATGTGTGTAATTTGAATTTGGTATGTTAACTTGTTTATACTAGGGTCTATAATAATACCATTCCTCCGTCAATATTCCCATCCTCGCTTTGTATTTTCTCTTTTTCTCTCCCTTTTCTCTCCCTTTTCTCTCCCTCTCTCTCTCTCTCTTTCTTTCTCTCTCTCTCTCTCTCTCTCCCTCTCGTACCCTCTCTCTCTCTCTATATCCCTCTATTTCTATCTCACTGTCTTTTGAACTATCCCGTTTGTAATCGTTTGTTTTGTCAGGGTATTGTACTGCTAGACAGTAAGAAAAAAATACACGGTTATGTTTTTAATTTGATTGATAAATAATAAATATCCAGTTTTATTTACAAGAAAACAGATAGTGTTTGCGGCTGTTTGATAGAGAAGTCATTTGTTCAACATGTAGAATCCAGTTTGAGTGGCGACCTCAGCAATGATTTCATCTAGAAAAGTTGTTGCAATGATGAAATCACTTTCGATTGTTTGGCCTCTACCGTTGATAAGTCCGTATTCATCTTCGGTCAGGGAGAGATCAAGTATGACGTCACTGCTGTCGTCATCAAAAAGATCATGAGTGTAGTTTGTCAAATCGGTGACTGCCGTTAACGTTTCGTCATCATTGTCGGTTGTAATGCTAGAGACGTCTGTGAAACTATCATCGTCCATTTCGTCCATGAATCTGAACAAACTAGAAGTAGTGTCAGATAACAATGAATCGTTATCATCTTCGTTATGAATTTCTATCGAGACTTCGTGACGGAGCTGACAGCAGTCGGATGTGATACTTGTTCCATCGTCGTTATCATCGACTACGTCGTTGTTATCGATGTCGTTTTGCTTGGAAGCGGAGACTGGTTAATACGTGATGCTTGGGAAGCCCTCTTCCGAACTCCACAATGATGTCGAGTCACTGAATGTATCGTTGAAATTCCATGTAGTAGAGTGGAACTGTGTTTGAACGAAGAAAAAAGAATTATTGAGATGAGAGCTGAAATTATTTTGCAATAGCTGAAAAATTGCATACAGATAGACAGACATACCAATACGGAGAGAGAATATTGTATATTCGGAGAGAGAAGATTGAAATTAAGAAATGTATAAAGAAAATGTAATGAAACCAGGAGAACGGAAGGCGTGTGAGAGCAAAATATAGATTGAATTCCTACCATGATTGTACAAAATATATTAATAATATTTTGGTTGAATAGAACTTCGAAGAATACGACGACTGTGGTTCGAATTGAATTCTTACCATTTTGAGGGCTTCTACTGTCAAAGCATTACTTCGGTTGGCAGAACTGTCATCCTCGGTGGCTGGAAATAAATAAATAATGTATTTTCGTAACTTTCAGAATCGTTATAAGAAAAAATGATAGAAAGTGGCGCAACATAGATAAACATTGAATGATGGTGAAAAGAGTACCACGCTATTTTCGGCCTATGTTCGACGAAATTTGGGGGTTTGGTATTAAACTACAGAGAAAATATATCTGTCTTAGATAAAAGATACTATTCAGATGTGAACAGTGTGTTTATGTGTATGTAAGGTTTATATGATAATTGAGAGAGCTTTATGAAATATTCCTACCTGACAAGAGACAACACAGTCTCCTCATACTCTTTCCCATTCTCTTTCGAAGTCGGGCGAAATATCGTCGCTTACGCGAAGATCGGCGAGCCATTTCTCTTTGAGATATAAAGACAGTAGCAGAGCAAACGTCTTTATTGCAAGGAGAATTCGTAAAGAATGAAACTCTTGTAGTCAATGCGTTACTAATGTAAACATAAACATTGCGCATTTCATTGTTACGTATGACTTGAGTAGGGGTTAAGTAACGCGTTCCTGATTGGTCAGAAGTTTCTACTCGAACGCACTGGTACTGGTGCTGATAATACATTATTACGTAGGTCAATGCGCGCAACTGTGTGAGAGGGCTTTTCCTATAGGTTGAAGAATGCACGCGATGACCTCACAATGAAATTAGGTAGATTTTGTCCCTTATAAACTGCCAAAAAGCAGTGGCGACACGGGGCAGAGGTGGCAAGTGCCCCAGGCAGCCTTTGGAGGGGGTGAAAAAACCCGCAAAAATGACAGGAGCATAAACGGAAAAGAGAGAAAGAAAAGGGGAGAAAGGGAAGACAAGATTTGAATGATATTTAGGATATTTATATGCGCTCCTAATACATTGCATCAGAAATTGAATTTGTTAGGGTTTAACAATGCAAAAGTTTTATCAAGAATATTGACTTCACCCTCTCGCATAATTATGTTACCCTTGGATCTCGTTTCTTACAAAACCCAATATAGGAAATAGTCTACAAACCATGATTCTCGATTTTCTTAAATTTGTTGGTTTTTATTATTACCGTATACTCGTTGTTTTTATTATATTGTAATCTTATGGTTATGCTCGATATTACAATTATAAGGTTCATCAGTCTGAAGATAAATCCCCCCCCCCCTGAATATAGGATGAAGCATTTTTTTTTAAAGCGTTTTCCATACGTTCATCATTTTAATATATATCTGTAAAGCGCATTGAGAGGGCCTGCGTTCCTGAAATGCGCTATATAAGGACGAACTATTATTATTATTATTATTAAAGAAATCTTAGCTTTCGGTTGCCGTACTTAGATCCTCGATAATATTTCCCCTTGGTTTACGTTAATTTTCCGCCTCCCATATTGATAAAGCATTGAAGCCATTTATCAATGTACAAAATTCTCAATTATACCACTCGATCGAAGTGCTCCGTTGAAAAAAAAAAGTAGGTAAAATGCATGAAAAATACTTTGTGTAGGGTAAAAAAAAAAAAAAAAAAAGACCGCTCCGACGTTTTGCTCCCTCCGGACCGGGGGGGGGGTTGCAATTACAGTGTTTGCCTGGGGTGTCATTTTTTTTATTTTTTTTGCGTAGGTTTTTATTCATTTCTCTCATAAAGAAAATTATACATAATTTATAACTTTGTATAGAAAATAACAACATAATCTTCACATAGGTCTAAATAAATTTGCAAGTAAATTTTACATTTACATACAAGGTTACAAATAAAGTTACACATTTACAGATGGAAAATATATCCCATAAACAAAATTATATTTTCACATTTTAAAAAAAATCGCAAATAAAGTCTGTACTATTTTCTCGACCAGTTTGCTTATAAATCTCAATTTATTTCTTTTTTTTTCCACAATATTTTGTTTTCCTCTTAAATTTCCTTCAGAGAGAGAGAAAAAAAAGAAGGGTTATGATAAAATAAAATTTAAAAATTAAAAAAAAAGATAAATGATAAAAAAAAAAGAGAGAAAGAGCTAGAGAACACCTACTACCCCCCCGCCCCACACAACATTTAAACACATAACAAGTACAACAGTATACAAAACACACACCAACATAGAACGAACATACAAACAAAAGAGTAAAAGAAAGGAAAAAATAAGAAAAAATAAAGCAAGGGTAGAGAAGAGAGGAGGGTCTAGACGTTGTATATTGAGAAAATTAAAAACTGAAAACATTTATTCTAAACTTTCCAAGGCTTCCCATTTCCTTAAATGAATTGAAAGTGTGTCTCTTTCCAATGAAAGTTTTTTTCTCTTCATTTCTATTTCCCAATAATCTATATTCTATTTTTGTTTTGCTTTTGGAGGGTTTCCCTTCTCTCTACTGTGAAAAATCATAAATTTAATCAAAATCAAAATGTGGTTCAATAATTGCTCTGTTTTTAAAGTATTGTCATCTATACCTATATGAATTTCTTTCCAGGATAATTTCTTCAGAATTGGTAAATTAAGCCTATCTGCACATCCCCCCATACTTTCTTTATTGGATTACATTCAAAGAATACATGTTGATAAGTTTCTTTTAAAAATTTGCAAAATGAGCACAACCCATTTTCATGAAACCTGAATCTATGTAAATGATGATTTGTATATAAAATATTATGCAACAGTTTGAACTGAAATTCTCGCAATTTACTACTTAAGATACACATCCTTGGTTAAACATATATCTTTTCTACTTCTTTTCTTGAAATATTATAAAGTGACATTAAATTGCCGCCTGCCGAGTTTGTTTCTACATTTTTCTTAATTTGACTCTTATATACCATTTTTGCAGTTAAATCTTCAAATGTAAACACTTTCTTTAAAAACAAAAATTCTAAACTAAAGCCAGTGTGAATTGACTTTCTTAAAGGTTGAACATTTTTTTTCCATTCATAAGGGGCTACTTTATGAATTTTGTTTACTTTATCAATTTCGACTCTGCTCAAACCTAACATTATAAAATGAGCTTCAGGTTTCAATTCTCCATTTTCATCACAAATGTGATGAAGTCGTTATATATTTTTTTAAACAAAATTTCCTCAAATAAGGTTTGACCTTCTAGTTAAATAAAATTATTATAATACAATATTACCTAGATATTACCTAGATACGCCATTACCAAAAGGTACTTGGTATGAATTTGGTATGTTAACTTGTTTATACTATAGGGTCTATAATAATACCATTCCTCCGTCAATATTCCCATCCTCGCTTTGTATGTTCTCTCTTTCTCTCTCTTACTTTCTCCCTCTCTCCCTCCCTCTCTCTCTCTCTCTTTCTCTCTCTTTCTCTCTTTCTCTCTCTCTCTTTCTCTCTCTTTCTCTCTTTCTTTCTCTCTTTCTCTCTCTCCCTCTCTTTCTCTCTCTCTCTCTCTCCCTCTCTCTCTCGTACCCTCTCTCTCTATCCCTCTATTTCTATCTCACTGTCTTTTAAACTCTCCTGTTTGTTAACGTATGTTTGTCAGAGTATTGTACTGCTAGACAGGAAGACAAAATACACGGTTATGTTTTTAATTTGATTGATAAATAATAAATATCCAGTTTTATTTACAAGAAAACAGATAGTGTTTGCGGTTGTTTGATGGAGAACTCATATGTTCAACATGTAGAATCCAGTTTGAAGGCAACCTCAGCAATGATTTCATCTAGAAAAGTTGTTGCAATGATGAAATCACTTTCGATTGTTTGGTCTCTACCATTGATGATGAGTCCATATTCATCTTTGGTGAAGGAGAGATCAAGTATGACGTCACTGCTGTCGTCATCGAAAAGATCATGAGTGTAGTTAGTCAAATCGGTGACCGTCGTAAACGTGTCGTCATCGTCTTCATTGTCGGTTGTAATGCTAGAAACGTCTGTGAAACTATCATCGTCCATTTCGTCCATGAATCTGATCAAACTAGAAGTAGTGTCCGATAACAATGAATCGTTATCATCTTCATGATGAATCTCTATCAAGACTTCCTGACGGAGCTGACAGCAGTCGGATACGATAGTTATTCCATCGTCGTCATCATCGACTACATCGTTGTTGTCGCTGTCGTTTTGTTTGGAGGTGAAGACTGGGTAATATGTGTTGCTTGGGAAGCCCTCTTCCGAACTCCACAATGATGTCGAGTCACTGAATGTATCGTTGAAATTCCATGTAGTAGAGTGAAACTGTGTTTGGATGAAGAAAAGGAATGATCTTAAATAGGGTTGTGGATTGGGGAGAAATAAGTTATACATGTTACAGAAGTACATACAGAAAAGCAAACAAACCAATATACCGAAAGAGGACATCGTAATAGACAAAAGGGAAATTTAATAAAAGCTAGAAGAAACAAAGGGATAGGAAAAAATAAAATAAGGATACGATTCTAGATATAGTTGTTCTTATTGATTTTATCTCATCTTGTCTGAATAATTTGAAGAATATTGAAGAATAGGGTTTTAATAGAATTCTTACCATTTTGAGGGCTTCTGCTGTCAAAACATTACTTCGGTTGGCAGTACTGTTATCCTCGGTGGCTGGAAATAGATAAATACCACCAAAAAATCGTCAATTTTTAAAATTGTTATAGAAAATAATGATAAAAAGTGGCACAATATATTTGAAAATCGAATGATGGTAAAAAAATTAAAAAAAAAGTACCACGCTATTTTCGGTCCATGTTCGACGAAGGTTGGGAGTTTGGTAACTGCAGAGACAATAAATCTGTCTTAGATAAAAGATAACATTCAAATGTGAATAGTGTGGAAACATTTTTCATAGGGTTATAAAAATTATGACTATTAGGGGGGAGCTTTAGGAAAATATTCCTACCTGAAAAGAGACAACACAGTCTCCTCATACTCTTTCCCATTCTCTTTCGAAGTCGGGCGAAAAATCGTCGCTTACGCGAAGATCGGCGAGCCATTTCTCTTTGAGATATAAAGACAGAAGCAGAGCAAATGTCTTTATTGCAAGGAGAATTCATAAAGAATGAATCTCTTGTAGGTTATGCGTTACTAATGTAAACACAACACTTGCGCATGTCATTGTTACGTATGATTATTGACGTGGGATTTTAGTAACGCGTTCCTGATAGGTCAAAAGTTTATACGCAAGCGACCTCAATATTATTATCGATTGTTACGTAGTCAATGCGCGCAGCATTTGATTGGGGATTTCTGATTGGTTAAAAGTGAAGCAGAGCGGCAACGTCACAATTAACTGTAGGGCATAAAAACAGTTAACAGCTGAATGATGTGTATTAACCTTTTATTTGTATTTTTAATGTGTTTGTGTGTGTGTTTGTCGTATTTCAAGGATAAAAGATGGATTGGCAGAAATAGGGCCGTTCAGACCATTAGCTTTCGCCGTAAACATAATCAATGTAATAACAGACTTAATTATATAATGTGCAGAATATTTTCAAAACTAATCAAATCAATTGTTAGCAGGGTGGGTAATAAGGGTGGGGTCGTATTCGGTAACATTAGGGATGGGAGGGGATATTTGAATAGATTTTTGTAGGTTGTGTTTGTTTTATTTAATTTAGTTTAGTTTAGTACAAGTACAATATATTGCACTTATGCCTTACTATTTTGTTATATCATTACTTATCATATTATCATGTATATATTGGACTCCATGGAAGAACAGAGCCATTAGGTTAATAGCTCTAGAATGAAATATCCAATCGTTTTAGCATTCTATTAGTGTTATGTAAGTCTTTTATTTGGTTATATTGTGTTATTGTTTTTTATGATGATTTTCGGTAATAAATCAAACAAACACATAATACCTGTATCCACCTCTCAACCACTTTCCCTGTCTTACCGACCTCAGTGCCAGGGTGACTGTCAGAACTCATTCCATAGACGAGCAGTGGTGTGTCAAGGCATCAGTCGATCCGCTCAGCTCATCATCTATCCAGACTCCTCCTGTTCGCTGAACCCGCCGCCAGTCAATAGGTTGCGGTGTGATATGCCCAACTGTCAGCAGCAGCGAAGAAGCGCCGCCGATTGGATGTCGTCAGCCTGGAAACCGGTGAGTTGTTTGAAGGGCTCTTCCGACATTATCGTTATGACCACCGTCACTACTACTATCATCACCTCATTATCACCTCATTATTACTTTCAACGTCACTATCAACCCATCATCACAAACGTCCGGGTAATCATCATCATCCCTCACCTCCATTAGCACCACTATCGCTGTCATCATCCTTAGGACCACTATATTCATTACATAATATCTTTATCATCACATCACGTCACATCAGTTATTTCATGAGGGTACCAATTAATTTGTATTTTACCTGTTTATGTGCTTGTGTATTTATCTGTTTTGTTTTTGCTGCTTTTATTTGTTTTATTCTTTAACCAAACAGGACCTCATGGAAGACACCAAATTGGTGATATGTGCCACCCTGTAAAAATATCAGAAATAAATAAATACATAAAATAAATAAATAAAATCACTATTACCAGCATCATCATCATCACCGATACCATAATTGTCTTCCTTTTTTTTTCTTTTTTCGTCCTGACTTTCTCATCATGCCCCCCCCCTTTTTTTTATCTCCTTCTATTGCTGAATTAAAAAATATGATATGACCAACATATTTTGTCATCTTCATTATCATGTAATCATCATCATCATCATCACAATTGTCATAATCTTAATCATCATCATCATCATCATCATCATCACAATTGTCATAATCTTAATCATCATCATCATCATCATCATCACAATTGTCATAATCTTAATCATCATCATCATCATCATCATCATCATCATCATCATCATTATCAACATCATCACTTTATTTGTTAATATCATCATCCCCAACATCAATAGTGTTATCACCATTTACGCCTTCTTCATTATCACCTTCTTCATTATCACCGTCATCACTATTGACATCATCATCACCATCATCTGTAAACTCATATTGTCATCAGTATACATGTATGTGATATCGGACACTATTGACAGCAATGTATTTATTTACACTGACGTTGAAGTTATGTGTCAGGTATGTTGGATAACATTAGACAGACAGAACTGAAGAAATTGATGGTGTTGAGGGTGACGAAAGACATTGTTATACAGAATTCAACGATTACGTAACCGATAATCATCCTCGCAATGGTCTTCCTTATCATTCCAGTGTTCTGTTACCTGCGGTAAAGGGATGCAGACTCGAGAGGTGCGTTGTCTAATCGGTGGACGGCTCAGTGATCACTGTGATGCGAGCTCGAGGCCGACGTCCAACCAGGAATGTTTCAAACCGGCATGCAACACTGTCCCCATAAATACAGGTAAACGATGATAAAGGCAAAGCCTCAGTAGTGGAACCAGGGGCCCGTTTCTCGAAACCGTCATCAGTCTAACTTCTTGGACGACCCATTGAAACGTGTGTTATAATATTAACTCGCGTATCTATGGGATGTCTACGAACATAGACTTATGACGGTTTTGAGAAACGGGCCCCAGGATTCTCTGACGAGGGGGGGACACAAGCTAGAAAATTCTGTGACAAGAAAAAACGTGGTCACCTCATTATTAATATTTTTCCCCAGTGACTTAGCTAGGATACTCTGCACCTAGTGTGTACAAGTGGGGTTGGGTTAGGTGGGGTACAAGTCCAAACATTCGATACAAGAAGAGACGTCGTCACTCCAATATTCTTCGAATTATTCCTGATGCACAAAAGGCGTCAGTTTTATTGCATTTTTACTTAAGCTATTCAATTCGGAATGCAATTAGCCAGTGCAATCACTCCTACATGATGCTCAATCACCAAGAGCTAAACTAACTAAACTAACTAAACTAAACAAAGTCCTACAACAACAAGAATAATGACAGCTCACGTGCAACTGGTTGCAATTTTTATGTTCAAATACATGAATAAGCAACTGCCAGCTTCATTTTTTTTTTTAAATAATGATACAATAATCATTCTTATCCACCTCGTATTTCTGAGAATTTTCATTTTACCAATCCCAGATTATTGATTACACACAAATTAATCAGACATCATGGCTCCGATTTATGGAACAATTTATCTATAATAATTTAATCATGCTCGACTCTTTATTCTTTTAAAGCGACACTCAAACGTCACATTATATTATTATACAGAATCGTCACTAAACTTCGTTTCTGAATTCGAATATAATTTAATTTATTAAATCTTAAAATACACTAGTATTGGATAATAAACATTCCGTAGCAGAACCCCATCCGCACTTGCACTGCACCCACTTGATCAATATCATCAGATTATGGGACTCTCAGAGCGACAATGCGTTGAATAAATGGCGCACACAAGAATTAACCTTGGTATAATTACTCGATCGCAACTACTTTCGAAAAGCCAACTCAAGAGCAGTTTCAATGCCCTACTGTACGGTACATCTCATGTAAATCATGTTTGTATTACGTAATAATACGCCATTCTCGTGCTCGCGGATGACGCATATAAAGGCTGTCGAAATTGCCTTGGGTTGATTTTTCGAAAGTATTTGCGATCGTGTGCTTCATAATTATTCGTAATTGACGTAGGATATAACGCAATTGAAAGAATTGAGGCCTGAATATTACGTGCCTTCTTCGAAAAAGATGATGTAATTTTGTTAACCACTTGCCTCCTTTTTTTTCTTTTTCTTTAGCCCGGGAAAACTGCCAAGACAGTAAGAGCGCAGACTGTGACCTAATAGTTCAGGCGAATCTCTGTCGGTTTGACCGATATAGCAAGACGTGCTGCAGGTCGTGCCGGAATGTCGCCGGACGATCAGGGTCTCGAAGTCAAAAGTGACCTAGACACTGACATCATCATCGTGATCATTGAGGGTTTCGTCAAACTTTTTTGGATGTCGTCGACTGGCAGCCAACCTTGACCGATGAAAAGGAATCGGAGGTTGATGACCATCATGAACTTGTTGGATATAAATTATATAAAGTGAATTCGTGGTCGAAATGCTAGACGCTTGTGACGATCTCGCTCAAGAAAGACGGAAACACTCAGTAGAAAGAATTGCAGCTAAGAAAATCTTACCAAACTCTACTTGTATTTTATCACATAATACATGTAGGCTACCTTGACATTATAAACATTACGACGAACAAAGTTTGCAGTATTTTCTTGCCATTTTTATACCCCTTACTGAAACGTAATTGTTCCTGTGAATGACTGTCGATATAGTAAACAATTTTGTATAGTTCTACGAAGTTAGAAAATGGGAATCAGAACCCAAAAAAAATCCCTCGCCGTCATCATTAAAACTCAAACAAAAAAAGTTCCTCTTCGAAAGTTAGCGTCCCTATCATTCATCAATTTGTCAGAAACGCATCAAATCTAATAAGTCTTCAAGAAGTTGTGCATCGATGTTATTCACTGGTTTGTGAATTCGTGTTGGACACGCTGGAGGTCTCACTCAAGGGAGGGAAAATCACTGAATAGAAAGAAATTCAGCTAGGACATCTTTATCAAGCTAAAAATATCTTCATGTCACTGTATATTTTACCTTGCATCAAGAAAATCAAGAAAAATCGCGAAAAAACAAGACTTGCAAGTATTTATCGCCATAATTTCTTGCCATTTCCTTACTGAGATGTCATTATACTTTGAAACTTTTTTTTAAGTAGGCTGTGTCATGTCGTAGTGAGATCCTGGATCACAAGTTTTTTTCAATCTAATCGCACTTTTAATGTAACAAGGCTAATTCGTAATTACGTTTTTAATCTCTTCAAATTGTATTTGTCTCCAATCCGCTCTGTGATTTCGTTACGATCGCCTCAGATTTTTTATTTTTTATTTATGTTATTTTCGCCTCTTCGTCATCCAACATTTCGTCCTGAACTCCTCAAATAAAGTTGTCTCAATTTAATGTACACCATGTCATTTACAAATTTGTCTTAGTGTGTTGAACATCTCTGATTGATTTTCATAGATTATGTCCAATCTGATCTCCTATGATGACATTTTTGACAAATCTAGGGGCGGTCTGTGATAGATCGCTTATTGAAAGAAGTAGAACCTTTCAGCAGTATCCAATGTCAGTATTTGAAATTAGTTTACTCATTGTATCTGAAAAAATAGGGTTGGGATTCTGTTGCATGATACTTCATTATTCTTTGTCACCATTTGCAATTAATTTGAACAGACATAAAAATACCCTGCTGTCAACCAATCAGGTTGTTAAAGGCTCCTGTAACATCTGTTTCCTCTTCTTTTTATGATATAAATCGTAGTATCTCAAAAAAAATCGAAATGTAATGTTCCAAGTTTTCTGGAGTGTACGAAACGAAAGACCCGTCGATAGATGGCGCTGTTTTATATTATGACAGCCATTGATTAAATGACTAGACGCCCGAGTCGTATTAATTGTGACTGCGTCAACCAAGCTTCTTGCATACAGGCGGGTAGACACAAATGCGACAAATTAATCAACGAGGGTCATTTCACTGAAGAAACTTTTTTCCCTTTCCTACAGGCTACAGGAATGGTGAAAAATATGCCCAATGTTTTTATTGAGACATCCGTATGTGAAGTACTAATACTATTTAGCTGCCGATGGAGTGTTGGTGATGAAGTGTGTTTCCGAGAAAAAAGAAATTGGATAGATATTGTCGTGTGTGCTGCATATTATAATAACAATGTGACTTTATCGAGATCATAATGCACTATAACTACTATTTTAATTGCGATAGGCAACTATTAATCACGAAAAGGGGTGTGAACATTCTTTTACAACTGTTTATTTTGTATGATATGTGTATATCGACCTTATGTTCGAGTAAAACAGTACATGACGTCAACGACCCGGTTACAATGATCCAATATTAAGTATGATGGGCACAATTTTTTGAAAAACACATTGTATTATTATTTTTCTTTAATTCAATTGTAATTAAAATGTGTAGTTGTCATAGATTAGTACTTACACAGTAGTTAAAATAAGATAAAGATATATTTAGAACAGAAAGTATGAGGATATTAAAATGTATAAATGTATATATTTTTACCGATAAGTAATCTTGTTATAAGGGGAGAACTTCTAGGCATTTTGGGATTGCGTCTATATATCATCTGCTATTCTACTTTGTTGGAGTCTTGCCGAAAGTCACAAAATTCCTTTGTTCTGACCAGTACTCTCCTTGATTTTAATTTTTCCAACTGTCATTAAAGTTATTGAGTAAGTATGATATACATTGTACATGGATTTCTTGGAATCTTGGATTATTACGTCATTTTTGCTTCATTATTGGAAACTGAATCTTTTGATGTAACGTGTATCACTTTCTTGAATAATTTATTGTTGTATCTTGTTACCCTTATTAAGCATAAGTTTAATGCTACATGATATTTTTTGTAAAATTTATAACAAAAATACATACCAGTGTCGTGATATTATTGTCCGTGACGTCACATGTCACATTGCTTAATATGGATTCCATATATTATCAACCATTTCGTCGCTGGGAATTTCATGTTTCGTAGCTTAGAATACATCAGTAAGGGTTTATTCTCTTTTTATTCTCTCCCTTATATGCCTACACGCTTCACCTATCTAGTCCATATTCCTTTCTCATCGGTACTTTTGTGAAGATTCTGTATTCTTTTTATCTTCAAATCGTATTTTTCTCTCCACCTCTATCTCTTTCCTCCCCTCCCCTCCACTATCTCATTTCATCTCGATCTTCCACCCTTTCTCATCCTCTTCTCTTCTCTTTCTTACTGTTTCTTCTTTTTCAGAAACGCACGATTCCAGTACCCCCCCCCCCCCCCCCTCCCCTCCCCTCCCCCTTCTCTCTCTCTCGTTTCTTCGTCTGCAAAGTCGCACGTTTCTACTATTACCCCCCCCCCCCTCTCTCTCTCTCTCCTTCTCTCTCTCCTTCTCTCTCTCTCTTTGTCTCTTTGTCTCTTTCCCTGAACCCATCTCTCTTATAAAGAGAAAATGCTTGCTCTTTTTCCATCTTCCTTCATTCTATCTCTCTCCCTCTCTCTCTGCTATATCTTTAGTCTTTACTTTATTCTAAACACGAAGTTCGCATAAACATATTACGTAATTTGAGAGAATTGCAATCTTTATCATGTTGTTTTAATCACGTTTCTCCGATCAGAATACAATAATCTCAGCTATGTTACAGGCAAGTGAGAAAATGAAAAAGAAATATTTCCTATGCACACAAGAAGTGATGAACCGAGTTATACAAAATAAAAACAACCATTATCTATTGCAGTTTATAACTAAATAAGACATCTGTTTTCACTATTTTTACAAAAATAGACAACGATTGAAAGAGTGTGAAAGTATGGAATAAACGCACATAGAAAAGGGATTAGGATTATATCCAGCCTATTTACAAATGATATTTATGATAATCTACAAAATCAATGACTAATTAAGTTATAATTGTTCTGCTTCTATAAATATACATGTCCATGTATTACCGTAATTTCTTTGACTTTAACATTTTTAATTAACAATATTATAGATACACATTTTAAATCACAATTTCTTTAGCTTTAACTTTACTATGATACATTTTATTATTTTGAACTGTGTTTTCGCAAATGTATTAAGGCGTGTAAGATACTGATATTGTACATGAATTTATCTTTTTGACATTAAAAATGCTTATTGTTTATGTAAACGAAGCGTGTATATTGCAAATCTACTTTTTTTTTAATGTGATGACTGAGAGTGTAATACTGCCCTCAACGAATACATTTAGAAAACCTTGTCATACATTGTACAGTAGTCGACGATATACATCATAATATCTCGAATAGAAGAATAGTATATATATATATATATATATATATATATATATATATATAAGTCATGTCAGTACTACAATTATGGAAGTAGCAAAGAATCTCCCAAATAATACATTTATGTTCTTAGTGTATAGCAGAACACAATGTATGTAATAAGAACATTACTTGATCACAGGTTCCATCAATATAATATTCGGACCTGTAATGCGCTAATGATAAATCATTGTTTCCAAAGTTATGTACATAACAAATTTTATGAGTGGCCACTCAAGACCAAGTTATCATCATATTGAATGGTGTTGATATATTACTGGACAGCAAACAAAACAAAAGTATGAAAAATGGCTTCACTCTTCTTTACAAAAAATAATTTCAGATATTCCTCTAGAATAATATCTCTTGCGCTCTAGATTCATATTCGCATATGCCTTGGCACTCGTATCACACGGCTACCTGACAATTCACTAAAATAATGAGTTGAATACCATTGCATTTATATTCAGATATGCCTTTGTTAGCAAAAGGCTTTTTCATCTGCTAGTACCTGTGTATTCACTTTGTCCAATCATATTTAGTTCGCAGCGTTTCAATATGGCTCTCATCCATTATACAATCAGATGAGCATTTCACTTATATTTCCCTGTAAAATGTGTTTATATGCAATACATATCTGTTGGGTGCTGCATAAGAAATCATTTTAGTGATGGTATGAAAGGATGGTATCATTCCAGTGATAATTCATTCACTTGAAACGAACCAGAGTCCCTATTACCTTGGATGTTTACAATCCAACAATTATTGTTGCCACACCACAAGCGTACAATTGGAAAAGTTATATTGTCATGCTTCAACTAAATACAACCACATTGATTGACAGTAACAAACCGTTTAGGCCTCTGTAATAAAAAATAATTAAAAAATACATGTACATGTACAATAATCATCAAAGTTATCAACATTGACACCAGCCAAAATCTCAATAACAATGGCAGTTCACCTAATCAATTTTTTGCAAATTATGAATAAAGGGAAGGAATTCATTTTCAAAATTGTAAAAACTGTCATAAATTTTAGATCAGATGAAGTAATCTTCCAATAGGATATGTGAAGGTGTTGCGTAAAATCTGTATTAATAGAGTGTAACACCCTTCGTAAAAAAGCGAACAATGTAAAAAGTGTTTTTCTTATGCACAATGATAAATTCCTCGTTCAGTTTATGTCTCTTATATGATTATGAATGAAACTATATTATAACTCACATATATATCACACTTTTTTATCACAGTACTCTGGTATCTCCAAATTACCTCATGCAGAAACGGTATGCGTGAGCAAAACCAATTTCAATCTACAAAATAATGAATCCACTTCTGAATCCGAGGCACTCCCTAGCCGAAAATCATCATGAACTAAAAAATTATTCAATTTAGTCAACAGCAAGCGTCGGTAAGCTTTTTAATGGAATATTAATGTGCTCAATTCACGACACGAACTCCCCTGGGAAGATCATAAAGATTGTAGGCAATATCGTCGTCATAATAATTTTATCAAATTATGCTTTGAAATGAACACATCGATATCATATCATTAATCGGATGTGCGACTCTCTTGAGATTACCATCACACAGAGGTCGCCGGGTGTTCGGAAGCTGATACGTTGATACTTCTCTTTGATAATGATTTTAAGTCATGTCAGAGTATGATCGAATGAGGGAGGGGGCATGTATGATCACTCCCCCCCCCCCCCCCCCCCACCCCCTCCGCCAAACTGATAAACTTGTTTGTTTCTATGCTAACAAGACAACGATTGTATATGCATATATATTAGAGAATCCAGGATCCGCTAATGGTCTGCATTACTCGATGGCTTGGAACACAATAACGATGTTTACCTGAAAAGTGTATTGGAAAGGGTACCATGCACGATGCAGTACCCATGTGAATTAAGATACAACGTATTGCGAACCTATTCGATGGTTATCTTAAATGTACATCCAAGAACCCACAACACGGTGACCGCGTTCGTTCTCTACTTCACTCATAATTCATGCACTCTATTCGTGGTTTCGTCAACTCCACTGTGCGAGAAACCTTCTCGAGCGAGGTTAAGGTACGCATAAAGATGCATGTTACCATGACAACGACTAGCTTTGATGCTCGTCGTCTCTCTCTCTCTCTCTCTCTCCCTCCTACTTTAAAGATAACGTTGAGTTCTGGTCATGTGATTGCATTGTGAGGGGAAATATGTGGAAGCGACGCTGTGAAGACGTTGAAATTGTACCACATAATAATTGGTTTATAGTGTGAGGTTTTTTAATCAACAAAATTAGAATAAATCGACCGGCCTTGCTGAATATCACAAGTAATGCACACAGAAAGCGTATATGGGACTACACCCACAAGTGGCGTGAACATTTTGTTACAACATTTCAGCTATTTCTTGCTATATTTCAAATAATCATGAAGGGATTTGAAGAGCAATCCTTTTCAGGAGGCATTTCTTCAATGATATTCTTCCAAACTGATATCAAATGAATAAGAAAGCTTGCAAATTATATTTCCCTTTTTTTTTTTTCTTCAGAACTCAACCTTCTCTTTAAAATCTGTGCCTGGCAATACCGACCACGAAGCTAGAATCCGATGAATAATGAATGGATAAAAGCATATCCCCTGTGCATTCGTATAATTTTCCTACCAGTTTTAAGCTCTTTGTGTATATGGTTAGAGCCTTTTATATACGTTGATCAGACATTTACAAAATGGCGTCGTTAAAATCTTGGCTGCTTGAATAAAGAGATGGTAACGATCCTTGTTTTCCCGTTTTGAACTGATGTCCTTGGCAAGTAGATCGAGCAGTGAACACGAGGAAATCTGGATTTCAAACAGATAACAAAAAAGAAAAGAGGGAAAATGAGTTTGCAAATATGTATATGTATGCAATAATTCAATCATTAAACAATGGTTGTTTCATACTCTGCACACTAAAATGTTCATTTAAAAATTCTGATTGAATCAATAAGGTATTGGCAGCCATTGTAAACTGTGAACGGTTAAAGGTAAAGACCAGTAATGGTCATGCGATTGCATTGTGAAAGAAACGTTGTGGAATCGATCAGAAAAGGTCGATCATCTAGCATCTAGCATCTGCAAGGTTCTGGAATCATCAAATGATAAGAAATTTGGCTCATTCTTCGTAAAGTTACAAGCACTATACACAGAAAGATGTATATGGGACTACCCTATCTCTCTCACCAGACCATGAGAGAAATAAATTTACCAAATATATGAATTAGTAGGCGGTTTCCCGGCAAATTTGTTATCATCATGTATTAGTCAAAACATATTCTTTCACATGATTGGTAATGAGAGCTTCCATTTCATTTTTTGAAATTGGGGCGTTGCCCATACTGGTCTTTACCTTTAACAACAGTGTGGGTTTAATATGAAAATACAGATACATATCATAAGACTAAGAGAACATACATGCATGCATGTATAATGCTTGCTATATTCCAGAGCCTGTTGTGACATTAACACCTGGCATAAATCGAAGAGATAAAATCTGTCCAATGCATATAATCACAGCTGTATATGCTTTATACAGTATGTTTGTACGTCTGTTTGTACGTCTGTTTGTACGTCTGTTTGTACGTCTGTTTGTACGTCTGTTTGTCTCTCTGTTTGTCGGTCTGTCTGGCAGGTCATCAGCCGTGTCTTTTGTATCTCTTAGTTATGTTTACGAGGGGAACGGAAGGTTGATATTCAGAAAAGAGAGACCACACCGACCCTCCCCCCCCCCCCCCTCCCCTTTTCCTCCGGCATAATTATTACATAAAGTCGCGACGTTTCCATGCATCACAGAATAGTTGAAAAGGGTGTTTCTAGATAATTGAAGAAAAACATGTATTGTTATGTGACCTGACGACCTCAGAAGGAATGTACATAACTATATAGACCTATCAATAAAAATCAATCAATCAATCAATTTATCATCGTGATACCAGCCATGAAAGACGTAATATCCAGCGTATATATAGTATCGTTAGAACACTTATGACAAGGTGAAATCCCATATAGGCCATATCAAGTTCACTTTAACCACCCTCTCCACATTCACGCTAAAGTATGAAAAACATCGGAGAACGATGGCATGATATTTTTCATACAAATACACGAAATGTACTACTGCAGATGATCATATATTTTGTTACCCCCCCCCCCCCCCCCGACAGATGTCGCGACTAGATCCATAAACACCCCCCCCCCCCCCATGAACTCTGTGGTTTGACCGTATTTACACAGACAAAATTTAGACCGTGCCAGTCACGAACTTGCACAGTGCTTGTCAACATAATGTATGTTATGGAGTAGGGCACTCACTGAAAAATACGAATTGCGTTCTCTATACGATATGCGGTACATCTAAACGCAAGGAAAGATCAGTCAACATGCAATTCGACATTTAAAACACGATCGCAAAGACTTTCGAGAAAATAACAATATCAAATACCGTAGTGTATTGCTGGTAGAAATCAAGTTCAGGTTATATCAAATATCGTAGTGCATTGCCTATAGAAATCAGGTCCGGGTTTTATATTTTCACCTCTCTAATCTATTTCAAACTTATTTAATCATGTCATTAAACTACCAACTCCGTTTCTTGTTCCTCTTTTGTTCCCTCTATTCTACGTTTTGTTAGAAATCTCACTCGCATTCCCCAGCCTACACGATCATGACACCCCTGGATGGACACAACGGGTGGGAATAACAGACCATCTGAAATAGCTGAAACTTGAGATTGAGACTCAAGTATACAACGAACCCAAACTTCAAAATCGAATGAATTTTCAGTTGTAGGTCTACGTCGTATAATAATACTAGAAAAACTCATAGATTTGCACATGAAAGGGGAAACAAAACCAAAAGGAACAAGATTGACAAGGACATCGACTCTGCTTGTGATTATGATGATGATGGTACGTGATGATGGAGATGGTACGTGAAGATGAAGGTGATGGTACGTGATGATGATGAGGACGATGATGATGATGACGATGATGACAATGATGACAATGATGATGATGATGATGATGACGGAGATGATGATGATGATGATGATTATAAGTGATGCCGATAATGATGATTATGATCATGATCAGGATGATGATTGTGAAAGAGGATAGTGATGATAGTAGCTAGTCACCATGCCTACCCTATTCAAATTCCCAACTTCAATTGAATCGGACACTAGTCTTATCTAGCTTCCACCATACACTTCACAAATTATATTTTCTACAAGGCAAGAACGCGGTATAATAAAGTTTTGCGCACTACCCATTTACTAATTTATACCCTGATTGCCATTATCTCGTCACCATAGTAACGATCCGATTTGAACTTAGCGTTCAATTTTCACACATTATATCACCCTTCTCGCAGTAGGAATCTAATGAGTTAGGTAAATTGACCTTAGCCCTACTGAATAAATAGTACATTTTACCGAACACGCTGTAACTGTAGGATGACATTTACACCAAAATAGCGTTCATTTACGTCGCGTTCGAAGTCTGATCTGAAATAAGCGGTTAATTTTTTACAGATTCTTCTCGCAACACGGATCTAATGAGTTCTATAAATTTACATTTGGCTCTCTTTGTCAAATAAAAAATACTTCGTAGTTATATTGAGTTATATTCAATTTGCCCATTTGCTTATTTACGCCACAGTCACCATCTGATCTGAACTTAGCAGTCTATTTTCACAGATTTCCTCGTTATCCCCGCAGCAGGGATCTAATGAGATCTGCAAATTGACCCCAGTCCTTCTGAATAAATATAAATTTTCAACGAACACGTCACACGTCAGAGTTATATCTAATTAGGAATATACACCTGGGTTAGATGTTATTCAATTCCTGAATCTTCCGCAGAATCCATTTCAGTGTAGCTTATGTCACTTGATGATAGGGGGCACCGACTAAAAGGTGTGTTTGTGAATTGCATGTATTGCGTTCAACGGAATGGCTCGATTCTATATTATTAAAAAAAAAGTATCAACATCTTGAATTACATATCGAAACAATCCAATTCCACCCCACAAATCCAAAAAGTCTTCTTTTTGTTAACTTCTTTCTCACATTCCGGCTATCCATAATGTATAATTAGTATTTATTTATTCTTTAACCGAAGAAAGCATTATCAGCATCACTGCAGTAACCCGAGCATTATCCCAGCATTAACCGAGCAACTGTTAGGTGCAGTACTCATTTAAATCTGGGTGGAGAGGCAAATGTGGATAAGTATCTTGCCAAAGGACTGACCTGTTACAATGCCTGACTGAAATTCGAGCCTTCAACCGTTGGATTGAGGGACAAGTGCGACACCACCTAAGACAAAGGAATGAATCGAATATAATTCCGTTTAATTGAGTATATTGCGCTGTCATCTCTGAATCTATATGGCTATACAAACAAAAATCTGAGAAATATTTTTTGACAACAGATCATTGTGAAATGTGAATAGCTAATGTTTATTGGTCAATCTTTGCCTCTAAAGATGACTTCAATGATATAAGGAACTGTATGGGGGGATGTGCAACACAAAATTTGTCATCACCTATAAAATACTGGAATTTACAAGTCAGATTACGTTATAATCTGATTTTATATGTCTGTAAATACACACGATAGTCAGAAGAATGCGGAAGGCTACTATTTAAACAGTGCATAGGTTCTGACTACCCATGCAAGAAGGTATTACTCCGATGTAACGCATGGGTGGAAACAAGAAATAAGGGAGATACTGTTTAAGAAAGAAATAAAGCGAGAAACAGCATATAAAGGGAAGGCAATATGGGGTTAGAGGCTAATGAGAGACAGATGAGTGATGAGAGAGGGAGAAGCAGATAGGGAAAAGACAGGGAGAAATGTAAAAGAGAAAAAGAGAAAAAGAGAAAAGGGGGAAGATAGACAGAGACTCTGAGAGACAGAGAGAGGGACAGAGATAGTAAGGTACAAAGATTGACTGAATTGTGTGAATAAAAGGCACCGGAGGAAGAAAAGGATAAAGGGAGGGGAGTTTGTGGACTAACAATGGAAAGAATGATAATTCTGAACAAAATCATCTTCGCAACATTAATAATACGAGTAAAAATAAAGAAATACAAAGCTGGTCGCAGCGCCATCACAAAGAATGTGCGTGCTTCCATTTTTATTTTAACGGATTAATCTTTTTGTCTACCTCTTGACTAGTATTAGTCTGCCTTTAAATTCCCCAACATTATTTACCCTATAACCCCCGCCCCCGCTCCAACGTATAGCTCTATTTAAATATCCTTAAATTTGTAGATGACGCGGCCAATAAATTCCATGGGGAGAAAATATCATATAAATCATATCAACGCACAAACAAAGAGTTATTACCCCGGGTGAATATACCACTGCAAATCCAAACATATAGCGCAGCTGTCAAAGTATAATTCTGCATTCACTGAGTGCCGATTTTGGAACTGATATGATCTCGAAAAGGGCGCGTTTAAGAAGGTTTTGTACTTTCCAATATTTATGGTTATTCATAAGAAAAGAGAGTAGGGGAAATATGGGTCGACAGCTCACGGTCAGTGGACCCCTTCTGGATAGTGAAACATAACAGAAACAGAAATGGTGAAACAGAATTTGCAAATTAAAGAACCTATGTTTACAAGCGGAGCTTTTCTATAGCTTCTTTTATTTGCAAACGGTCTCTTACTCTCTTTTGTTGTACATTGCATTGTACATAGCAGCATTGTATAGTCTTGACAATAGTATACTGTCAGTGGCGTAGACAGGTTCGTACACCTGGGGGGGATGACTCAGGGGCGATCTAGCTTTTTGCTAAGGGGGGGTTGACCAAAATAATGACGATGCGGAGCATCGTCCACGAGCCGCGAAGCGGCGATCCGATTTTTTTTGGGGGTGTTTATTTGAACCCCGTAAGTGATGTTTTCCTGGCATCTATTTACACAATGGAGACCATAAAAAGCAGTGCATGATAACGTCTTTTTAATCAAGTAACAGTTAAATACACAGCTATATCCAGAGTTATCATGTGTTTGGTTAAGTTACCAGATGAGTTGAATATCTTCTCACAATATTTGCACTTGAAAGGGTTTCTCTCCAGCGTGCGTTCTTTTTTCTTTGTTTTTTGGGCCGCCCAAGGGGGGGTTAAACCCCCTAACCCCCCCCCCCCCCCTCCCCGCCTGTTTAATCTTGTGGTTATCTTGTGGTTTCCAAACCACAAGATAACCACAAAATACTTGTAAGATTTTCTTTTTTTACCGTCTGAATTGGTTTTCACCGTGTGAATGCGCTAATAACAATAAACACAATTACAATAATGATGAGGATTATTATTATCATCATCATAATTATTATTATTATTAATATTATAATGTTATCATTATTATTATTACTATTATTATCATCATTATGACTTATTAAGTAAGCAAATATCATTCCCCAAAAACCTGGGGGGGATGATTGTACATGCCATCCCCCCCACCTTGTGAGGTGGGGGGGATGCATCCCCCTCATCCCCCCGTTGTCTACGCCCCTGTATACTGTAAGTCTTTATGCATTTGTAGTGTTATTTTCTAAGACGAATACAAATTAAACTGAACTGAAGTCAGTGAAATGAAAGCTAAAGGTTGTATAATCAAGTTCTCTATTTTTGCTTTCTAACTTTGGAAATATAAAAGAAATGGGAATACATCTATCTGCTCGTTATGGTTGTATGGTCAGCTTAATCGGTTGTACTTTGTGAAAAGCAAGCAAGTAGCAGCTTCTTCTTTTTAAAGATTACACATTTATACATGTACGAGTCACAATGTAATTCTAAATAGGACAAAAATAACCAAGTGCTTTGTAAACAAGACGAAATGTTCTACACACACCACTGCTGTAAATGGGTCATTCCATGTCAAATCACCCAATGGTTTTAACCCTACCATTTTTGATTTTGATGAAACTTAGTGTACTTGTTGAGTGTGATCTCACAGCACCAAATCCAAATTTTAGGTCAATCGGGTGAGGGGTTTGGGAGATACGGCCCACCAAATTTTGAGATTTTTTCAAAAATGGGGGTGGCGGGCCTACCTTTGAACCCTTGTATCTCGGGACCTAATGGGTCAATCTTCACAAAATTTGTATTGTTGGAAAGGGTATTCAATAAGGATTCCAAATCTGCCGACATTTTGAAAATTCGTACATGTTGGGGTACTTTGACCTCTTGACCTAAGATTTGACCTTGAAATTGACCTTGTGGATCACGTGACCTTGACAATATTTTTAATGAAATGTAACCTTTGACATGTTCACTAGAACATATAAAAGTTTCAGAGATATAATATTTTTGCAAAAATCTCAAAATTTGGTTGGCCGTATCTCCCAAACCCCTCACCTAATTGACCTAAAATTTGGGATTTGGTGCTGTGAGATCACACTCAACAAGTACACTAAGTTTCATCAAAATCAAAAATGGTCGGGTTCAGATTTTCAGATTTTTTGGGTGATTTGACATGGAATGACCCAAATATTATACATGCCTTTGGTCTGTATTTCAAGACATGAAACGAGACGTGAAATGAGTTTCTAAATTGGGAATCGAAGTCCTCAAACATGCAGATTTCAATCACATTATTCAAACATGACAGTTTGAGAGAGGAAACAAGTCTACAAAATGCTCATTTCGGGGGCGGAGGGCAGAGGGCAGAGAGCGTAAACAAGAGAGGACCGATATTTTCCCTATTTTTCTTTTTTCCCAGAATCACCATTTCGAGAATCCCCTCTCCGGCAGCGGAATAGACTCATTTTCAATTCAATTCAATTCAAATTTATTGGTCCAAAAGTAAATACCTTGCTTTTACATGCATTATTCACAGAGAAACATTTTTTTGTAATGTACATGTGACATGATACATACAACCTAACCGAGTATATAGAGAAATAAACATATTATAGCACTTTTTGTTTCGTATGTTTGTTTGTTTGTTAGTTTTTTCTTTAAAAAAATAGTGGGCACGCGGTCATTTGTAAAACAACCGTATCCATGTGCTTTTTGTTTGGTTTTCGTTTGCTTATTTGTTTCAGCTGTCTGTTATTTTTTTCATTTATTTGTGTCGTATGTTTGTTTGTTTGTTAGTTTTCTAAAATAGTAGGCACGCGGCCTTTCCAGCCTACCCTTAGCCAATAAAGAATCCGCCGAAGCATAATTATATGGATACATGTCTAGGCGTAATATGTTGCAACTTCACTGTTGTTATATTGTTGGCCGTTTTCCAACTTGTCCGCCATTTTATGCCGTCTCATATTCAAAAATCCATATTTCATTATATGTAGGCGTTGCCAATTTGATGATTGAATCACGTCAAGTATGTACATTTGGTGCTTGAGAATCAAGGCTCACTGAATTCTCGGATTAATCATTAACCAGACTATGAGATAAGTAAATAAGACGCTGCATTTGTTTGAAATCGTTCAAATGCCATCTCGGTCATAGGACATCATGAAACGTGTTTCATCATATTTCAGCTGCCATGATGACAACCACTGTTTGTCTTTTGATATGAATAAAGCATATTCAATTATAAAGGAAGGACTCTATACGGGGCCAACGATACGAGGGTCTAACACAATGTTTGCTTTGTGATTCAAATGAAACATTATTGCACGAGGTGCAACAAAAGAATTCATTACAGAGAAGAAAATATAAGTTGACTGAGTCGAATTTCACTTCGGTTTCAGTATCGTATTGCCACATTTGAACTACAAAACCGTTTTTCCCTATTTTCTTTTGTTCTCTATAGAATAAATATTTTAAAAATAGTATAATATGCCTGCTATATTATAGAATCAATAACATGATACCGGCAACACTGGAGACCCGTCACACAATGTATACAACTGTAACTCAATCTATATATTACTTATTCCATATTGTGGCAGTGGCGAAATACTCATCAAAATTAAAGGCTTAGGAAATTTAAAAATACTTAATGGATCTAATGAACACATTCTTTACAAATTATATGTGTAGGTAACTTTGGTAACCCTAAATAACACTGAGTGGGGGGTGGGAGGTCTACTAGTATGAGTTTAGTTACAGACTTGTATAAAATTATACTCATTGTTAATCTCCATGGACGGTGGGGCTTGGCTCTACATTAGGTCAAAGGTCAATATTATTATGAGCAATAAACATTCTAGTATGGCATGAGTCAGTTATTATATCACTTATTTAATCTCTAACGGTGATAATTAAACACGCATAATATGCGTGGAATGCTTATCTGATTACAGCACTGTAAATTGCACGTAGCCCTAAACACATTGGCATAATATTATCTGCATTACACAACATGCCTGGTTTATCTCAAACTTAAAAGTACAACGCCATAAAGGAAGATATTG